>KK106984.1:1575837-1592213 GCA_000611775.1 Umbilicaria muhlenbergii
GGGGGGGGGGGGGGGGGGGGGGGGGGGGGGGGGGGGGGGGGGGGGGGGGGGGGGGGGGGGGCGGGGGCGGGGGAGGTGGTGTAGATGTTTGAGAGGTGAAGGTGGCGGAGAAGATGAGGTTGAGTGAGTGCGTGGAACGGAATATGCATGGGAAAGGGTGTTTTTAGGGGGGTTATGTATGTATATGGAGGTTCTGTTTGTTGCGGTCATGGGACCTTGTTTAAGGGGGGATCTTTGGTGTAATAATACCTTTAATTCTTGATACATTTTCCCGGCAAAAATAGCATCCCCACCTGAGTTGTGAGGCTGTTGTGGTTATACTCCTAGGAGAACCGGGTTCACCATTGCTGCTTGAGGACTCCAGAGTCGCCTGCGCCAGGTATTCGAGTCACAAAGCAGTTGGAATAGCTGCGCGCTGATTAGGGACGTTTAGTTTCACGCAAGGAGGCTGGTTGTTTCAGTGACGCTGTGCCTGTCTCGGCTCTGTCCCCTAGATCCAGTTGCGGCGCTGATGGAAGCAAATCGCTACATTAAGATCCTTGAATCTAGACAGTGCAGCCTGCCACACTTGTTCGCTGCATGGACACACACAAGTGTCTGTCTTTGAGCTAGATTTCCATCGCGAAAGAATTTGCGGTTGAAGTAAGCAGCACCTGTGTGATGGTGGCTTCCGAAAACATGGCGCGTTAAGACAATACTCCTTTCGAACCTTGACATCAGGCTATACAATACTCAGGAGCCTATAGTGTACATGGATCATTGCAAGGCCGTTCTCCTGTCGAAAGCCGGTGTACCTTAGAACCTCACACGAGCCATCCATAATAGATATCCGAGTCCGGCGTCCCAACCCCAGTCTTCTCCCCGGACTGCGCCCAGCAATTGCCCGGCATACTGCCGGCCTTATTGAACACCGCACCTTGACAAGTCCGATTGCCATGCCAAAAATTGTACGACGCACAAGCTTCGACACACTGATCGAACGAAGAAACGAAGACCTCGAACATATTCGTTGGATGCGAGTCGCGGAATGTCAACTGGCAGTATAGCGTGAAGGTGAGCCCGGCGCCCGCGGATACGGAGCCAGAACCCCCGTTCGAAAATTGGGATGTGTAGGTCGTGCCGTTTGCGGTTGGGCAGTCGCTGGTCGAGACGGTGAGGGCTGTGGCGGTCGCTGATGCGGTGCTGGATGTAGTGCTGGCAGTGGAAAGACTAGAGCTGACAGAAGAGGCGGAGGACGTCCGGGACGGGCTTGATGTTTCGGGAGATGCCCTAGAGGATAGGTCAGTACAAAGGTCATCTCAACTCACACTTCTTATCTGGGCTTGGGATGGTTTACGGTGTGGTAGTTGTTACGGCTGGACTCTTATTCTTCGCTGCGACGGACACTCCTACCGCTGCACCGACAACCGCTGCCACGACGGTCATACCCACTAGCAAGCACAAGGCCAAAAGTTTCTTGCCTATGCCGAATACCGTTTTACGGTTGCCTGGTGGGGATTCCTGACGATTTCCATAGTCGATTGGATTGTCGTCTGCACCGTGTTGGTTATGTTCGTGGTATGTCTGTGCCACTTGTTTATCAACCGGATGATGGAAAGGCTCAAGTCTATTACTGGGCACTACTTCGATCCCATCCGGTGGGAGATGCACAGCTTGCATTGAATTCTAAGGCACACATTAGTTAGGCGGGATCGTGATGAATACGGTATACAAACTGTAGACTCCATGAAGTAGAACAAGCACGGTCACCGTAGACGACGGGAGATGTGTATTTAGGTATTGTCATGTGGGCTATTTGATTCTTAAGTGCTCAACTGGCCGTTGCAGTCCTTGGGTAAAGGGCTTCTCCCGTCTATTTAGGGCGATAACTAAGGTAGGCTCCCGTCGACTCCGTCAAATCCACCCTGCGCCTCCTGCAGGTCCACCTTGTGCCTTGTTTCGGCCCCTCGGGCACTTCGCAGGAGAGTTCAATCTTCCTGGCAGTTTGATCCGCAGTGTTGATACGCATAATGTAAGAAGGAAGTCTAAGGACGTGGGCTGAGGCACACAGGCAGTACCCCTATTACCACGCCTTGTTCAGCTCCAGGCTGGAACTCAAATCGTCCAATCAAAAAATGAGATGGGCGGCAGCTAATTACAAATGAGGGCTTGGAAGAACGTGGTACTTGACACATCATTAAGTGCTTGCAAGCCAGATGGTAAAGCGCCAAGATAAGTGGCAGTATATGGCTTTGGATGATTGCAGACTGCAGAGACAAAGATCCAATCCAAAGCGGCGGTAGCCGTTTTTCAAGCTCCTCAAAAAGCTGACAGTCAAAGTAGAAATTACGCTAGGTACGGTAGGGCTAAGAGCTCAAGTAGATCTGGTGTTTGGTAGACTGCAGGCCCTCTCTTACCTGGTAACATCGTCTTCAATTCCTTTGAAGAACGTGAGCCTCAAGCCAGTGAGCAACAAGAGCAGCAAGTCAGCAAGCTCAGCAGCAAGAAGAGGCATCACTGAGGCAGACAACTCTGTCTTAGTTCACTGACTTTGCCTCTGTGGCAGATCATCTTGGGAACATGCGGCAGCAGGGACAGTGACCTTCAACTGTGATGAGCACATCAGGCATCCCTCATGAGATGCTTGACGTGTGAAATGTCCTCAACTAGCTCAGCTAAATCTCCGCTCCTGAGGCATGCCATAAAGGCAGTGATCTAGCTGGCTGCTGAATTTTGGCAACACTTCGTTGCCTGGGACCGCCCAAGATTTTTGAAGGGGGGGGCATTGACGGCGGCGGCGGCGAGCCAGATGCTATGAAAGGGGAGCAGAGAAGACGACGAAGGCGAGAAAGAAGAAAAGAGGGCGGCGGCGGCAGCGGCGAGGTAGCAACCTATAGACGTATTAGCAAGTTCTTCATAGATTGAACTTCAAACCGTGTTGTTTTAGGCGTTCTATGGCCCCAAAGTCATGCTTCTAACCTGAAACATAAAAAGTAGTTCAGGGTCTATGCATAGAGGTGGGGGGGCACTGGGGGGTCTATTTGTATGTGCAGCCATGCCCGACGCATGTTTGCAACTTCGACGTCCGATGAGAAAGGTAGCGTTAGGCGAGATGGGATTAACTTCTTCTGGAAAATTACGGAATCAAGCTAGCACCGAGCCTAGAACCGCTGCTTGACCTGATCTGCGAACTTCCCTAGTACGAAGCCACTCCGACATTTCTGGCACAAACTCATTCCTACTCCGTACCTTCAGACCACAGTACCCTGAGCTTCTCTAAATTGATCTCAACGCCAGCATGGTAAGTCAAACACCCACATCCAAAACCCACCTCCACTCACTGACCCCCCCACCACCAGGCGTCCACCTCCGACTCCAAAAAGCGCCTCGCCCTCGCCATCATCGACTTCCTCTCTACCTCCCTCAAAGACGGCACCCTAACCCCCGAAGACGCCGAATCGATCGAAGTGGCGCAATCCTGCATCGCCGACACCTTCCACGTCGACCCCACCGACAAATCCGCCATGCAAGCCGCCCTGGGCGGCCAATCCCTCCTCAGCATCTACGGCGTCTACGAGAAACTCAAAGGCAAATCCACCGCCAACACCGCCGGCAGCAGCAGCGCCACCGAAGCCCGACCCAGCACGCCTAGCGCGCCCAAGGCCGCAACTAGCGATGCCAAAACGCCGAATCCAGAGGCCGAGCAGTTCAAAAGTCGCGGCAACGCAGCCATGGCGCAAAAGGACTACAAATCCGCCATCGAGCTCTACACCAAAGCGATCGACATCGCCCCTTCAAACCCCATCTACCTGTCCAACCGCGCGGCTGCGTACTCAGCGTCGCATAAACACGCCGAGGCGCAGGCGGATGCCGAGATGGCCGTTGCGGCCGACCCGAAGTACACGAAGGCGTGGAGTCGGCTTGGGTTGGCGAGGTTTGCGCTGGGTGACGCCAAGGGCAGTATGGAGGCTTATGGCAAGGGCATCGAGTATGAGGGGAATGGAGGGAGCGAGGCGATGAAGAAGGGATATGAGACTGCGAAGAAGAGGGTAGAGGAAGAAGGCGGGATGGATGAGGACCAGGAGGAGCATGATGATGTCGGGAGCGCTAGAGCTGCTCCGGGAGCGGGTGGCGCAGGGGGTATGCCGGATTTGTCGGCGCTGGCGGGGATGCTGGGAGGAGGAGGCAGGGGAGGGGGCGGTATGCCCGATCTGTCGGCGCTGGCGGGTATGTTGGGGGGAGGCAGAGGTGGGGGGGGTGGGCCGGATCTTGGCTCCCTTATGAGCAATCCGATGTTTGCGAACGCGGCGCAGACTCTGATGAGTAATCCGGATATGATGAATAACATCATGAGTAACCCGAGGATACGGCAGATGGCGGAGAGCTTTGGTGGTGGTGGTGGAGGAGGAGCTGGCGGGGAGGGGAGGGGTGGTGGAGGGGGAGGTATGCCGGATATTGCTTCGATGATGCAGGATCCGGCGATTGCAGAGATGTGAGTTAATCTTCTCCGGACCATGGCCTGTTCTTGCTGATTGTCTTTCAGGGCGAGAAACTTAATGGGTGGAGGAAGAGGTGCTGGTAGAGGGGCTTGATGGTGAGATGTACTTTCATGCGGTTGGGCCTTTCGATAGATTATCAATAACAGCGATACGGTTCTTCAGGGCTAGAGCCTTTTCATACGGACATACAGACTCGATGCATTCAGTTGCAGCACCAGGTCATGGATATTTAGGCTCCATTGTCCCCTCATATGAACCCAGAGGTATTTACAGAAGAAGTGGCAGTCCTCTGCTGCGGGTCCTCTCAACCAACCAACAGCCAAGGCAGGTTTTGAACAATATCTCATCTAGAATGGTAGAAGCCATCGATCTCTATATTATTCAGTCTCAGAATTTACATATCCGTTTTCAATATACTATCACCAAGACCATCCTCATTAAGAGACTGCCATGTCTTTTGTGCATACGGCTGGCCCCCTAGTATCGAAGTAGCATTTACAGCAATACCTCCCTCTTCGTCACCCTCATCGGCATCCCCAGATTCGCTTTCCCAATAATCCTCCCGATTTGATACGCACGGTCACCAAAAGCCTCCTTGATCGTATTCGTATTCCCTTTCATCCGATCAATTTCCGCATACGCATCTACGACGTCAAAGTTCCGCAACGTCATGACCATGACGATTCTCATCTCCATCATCGCGAGCTCTTGGCCAATGCAGCGCATTGGACCTCTTCCAAAGTGCCTCCAAGACTCTTTTCCGACGCTGCTTGGGGCCAGGAAACGCTCGGGATGGAATACTTCTGGGTTGTCGTAGATGTCGGGGCGACGGCTTATGGCGGGGTTTAGGGTTACGAGGAGCATCCCTGTGGTAGGGTAGCTTTTGCCATCTCGGGTGAGTACGATGCTAGAATTGTCAGCGTTTTTGGTCTTGTTGGACATTATGGTCTTACTTGTCGGCACCCAATCTGGTACTGCCGCCTATGGGATACAGGCGGAGAGCTTCTTTGATCACTGCGGTCGTATAAGGTAGTTGTTCGAGCAGAAGTGGTTGCGTTTTGAGGAGTTCTGCGACTTTATTTAGGTCTTTGCCAAGGACTGCGTCGTGTTCTTCTCGTACTCGTTGGAGAGCGGGAGGGTTCTTGCTTAGAAGGTAATAGATATACTTTTCATGTTAGGATGAAGAATGGAGAAGTATGGCGATTGCTCTCACGCAAATTGTGCTACTGGTTGTGTCGTGACCGCCACCAAGGAATGCTTTCATACTTCAGTGAAATACAGTCAGATCTATCTCTACATGTGAAAAATAGGGAAGAGCGCAACCTTACTTGCCAATCGCCATGTCTGTAAAGTCTGACTCATTCATAGAGCCATTCTCCAGATTGCCTTGTTTCTTGTCTCGACGATATGTGTCAAGAGCAAGGTCGATGACATACTTTTTCTTGCTCTCGGGGTCAGGTCTTCGGGACGCCAGCTGATTTCGGAGATAGATCTCCATCTTTCGATGGTACCACCAGTTCATGACTGGCCTGAGGAGATTCAGCCTATCGACGACGTTCACAGGGTTCGTATCGGCCAGCCATGATAATTGTTTCCTAAAGGCAGTAACCATCTCATTGGGGAAAGTTTGAGAACCAAACTTTTCATCAAGTACGGCCCGACCAATGACATCAAACGTGAGGAGAGTCGCTATATCCTCCATCTCAAAGATGTCTTTTTGTTCGGCAAGTCGTGAGAGCTTATTGCGGAATACAGTTGTTTCCTCGACGATATCCTCGATGAGTAACGTCAAATTCCTATGGGCAAATCCAGGATTGAACATTGAACGCATAGACTTCCACGGTGCTCCGCTAGCTGTCAGTATACTATGAGAACCAACAATAGGTCCCACAATGTTGGTCACATATGAATGTCTTGTGTAGTGCGCAGCTGCATCTATTTCAGCTGCTAGCTCTGGGTTTGTTATGAAAACCGTTGGGGGCCCAAAAGGCCATGTGTCAAGGTAGAAGAAGTCTCCCAGTTCCATCTGTTGATGGAGATATGTCATTAGAGTCCAGTCCCAGGCATCTCGGGGAAGAGTGGTTGCAATCCTAGCCAGGGCTGGAAGGTGACCCAGGAAGAGGTTATGAGGAGGCCCTGGCTGATCAAATAATGTCAATGCAGTGTTTCACGCTCTATTGGTCTAACATACTACGCTTCTGAAAAACAGCCGCACGCGGACCAGCTTAACCACGAAGACGACACCAAGGGTAGCAACGAAGATCAGTGTCGCCACGGACAAGGGAGATGATGCCATGTCCATTATGGCTGGCAAAGACAGACGATGTCGTAGAGATGGATGACTGCTGGGAAACAAAAAGATAGACTGATCCAAGCACGTAGAAACGGAACTCCTTCAACGTATGATACGTGCGTGTCCGCAACCGGAGAGACGAGACTGCGGAGTACAAGGTAAGGTACTGTAACCTAAGATCGCCAATCGCACCTGCATGCATTGTTAGTGCTGAGGTGAAAAGTTGGCACATGCATTCCTTCTTCCGGTTTTTGTAGCTGCATTATCTTGACCTGCCGCCGTGCCTCTTTTTTCCGTGACTGACCCCTGCCTTTAGCCTGATCTAATGCGATTATAAAAACGAGTACCCGAAAAGTGCATATCAAGTTTTAAGAGTAAGGTAAGAGGTGATTAAGCTAGCAGCCAGCAAGCGTGTGAACAATATAAACGATAGTCCTCCGCTTGGTGTTCCCTCAACTGCTCAACGGACAATTCGACTTTTCTGAGGAATACTTTAACTGTAGAGATAGTAGAAGTTATAGATGTCTACAGTAGCCACTCCAAGGCTATACAAGTTGGTTTCGTTATTGTATTATCAAGAAGGGTCCCAGCCGGAGACAGCCTCTGCATAGGCCTGCCATCTTCCACCAATCAAAACTTCCACTCTAACCTTCAGCTTCCAGCTCCAAGCTCCGACGACACAGTATGATCTTTTTGAAACCACTCGAACTATAAACCCTCCACCTTTAGATACAAATAAGATGTTCAAGAAAGAGTCAGTGAAGTCGTCCTGACCAATATTTCGCGCAGTAGTTGACCTAATGTAACAGCATCTCCGCAGGCGCAAAGTCGAAAGTCAAGTCATCCGTTCAGCGTGCCATACGCACCAAAATAGTGGAAACATATCCGATGCTTGCGCCGCATATCGATGAGATCATACCGAAAAAGTCACAGCTTGATTTGCTGAAGCTGTAAGGATGACGGCAAACTAAATATAATTCGTCACTCACGCTAATATCCAAAGACCTGACCGAGTCTCCCTATACGCTCTCGACAATGAACCTCTCTTCTGGCAACATATGGATGACCCCATAATACCTCATCTTCGCGTCGTCCACGCATTCCCAACATGTTTCTCACGAATAGGGATAGATCGAGGGGCGATACGCTTCGTTTTGTCTGGCGCAACACTCATGGCTCCAGGCCTGACGTCAGCAGGAGGCCGGCTACCAGAGGCGGATTCTCAACTGAAGGAAGGGGATGTGGCTGTTATTGAGGCAGAAGGGAAAGAAGAAGCTTGTTTGGTAGGACAATTACGGATGGGAACAGAGGAAATTAAGGAGAAGAAGAAGGGTGTTGTGATGGACACAGGGCATTACCTAGGAGACGGCTTATGGAAGATGACAATTGATTGAACAGTTTAGCCATTTGAGCATAATGAATTTGATACCCATGATGCTACAAGATCTATGGAAGTGAAAATGGGGGCCCGTAAGCGTGAATATGTTGCGAATGACAGACATTCCCACCCCCTCAAGCAGTATAGCGGCACATAGTCATGACGACGCCACGTAAGCATAGCGTTATCACCATGAACTCTCGCGGCAACAGACACAATAATTCATCGGAAATACCTTCTTTCTGGAACCATGACGTGTTTAGCTAGGTCTTGACATTGCGGATATCTTTCCCTTTGTGACACAAACCATGTACTGGCCGCTGGGCGCACCTCGAATATATGCTGCTACCAAGTCCAAAAGGAAGAGACCGAAACAAGAGGGCACGGATGGCACACTTGATGCTGCTAACGACGGAAATGCTTCAACGCTCCTTGGGCACCGAGTCTCACGCAGTGGACAGATGTTCGCAACTATCACCGCTACCACTCTGACCATCTGGCAGACCTCAGTAAGTAGTAACTTGACAACGAATGACTGATTCTGACTGATTCCTAGCCAGCAGTTGCACTTGCATCAGTCACACGTTCTCCGCAACAACTGAGACAGTATGGACCCAATGTCGTGGTCTTGCTCCGACCTGATGCCTCCATTGCGGTCGTACAAACCTCACTCGGCTTTCTTGTTACGTACTCCATCACGATCGAACCCGAAGCTCGAGTATTTCAACAGCAGCTTCGGCAGGGAAGTACACGGCGTCAGAGCATTGGAGGGCGGTTTCAACACGAAGAGGAGCGAGCAGGCTTCCGGGAAGTCAATCTCAGATTTCGCATGGTTATACAGGTGGACGCCGGCATATCAAAAGCTTTGGCGCTCGACGAGGAGCTTGTGGTTGCTACAGAGAAACCAGCGGCCGTACAATGTATTCGGTGGTCCCCGGACAGTACAGGTAGCCAAACCAGTACGGAACTGTTGAGTAGGATGCCATGGATATCAAAGAAAACAGGCGTGGCAAACTTGATCTATGATCGAGCAATGAGCCTGAATGTGTGGATCACTAGTGATGGCGGAGCCTATGCCGTGCAACGGCTATCGGGCATGCCCAAGGAACTAGATGCTCCGAAGAGACTCTTTCGCGGGTATGGATTCCACACACCTAGCAATGACGGTGAAACAGCCACTGCAGCTGCTATCAACGCTAGATTCTCTTTACTGGCCGTGGGCTGTAGCAACGGCGAAATTTTGGTATATACAGCAAGGGACTATGTTGGCAGCATACCACTGTCGCACAAGCTACAGCCACCGGCTTCACTTTCCACTACGGGAAATATCACATCTCTAAGCTATTCCCCAGATGGTTACTGTCTGTTCGCGGGCTACGAACGAGGTTGGACAATTTGGAGTGCTTACGGGAAGCCTGGTGGCAGCAGCTTCACGTCCAATCGAACTACCTCCGAAATTAATGGGGAAGGCTGGCTCACCGGCATATTTGACGTGAGTTGGCTCAACGGAGGTCTAGAACTCCTTATCACGGGGCAGAATGATGATAGAATATGGATACTAGATATGGCAAGAAGCGCGGTAACGGGATGCTACAGTACTGCCAATATCTCTCGTACTCTTTTACAGTCTAGCTCGAGTCTTATGGTCTATCGAGGATATGATCTGCCAGACCTGACCACTATCACGGCCGATTCATCACTATGGCACCATGTACAGATCCCTGCGGCGTACCTCTCGAATCAGAAGCCTATTCGGAGCACTGTGATATCCCCAGATGGCAGATATGTGGCTGTTGCCGGGCGCCGTGGGTTGGCCCATTATAGTGTGAATAGTGGGCGATGGAAGACCTTTGATGATTTGAACGCCGAAGAAGCTTTCGCTGTTAGAGGTGGGATGTGCTGGTACCAACATGTTTTGATTGCGGCTGTTGAGACAGATGAGCATCACGAGGTACGTTTTAAGATCCATGTACGCCCTTGAGAGTTGGCTCACCATATCTAGTTGCGTCTATATTCCAGAGAACGAAGTTTGAGCGAATCGTCTCTAGTCCATGTAGAGCGGCTCGCTTCACCTATAGTTTTGATTTCCCCTACAGGAGACGACTCTTTACTAGTATACACATATGAGAACATTCTCTACCACTATGTTATCACAGCGACCGCGGACGCGGTGACTCTTATACAAGTCGGTCAAATCGCTTTTCATGGCATCGTGCGGGCACCATTGCGCGTGCGAGCAATGAGCTGGATTCTACCAGACCATCAAATATGTGAGGATTCAACTACACGTACTGCAATCAGCACTGATTCCTTATAGACGATGGCGATCCATCTCAAGATGTCAAGCATGCTTCTGTGATCTTCTTGGTTGATGCAAAGCTTGTGTTGCTGCAACCTTCCACATCCGAGGATGGGGGACTCAAATATGACATGCGCATAATTGCCAATGGTGTTGAGTACTATGCTTTGATGAGGGATCAAAATCCTTTGATCAGGTCTTCCAGGTCGCCAATTGCAGGATCTCCGCCGCACGAGAGCCCCGTTGACGACCTTCAATACAGCCAACCACTGAAAGATTCGTTATGGTTCTTCGACGGTGACCGCATGCAATGCTGGACTGATGTCCAGGACGTCATTAGATCAGCTTCGATGGGGCTTGGAAGGGATCTTCCGCCTCTTGTTTCAATAGGCATCGACTTTTACCCTAAGTCAATTCTGCTGAGTAAGGGGATCGTGCTAGGAGTGGAAACAGAATTGGTGCAACGGCGTGACGCCCACTTTGCATTCTTTCGTTTTGCTACTAGGGTACGTTGATCTGTATTGTGACCGCTTTGATGGACTAAGACTAACCATAGCTAGACGCAGCTCTTCCTGCCCCCTATCTTAGGCCACCATCTCTCCCTGTTTGACTCCTCTGCCGCCTTGAGTCTGTCCCATCAATACCAACACCTCTCATACTTTCCCCACGCGCTAGAAATTCTCTTGCACTCGATCCTGGACGAAGCAGTCGATAAAGAACCCAGCCTGGAAGAGGCACTGTTGCCGACCGTGCTATCTTTCCTTTTGTCATTTCCTGAATACCTTGATATCCTCGTTCAATGTACCCGTAAAACAGAAGTGCGCTCGTGGCGTACGCTTTTCGCCCATCTACCACCTCCACAGGAACTATTTGAGGAGTCCTTACAGAAAGGTCTCCTCAAAACAGCTGGTGGGTACCTGCTTGTTCTGCATACCTTCGAAGAACTGGATTCCAGCTCCGATCAAGCGGTCCGTCTACTCCGGAAGGCCAAAGAGGCTCAAGACTGGGAACTGTGCAAGGAACTAGCTCGCTTCTTGATGGCGCTAGACAACTCTGGCAATACCTTACGGGAGGCGTTGGAGAAGATGGAGATTAGTTCACCTCGCCAAACCCGTCATGATATAGGTGCTACCACAAACGGGGTGCAGAGTCAAGAGAGTAGCCGGAGCCGCAGCCGGAGTCCGAGTGGCCCCGGTGCAACAGACGAAGATCGAGATTACTTCTCGTAGCGCGTGCGTTGATCCTATGGCTTGGCTGGCTGTTATTGGAACCTTCATGACTTCTTCTGCATCTCCTTCTAGGAGTTAGGTCCTTTCAGCCTCTCGCTATTTAGCTTCGATGAGACTCGTCATTATCTTATTTTGGTTTGGAGTTTGGGGAAGAAAAGGTTTCTTGGGAGGTGTCTGGCTTAATATCCTAAAATTGGTCCTTTCCAATCTCGAATCCTTCGCCATAACATTACAGAATGGACGTGGCAATCGTAGCTCATGGTCTCGTTTCCTCCATCATAATTCACTCTCATCTCCAGTCGGCCCAGTGTTCGATCCAGTATCCTCTTTCCAAGCTTCCATGTGTCTACAGCTTCCAAATTAGCTTCTATCACCTTTCTCCTTCACACCGCTGGATTCATACCCCTCGAACGCCTTCCTATAGTCGCCAGCCCACAGGGCCTGAAAGCGGTCCCGACTTCCTCCTGGCAGCGGTTCACGTGTCGGAGCGGAAGCAGCTGCACCCCCCGCCATCAAGACGGTTGTATGCAGCGGCGTCTGCTGGAGGATGAGTTCGAGCTCGTGTTGGGCTGAGGAGGCGTGGGGAAGCGCGTTGATGAGGAATGCAGATACGATGCACAGGAGCACAGTGATTAGGAGACGCATGTTGTCCAGTGACAGAGGCACTGCGCGGTAGAAGGTAGTCTGAAGGCCTCCTAGACGATACTTCTGGGAGACGATATATAGAATCTATGGCTGTCTCCTCTCTCCAGTCCAATTTCTGATGGGTAATAAACCATTCTGGAGAGAGATGACTACGTCAATCAACAGCGGGTGTTCACGGTTCCAATCAAAGGTGCCCACAGTCATTCATGGAATGCCCTTTTAGCCAATGAAACATGTCCATGTTAGCACGCTCCGTCGAAACCGACACTTTCGTTTCACGCCCTCCTTTCGGAGTAGCTGCGGTAAGCTTATCTCAGCCCTACACTAGGTGCATCCTTATTCGCATGTCCTAGCGCTTTGGTAAACGCGTTGAACTTCAGATGTCCGTAGAGACAGACGCAAGCTTGACCGACCAATTGTATCAACAGGCGCATGGTTCATCCTGAGTCGGGGTCATAAGTGGCCGTTGCATCATGATGGACGACTTCAACAGCGATACGGATAGTGACTATACCAGTTACTGGAGAGACTGGGTAGGTCGAGCCTTCTTTTCTTGACTGTGCGCCTGCCTTTTGCTTTATTGCTTTATTTTGTACCTGCGATAGTGGGACTTCTAGGTTGTTTGTGGATATCCTACCTCGACTATCAAGGGCCTTCCGACCCCTGCTTGGATCTCCCCTCGCCATGGCCCTCCGACGCAGAAAAAGGCGTAGGCTTTTGCCTAGAGCTGGGTACAACCCAACGCCCGTGGAAGATGACTTCTCCAATACTCGCCACCCTTTGTTCGGATTCCACTCTCCCTATCCCGCCAACAATCCACCCTTCGAGCCACCCAGGTTCTCCCGTGCGACCCGCCTTCTAAGGCTACAGAACTCCACCCTTCCGACACCATCAAACCCGCTGCCAGAACCCACCAGACCCGGTCCATCTCAGCAGATGCAGATGCTGCTGGCTACTCCTGAGGCGTTACCGGAACAAGTTGTTCGGCACTCCAGCGATAAAAGTTCTAGCGGTTCGGGAGTGAGGATTAAGAGCGAGGAGAGGAGTGATGATAATGATACCGCTGTGGAACGCCATACGCGCAACGCTAGAAGAGAGGACGAGGAACGGGACTCCGAGATGGCTACAGAAGCTAGGAAGGCTAGGGAGCGTAATGAAGCCCTACTTGCTCATGAGATGAGGTGGGCGGGCGAGGCTTGGACAATCCGTAAGGATAGGGATGCCCAGCGTGCTCGGCGTAAATCGCAGTCCAGGCGAGACGCCTTGCTCCAGGAGGCCGAAGAGGTTCGGAAGGTTACAAGTACCAACCATACGCGGCGCCCCAATCACTCCACAACTGGTCGAGACGGCAATTATCCACCTCGTATCTCACTGTCGTCACTGCTCATAAGCCGAGATCCAGCTGCTTTGGATGCGCAAAGAAATACACGCTCCAGGAATCGCGATTACGCCAAGTCTTCTATACGTTTACGAAGAGGGCAGTACCATGCAAGTCCCTTCCTCTTCCCGACACTTCAATCATTTAATTACGAGGACGCGGAGGTCTCGCTCAGCTTGAGTGAACAACGTGAAAGAGTTGCTTGGAAGCCACCGTTCATTCCGAGGTCGTTTGAAGGGCAGCTACCTACACTTTACTCGGATGCCGAGCACTCCAATGACAGAAGCGACACAACAATGGACTTTGTTGCAGTTGTACCGAATAAGGACAACTACGAAACAGGGGACCTCTTGCCGGACCGCTTCAGCTCCAAGCGTTCCAACGGAGAGAACAAGGCCATTATACCAGGACAAGAACCAGATGAGGTGTCGAACAAGCCAAGCTATGCGAAGAATACCCAGGCCCTGTTGGAGTTCAACCCATCTAAATTGTCAAGCTCGGGCAATGCGCGTCCTCATTTCTTTGATGTATTTTGGTCACACTTTCTTTCTTGATTTCTTTGGTGCACAGAGAGCAAATAATATTGGTTTTCTCGCTGACATCCGCTGTCTGCAGTTCATATCGTCACGAGGCAACGAATACTTCTGCGAGATCGACGAGGATTACCTAACGGACCGCTTCAACCTGACTGGCCTGAACACCGACGTGCAGTACTACCAGTATGCACTCGATCTAGTGACGGATGTTTTCGACCTTGACTGCGACGACGATATGCGAGAGGCGATCGAAAAGTCTGCAAGGCATCTTTATGGATTGGTACACGCACGATACATCACTACGACCAGGGGCTTGGCGAAAATGGTATGGAAGCCAGCCGTCCAGATTTTGCGAATAGTCCAGCATCAATTGAATTTTCTGCTAATGTCTAATGCTTCCAGCTTGACAAGTACAAGAAAGGCGACTTTGGCAAATGTCCGCGCGTCATGTGCAACTCCCACCTGCTCCTCCCAACCGGCATGGCCGACCTCCCCAACGTCCAATCCGTGAAACTTTACTGCGCCAAATGCGAAGACCTCTACAACCCCAAGTCTTCACGGCACTCGATCATCGATGGCGCCTACTTCGGTACTTCCTTCCAGAACATCCTTTTCCAAGTCTACCCCGCTCTCATCCCCGAGAAATCCATCAAGAGGTACGAACCTAAGGTTTTTGGCTTCAGAGTACATGCAGCGGCTGCACTGCAGAGGTGGCAGGATGGGAAGAGGGAGGATATGCAGGGGAGGCTGAAGCAAGTCGGGTTGGAGAATGCATTTGTTGAGGATACGCAGGATTTTGAGGAGGAGATGCTGGATGAGGAGGGGCCGGTGGATGGGGAGGGTATGGAGGTTGGGGAGGAGTTGGCGGAGTAGAATTCTGTGATATGGTGGTACAGAGGCTTGCTGTGCATGTGGGTGGCGTTGGGGGGATTCTGGTTGGGGCTTTAGAATATTGTCCCTCGTTGCTGCGGGCGTTGCGGCTTGGTGGTAGATGTGATATCCTCACAAGGGGGTGTGGTGGTGCTAGAAATAATGCGAGCAACATTCATCGCCGTGCATGTCTCTCGTATGTGGAGTACAAATACTAGACTACAAGAGGAGGGAAAGATCGCATGTCAAACTTCCAGTAATAGACAAGACCTGCGGCCATAGGAGCCTCTCACGCAGCTGTTACCACTATGATTCCAAGCCTGCCTTCCCAATCAAGCCTCATTGCCTAATCCAGATCACCGTCGAACGTACTAAGGTACCACAACCTCACCAACCACAAGAGTGAATCGAAGTGAGGTGGAGTGAGGTGAGGTGAAATGGGAAATTAAAGCTTCAAGCGCGTTTCTGGCGGGAATGTGCAAGGCTGAGGCTAGAGCCTGGGAGATCCCGGGTGGCGAAAGATGCCTAAAACTGTCTGCTTTCTACTTGTTCTCAACGTGGAGCCCGTCAACGATGGAAATTTGGGAATTGCGGTAGTGGAAAAGATGCGCATGGAAAGGTACGAGGGGACTGCTACATCGAGATGCTATGGAAATGTATTGTGGTTGCCGTGGTTGGAAAATGGTTGATTTTGGGTCGTTGAGCTTGAACGGTTGCTACTACGTTCGACGATGAAGTTGGAGTGGAGCCTTGCCTGTTAGGGATGGATTTCCTTTTCGGGTAAGGCTGAAAGGGAGGTAGGCTAAGAGGAAAGCTCTGGAGGTTTGGTGTATAAGATGATAAGTTGATAGATCGATGCTTGAGTTGATCGGGCCTGTTGGACGGATAAGTGTGAGAAGAGAGGTATGACAAGAGATGCAAAGAGAGAGTATGTCGTAAGTAATAGCAGTCCGGGTTAGAAACATCCAAAGGACCTCGGGCGCGGATTATCGCCCAGGCCGACCAATTACCAGCTCAAAGGCGTCTAACCCTCCAATAAAGCCACCATTCTCCCACCTCCGCAATGTCTCAACCCCCCACCTATCCTCCCTACTCTTCCGACGCCACCCCCCCCTACAACTCCTATAACCCCGCTTCCCAACCCGCCTTCGACTCCTCCACCCCTCCGCCCCCACCGCCGAAACCTCTCCCCCACGACCCCAGCCGCTACAGCACACCTCCAACCGGCCCGCCTCTCCCCCCGCCTCCATCAACCGATCCGCATCCTGTC
>KK106984.1:1592442-1637841 GCA_000611775.1 Umbilicaria muhlenbergii
CTCCCACCCCGCCACCCTCGCCCCCCTCTCGCACCTCCTCTCCCAAAACATCCTCCTATCCACCCACCTCCTCGCCCTGTCATCCCAACTCGCCCATCTGCGCAGCACGACGCAATCCCTCCTGCTGCACCTGCACGCGCTCGAGCGCGCCTGGCGCCAGAAACAATCCCTCATGGACGACGCGCTGGCGCCGTTTGCGCCCAAGGCGCTGTATCAGCGGCTGGGGCATGCGGTGGCGGAGGCGGAAGCGGTGTGTGCCGCGTTGGAGGAGAGTTTTTTGGAGGAGGGGGAGGGGAGGGCGGGGGAGAGGGAGGTGGGGGAGTTTGTGAAGAGGTACCGGGAGGGGAGGAAGAGGGTTTGGTTGAGGAGGGAGAGGAAGGAGAGGTGGGATGAGGGGAGGGTGGGAGGGTGGCGGTAGGTAGGGGAGATGGGTGTGTGTGGGTTCGGTTGGGTGTGAGGATTTGAGGAGCTGGAGCTGGAGCTGGAGGGTTGGGTTGGAATATCACAATGCATGGCACTGGCGTGGAAAGTTGGTTGGAACTTTGCATGTGAAACTTGTAAGACATTGTACATGGTCGATATGTTTATAACCTGGGACTATAACTACTTCTAACTACCAGCGTGTAGTCCCGTCCGACTCCTTGGTGGATCCCACGTGAATAAAAGCCTGTAGTTGAGATCAGCTATCGCGTCTTGAAAGCGGAAAAGATTCAAAAATGTAAAATGGGAGTAATGTCTCAGTTCTCCAAGGTGAAATATTTGTTTCTTCAATCGTAAGTCGGAAAGAACACAGCGAATATTTGGATTCATCAGGTGATATCAGGATTTAAAGATTGAGTGAGTAAGAAGACCTACCGAAAGGACGCCCCAAGCCCACACACGAGTAGCCAATATGCCTGTACTTTGCACCAGTCCCTCGTCAGTGAGGCGTTGGAAGCTTCTGGACTAAAGAATGACTGAAATGAACAAAACATGTGTGAATCAGGCTCTGCGGTAGCGTGTCAGCCAAAGACATGTTCCATGCGTAAGGAAGGCAGTATCAAACCATTAAATCATGTTAGACCTTCATCGCCGGATGGTGCCCTCGTTACAAGGCGGTGCCCGGTTCCAGAGTGTGAATATTGATCATCATTTCAAGGAGTACATCACAAGATGGAGATAGTATGATAGAATTTTGTACCTATGGCAAGGTACCGTTAGCTTCGAGAACTCGGAATATCTCAGTAGCGATGCCAGGCTGTAGTCGTATATGTCGATCAGAATTTTCAGTGTTGGTACGTTCATCGCCGGGCGGTGCAATACTTAGAAAGCGGTGCCCGGTTCAAACAGTGTGAATAGTGATCATCAAGTCAAAGAATGGTCAGGTTTCGGTCCGAATGGGGCTTCTGAGACGGGTGGATATGTACCTATAATGAGGTACTGTTAGCTTAGCACCTATGAATCTTCAATCCGTCGATTTCCATATGATAGCAGTAGAGTCGCTCAGCTGACGAGTTCTCAACAAGTACGTCCCCTCACTGACACCCACCGAAGTTTGTACGCTTCAGCTTTTACGGATGCCAGTAGAAGTGCACACAGTCTGTCCGCCCGTTCGTTCAAAATTCTTCATGTGCGGTACGTCGATATACTTGGAGACGAAGGAAAATGGTTGCGAATGGAAGTCCCAAGAGGAGATAGGATTTACCTAAGAACCACCACTGGTTAGCAAAGAGCCTCGTATCAGTTAGGAGGCATCAGTATAAAGTGGGTATGGAGGTGTCAGACAAGGCTGAAACTTTGTAGAGACAGAATCGACATTAATTGTTCGGAATGAGGAATGCCTTTCCATGTCATGTAGTCATCACGCAAGGTAGTAGGTAAAAGATAGCCCAAGAAAAGCAGTGGACTCGTACCTTTTCTGTGTATTAGTTCGAAGCGGCAGCCAGTAGCTAGAGAGCGTATACCTGGGAGACGTTGTGTTAGCTTTACCCAGTTCAAGTTGAAGACAGCCCATCGTTCATGACCAGGTGTCAAGACATCAGAGTAATTCTAGAGTAATCTCGATCCTCACGAAGTATAGGTGTTGGATTGTTCATGATTCAAACTCATCATGTGCGAAGGGCAGCCCGAAGCGGGAAGGTACTCACTATCAATTAATGTGACAGGTAATGCTGAGCAGATAGAAATAAGGCCAATCTATCCATAGAGAATCGGGAAAATAAGTAGTTAGCTGGTATTGTGCGCCCCAGATACTATGGTGAGGAAGAGAATTGGTGGAGCTCGAAAAATCGCTTCGGTGGTGTCGACGGCGCCTTACCCGAAATAGAAAAACAGCCCGAACAGGTAAGGCGCCTTGTGGACTTGATCGTCGAACGTCGTAAACAGACAGGTTCAGCAACAGGCACAGGCACAGGACCATTCAACCTCCCTAGTACAGCAGCCTACTACCCCTACTCCGGAGGATCAATGGAATATCAATATCCAGCTCCAGCCAAAGACCCGACAACATTCGTCAATATAACAGAATTCCCCGCCCTCGCTATTAATCGCATCCGCTCGACCCAAGTCCGTCCACGTTCTAGAACCCTAATCGCTTCCCGCGCCGCCACACCACAGCCGGGCCGAAGCCACCTTGTGTTCTAGAATCCTCAGCACGACGTCCGACGAACGAAAGCTCGAAATCGATCGGATTGGGAATGGGGCATGGTGGCCCAACCTAAATGGTAGGGAAAACGCACTGGAGAAACAAATTGACCGCCAGCATCTGGGCCACTTTAAGAGCGGGATGAGGTCTGGCATTATATTGCGCTCTATGCTACAGATAGTCTGAGACCAGTGGTTTTCTATGCTGATGTAAATGCTGCGACGTACCCCTTCCCGCTATGATATGATACAAGCCCACGACGGAGCTACTTCTTTTTATCAAACCCTTCTCCCTCTCCACACCCGAATCTATTTCCCCTCATTCGAAGCCGTAGCATCAAACGCCGCCTTCGGCACCATCGCGTCGCTCTCACTCTCCGGCTCATGCTCTTCTTTCACCTGCTTCGTCGCCGCCTTCGCCCGTTCCGTCCTGCCCTTTTCTTCTTCAGGCGACGGGTGTTGGGCGCTGGCGTGTGATGGCGGTGGGGCGGAGGAGGAAGCTGATTTTGATAATGTCGAATTCGCTGCTGCTGATGCGGTGGGTGTCTGCCCGGCGCCAGATTCTGGTGCTGGGGAGGGAGAGGGCTGCGCCGGTTGCGAGGGTTCTGAGGGCGCATCTGACGGTGCTGCCGGGGCGTCTTCTTCCTGCCCTTCTTGGTCGTCTTCGAGTTCGGCGCCGTAAACGTCGGGGTGGTCGCGGAAACAGTCTTGCATGCCCCTGGTCGGTGTTAGCCTCTACCCTACAAACCGCACTCGCGATGCCGTAAGGGCGCACTTGAACTTGTCAATACAGTCCATCCCCTTCGGCTCTTCTTTCGAATACACGAAACAGCTGAACGCGGCCCGGAATTGCTCGCCGCACGGCCCGTGCGCCATCCCGCCTAGACAGGGACAGTCCCAGTTTATCTCGCCGGTTTCTTCATTGAAGGCGCCTTGTTGGCTGGCTTCTTCTTCGTATTCCTCGGGTGTCCGGGGTGGGTCATTGGGGGAGGCATGCTCGGGGATTGCCACTGTGGCCGCTGATGTCGGTTTTGATGAGGGTGAGGGTGGGGAAAGAGACTCGGTCGAGAGTAGGGACGAGCTGGTGGCTTTGTTGCGCTTTGAGTGGAGGATGGAATCGACGGTGGGGAGGTTGGTTTCTTCATCGGGATCGTCTGCTATCGGAACTGGAGGTTTGGGATTAGTACGGATCTGTCAAAGCGGGCATCTGGTAGGCGCACATGAGGGCTGTTCGGCGAAGACATCGCTGGTGTTGTAGTAATACACTGCACCAGCAGCCAGTCCCCACCGTACTGCGCTGCTCTTCCAACTTCGTGACTTTTGTGCGGGTGGCGCGGTGCTGAGTAGTCGCTGGGCTCGGACGGGACGGATTACAGGTAAAGACTGTCGGAGTAAGGATCGTGATGCTGTTCTGAACATTGTTGTTCAAATTGCAGGAAAGAGCTCTCCGTTCTAGCGTACAAATGTCGAAGATGACGCTTCGTTGGATGGTGAGCTCCAAATTGTGAATCTTGACGTTATGTCAGCATCACGTTTCTCAAACTGCATGTCGAGTCAAGCCGAGAAGGATTAGCGTGACGAGTGACTCGAAGCCAGGACAGCCAATGACGTACACGCACAGGCTCTGGATGCTGCTCTCTCAGCTTGCCTTGCATCTATGGACGGGAATAATTATCAGGACCGTCCCAATGGTGAGGATGGGCAAATTGAAGAAGAGACGATTCTCCCAAATACCAACAGCACTGCCGTAAAAACATGGACTCCCGCGCGATTTCTCTCCGGCAAGGCTCGCGATGTCGAGTCAGAGAATCCATATGCCGTAATCATTCTCAACCAACCCATTGAAAACAAGGAGCTGCTAGTAGATGTCTGCCGTGGGGGTAGTACTCCTATCCCACATCTCAGGCATGTACTACTAACACCCAAATAAGCAATCTACACCGCCTGCGCCGACGGCGGTGCCAACCGCCTAAAAGACCTAAACCTACAAGGCGCCGCCGAGCTCACCTGCGTACGTCCCCACCCCCTACGCGTCCCCCCAACCCACCACTAACAACCCCCCCGAAGCGCCCCGACATCATTTGCGGCGATCTCGACTCCCTCCTCCCCTCAGTGTCCACCCACTACCAAGCCCTCGGCACCCGCATCATCCAAGACCCAGACCAATACTCCACCGACCTGACCAAATGCCTCAAATACATCACCGCGCGCGACTACCGCCACCCAGACCCCCACTCCCCCGGTGGTCAACGTCTCGACGTCGTCGTCATGGGCGGGCTCGGCGGGCGAGCCGACCAGGCCTTCTCGCTGCTTCATCACCTTTATGCCGCTGGTCAAGACGCCGCGTTGGCGAGTGGGGATGTTTATCTACTTACGGCTGAGAGTGTGCTGTTCGTTTTGCACAAGGGGAAGAATCGCATACGCACGCCGCTGGGCCCGGGACTGCTGGGAGAGAATGTGGGGATTATTCCTGTGGCGCGGCCGGCGGTGATTTCGACGCGGGGCCTTGAGTGGGATGTGGTGGATTGGGCGACGGAGTTTGGCGGGCAGGTTAGTACGAGTAATCATGTTAGGAGTGGGGTGGTTGAGGTGGAGACGTCGGAGAGGGTGGTGTTTACGGTGGAGGTGGCGCGGAAGGGGATGAAGTGAAGGGGAAGGCCGAGGTTAGTGTTGGGTCGGGGTCGGATACATCTACGATTATTTCCGCAGTCACTTTTGGAATGGGTTGGGCTATGTTGGCCGACAGGAGAACAGACACACGTTGCCAAGCACCACCCTGAGGAAAGAGGATCGCACAGGGCCTACTCGGCTGCAGCGCTTGGCCGAGTCGCAGAGGTAGAACACTATTCCTCACTCCTGTTACAGTACTTGAGGGCTGCAAAGCACACGCAGGTTAAGACCATTACAGATAGAATAAACAACAAAGAGAGAAGGAGCTTCACAAGCAGATATCAAGAAATTTTTGAACGCCTCTTGTTATAAGCAATAGTTCTCAGTAGTCTCCACACCTTTCTCTGTGATGACATCCAGATAAACTGGCAGTAATGTGACGTCTCGGGTCACACAATGTATACGACTGCCAGCACGTAACAAAGAGTGTCAAGGGAATTATCAACAGCACGTTATCCGTAAAAGGAATGCTGAGGACGTCAGGTGTAGAGGATGCGGAAATCGTTTGCTTCGTCGAGATCTGTGAATATAATTTCCACTATTGAGGGGGTGCTTTCACAACCTAAGGACTACCATTTTTCGATAGATATATGGAGGGCTTCAGGCAGAAGATGTGCCTGATAGGCCAAGCTGCCGTCACCGCTCCAGTCTGTGAGTCACGTTGGTTTGACTGTTCAATACTCCGGCGTCTAGCTACTTGATACAGCTGGGAGCGTGGCGAGTTCAGATGCACGGATCAAGTTATTTGAGAAATAGTTCTTCATTCAACGATCTATCGTCTATGTCCGAACAGCCGGGATACAAGAACAGAACGATGAAACCCTGATTCCATATGAACACCTTGCCTATGCAGCAATACACTGCTTGGAAGCCATGATCAAAAGATGCGCGTTCGATATCATGCTGAAAAAGGTAAACGTTTGCCGGATGAAGCCCCGTCCGTAGAATTTTCCCCTTGAACAAATCCCTCAGTACGCCAGTCGCGAGAACAAAAACAACAATGGCCATTGTAGTATGGCAATCATTCTTCGTCCGAAAAGACCTCCTCACCCCTCTTCCTCCGTGCCATCCTGTCCTTCTTCTTCTTCCTCAACTCTGCGGAGGTAAGCTTCTTGGCCTTCTTGCTCCCTTCGATCTTGTTGCCCATGGCGTCGAATCGATCCTCCTCATCGTCCTTATCTGTCAGACGTGGACCGGCACCCTGGCCTTGCACCCAGTTATGGCCGGAAGGAGTCATCTTTCCGTCCATACAAGCCCATACTTCTTCGGTCAAGTTCTGCGTGAACTCGGCGGAGTGAGTGATGATGATAACACCACCTTCGAACGACTTGAGAGCCTTGGAAAGGGCACCGAGCGAGTCGCGATCGAGATAGTTAGTAGGTTCGTCGAGAACGATCAAGTGAGGTCGTTGCCATGAGCAAGCAGCGAGCACAACCTTGACACGTTGACCACCTGAAAGACCGCGCATACGCGAGTGAGACACAAGCTCAGCATCGAGACCAAAGTTGGCACAGTGTGCCTCGATCTCTTTCCGCACGAGCGGTCGGAACTGACCACTGGCCAGGGCCTCCTTCTGGTCAACTTCGGCGACCATCTTCTGGTGCGAAGCCAAGATCTCAGTACGTGGGATCCAGGCGTTGTCCGCGGTCATCATTGGTGTCCACTTCTCGTTCTTCTGGCCAACATTCTCGCCAAGAACGAACGAACACTCGTATTCGTACGAGTTCTTGAACTTTCTTCGTGAGTGGATACCAATAACGCGTCGCTGGGTACCGTCGATCTTGTAGATCTTGTCCATGGCTTTCTCATCCTCGTCGGTGACAATCTTGTTGGCGCGGTCCATAGTCTCACGGTCCTCACCGGTCTGGAATCGCCATTGGATGTACTCTGAAGGGGTCGAGTCCAAGTGGTGGTCGATGTGGGCGAAGGCGTGCTGTTTGATGTAGGCGATACGGATGTTCTCGTGGGTGTAGACTTCACCGCTGGTGGGAATGAGCTCACCGGTCAAGACGTTGATCAGTGTCGATTTACCAGCACCGTTGGGACCGATGACGGCAATACGCGAACCGAGCGAACACTGGAAGGTGATGTCGGAGATCTGTGGCTTTGATGTACCTGGGTACTGGAAGCTCATGTTGCTGACCCGGACAATTGCCTTGGCCTTGGTCTTAACACCCTCGAGGAAACCTGGCTCGGGGAACTTGAACTCCATCTCGGAAGCACTGAGCTCATAGTACGAGCGAGCCGATGGGACACGCTTGACGAATTCGTTCAAGTTTCCACGGTAGCGCTTGAGCTTGAAGCGCTCATAATGGATGACGTGCTGAATTACGTTGTTCAAGAACTTGCTGTCGTGGGAGACGATAATGGATGTGCAAGGCGATTCGATGAGATATTTCTCAAGCCACGCGACATTCTTGACATCCAAGTGGTTGGTGGGCTCATCGAGGAGAAGAATATCGGGCTCTTCGAACACAGCGCGAGCAAGCGCAAGCTTCATCTTCCAGCCACCGGAGAGGGAAGTAATGGGGCCTTCGAACTGCTCCTGCAAGAAGCCGAACTCTAGCAACTTCGCCTCGACAGCAGATTTCTCGATCTGGATGCCAACTTCAGCAAGTTTCTTCTGAGTCCAACCAATAACGGTCTGCTCAGTGTCGGCAGAGTCAAGATCGTGCTCGACGAAGACAGTTTTCACCTCGCTCTTCTTCGGGAAGCCTTCGACTTGCTCGTTGTTGATGGCGCGCATGAGCGTCGATTTACCGGATCCGTTAGGACCGAGCAGACCGTAGCGTTGACCACGCTTCAAACGGAGATGAGTCTGATTGAGCAGAATCTTAGCACCGTAAGCCAAGTTGAAGGTTGTGTTGCAAAGGTCCTCTCCCTCCTCGTCATCTTCCTCCGATTCTGCCTCGTCCTCAGCACCTGGAGACGCGCGCTTACGTAGAGCATCAGCGATAGGCCTCGCGTCGGCTTCACCTACGATAGCGGTGATATATGGGAGAGTGTTCTCGATCCAGCTGACCGAGTCGGTGACCTTCTCATCAATGAGTTGGCCAGCGATGGCGGAGATGTACTCGATAACATCCTCGAATTTGGTGGCAGCATCCTTGTGCTTCGGGGTGAAAATCTGCTTCAAGATGGCGGAAACCGTAGAGATGTCGCCAGCGTGCGAGACCTCTGGGATCTTGCCGTCTTTGACTTCACCAACGCGAACCAACGTGTCAAGAGCCTGCTTGGTCTTCTCACGGGCTTCGGGGTCGGCCAAATTCTCATGGTTCTTCTGGAGAGCGGGCATGAGTTTCGGTAGAAAAGCAGCGACGATCTGGGGATCTTCAACAAGCTTGCACATGTTGTCAACAATGACAGCAGATTTACGCTTGATGGCCGTTTCGCGTTCAGTCAAACCACGGTCGAGTAGAGGAACCATAATGGCGAGAGTCGGCTCGTGCACGTCGGTGACGAAGGTGGTGGCACCCAACAGATGAACAGTCTCGGGGACGTTCTCTGGCTTGGCGATACATTTGATAAGTTCTGGAATGAAACGGTCGATGTCCTTGTTGACGATCAGACCGCAGACCTTCTCCATGGTGCCGTAGGCAGCTTTCTTGACCTCAGGCTTGGTGTCCCACATAGATTCGGAGACAACGGGGATGAGATCTGGCACACGATATGCGAGCTGAGTTGGAGCACTCTCGACAAGCGCCTCGATGCACTGAAGACCAGTCATCTTTTCGGGCCATTTCTGGGCTGTGAGGATGGATTTAATGATCGGAGGGAGGACGGCCTTGACGGCGTTTGGGTTGATAGCTTTGACAATGGCAAGCGAAGCTGCTTGAGCGGCAGTCTTGACCTGGGTCATCTTGTCGCCGACAGCTGCCAAAGTTGGTGCAAGTAGCGAAACCAAATATGGCTCGACATTGGGCGAAACCGACGAGTGTTGTGCGATTGCCTGGATGGCATTAAGCGCACGTTCACGTGCAGCAGCATCCTTCTTGTTTACTAGCTGCTTCTTGAGGATTTCGACAGCTCTAGAAGGTGTTGGTTAGCAATTATTTCGATGAGAACACTAAAGGTGCAAAATTTGCGACCGTGGCGACCGTGGCGAATGCACGATCGCGTAAGATTTAGTGAGGTGCAGAAGCGGAGGAAACTCACTTTGTGGGAGCGTCATGCTCTTCGATGTCACCGTTGATGAAAGTAGCGATGTTGCCAGCAGCAGCGCTCGTCTCATCCGCGGTCTTTGATATCGTGAGCTTGTTGAGCAGCTCGTCAAGGACTTTGATGGATTTCTGGTTCTCGGACTTCGTGTTGGCGGCGTTCGAGGGTACGGTCTCCATGATGTCGAGTCCAGGCATTATGATGGTTTTGAGGTTTTGATGGATTTGATTACGGTCGTGAAAGGATGGATTATTGATGAGTGTTGGTGGGTTCGACGAAAGCTGAAAATGGACTGGGTATCACGAAAAGTGAATAAGCCCACGCCGACTGTGCGATCGAAACGCAAGTGGCGCTCTATCTGGCTTGTCTATATGCTTTGCAGAGCAGACAGGAACGACTCGAGTAACTCTTCAAAGAGAGTAGAACAAAACGTCTATGTAAGATCGTTGAGGAGTAGAGAGGGTGTCTATGAAGAGAAAAGGGGAGTGTGTCGGGGGCTGTGAGATGGTTTATAAGGCGAGTTTGCAAGAAATTTTTCGTCGGGCCTAGCCTTTAGCGCCCGTGCCCCACACACCGCCATGACCTCAGCCAGCTCTCGCTTTCGGTGACCGTGTCACTTCACTGTATGAAATTGGAATGGAGATCACCGCCTCGGCAGTGTCTCCCAGAACGGGGACGATATGCTACGGACGTACGTACTTGAACTTGCGAAAGCTTACAAGGCGGTTTACAGATTACACGTAGAATCGCAGTGATTTAGGAGTTGTTGGTCTCTATACACACAATCGTCCGGGCGAGTCTCCATTGCTACAGAGTCAGAGGTGAGTGTATCGTGGTCACACATCGTGGTCACCGCCCCAACGTGCAGCAGTCAGCAGTCAGCAGTACTCCCTTAGTCTGCGGTCATCCCTTTGGGAAGATTAATAATAGAGGATGACTGCATTCAGGTTCTGCAGCCATGCTTGCTCTGCTGTGCTCTGCCCCTTTTGAAACGCCACGCAGCCCTGTCAACATTATCCTGTCTGAGTGGTGCGGTGATTGCGGTGTGTCGGCCGGCTAGCTCCCGGAAGTTGGAAGCGCATTCTCAACCCCTGATATCCGAATCTCGCCCGTGCGCCAATCAAGGAGCTTGCTTAATCAACCATTCCTTCTGGAAAGATCCCGATATCGATACCATCAGGCAAAAAAGTTAGAGAAATCCTTGCTCTCGGAGAAGTCGGGGTGCGTTCTTAGATAAGAACTCAATTTGATCTCATGTCATCCCCAGACTGCCTTTGTTGGGGATCCCCGGAAATCCTTCACCGTCTTCCGTCACCCGCATTCTGTCTCGTTGAATTGTATCCACTCGGGCTAGAACATGCCGATCTACTTCCGTCCAATCCTCGAATCAACGGGAATATGAGTACAAATCCAGGGTTATTCTCATCGACGTACGAGTAGAAGCTTAAGTGTATCGAGTGTAACGTTCACCCGAGGCACCTGCTGTGCTCCAAGTACCCGTGAAGCCGGAGAACTTCGAGTACCTCTTTTTGCAGAAAAGCGAGTTTTGATTTGAAATGCCCAACTGTGAAGGCTAATCTTGGTCTGTCACCCTCGGATGATTCTATCGGAGTACCACGTACGAGGTAATTGTGTAAACTGTGATCAACTCCTCGCCTGAAGGAGGGACTTTTCTGTTAAGTTTTCCACCAAGTCATGGAAGTTGCCACTCCTTTGGAACAGAAAGTCACCAAGATGTCAATTCGGACGGAGTGATCAAGACTTGTCTCTTCCAGAACACCGAACTTTGTGTGTCATGCCGTAACAACAATGGACCTCGGCCCAACATGTTGTGAGAGGAGTCTTCTTCTGAAGCTTAGTGAGATGCTGCTCATGCCGTACAGCGGCAGAACGAAGAACGTGAAGGCATCTATCTACCTTCGTTCTTACTCTAGTCGAGTAGAGAGCAGGGAGTTGAATCGGTAACATTTATCCTGAGATCTTTAAGAAAGGGTCCCGTTTACAAGACAGCCAACGGCGTGTAAGCTACCTTACTCATTAGAGGGATTTAGCCACCCTGGTCATGTTTTTTGAGCATAAGGTATGTACGCTTTAAGACAGATACAGTTGGTCAGAGTTTTAGTACGCGTTTCCCTGTTCCAAAACCACTTACACTGCCGTTTACAGTTACCGTACACCCGTGCGCATTTGCTCAAAACCTAAATATGCTCAGTCACTGAACTACGCTAGCAGCTGAGCCAAATTGCTATTGGTTCCATACCCTGTCATCAAAACAGAGACGCGTACTTAAGGCCACTAAGAACTCCGTCTTACCAAAACAGTATTAAAACGTGCATATGCTCAAAAAATGTTCAAAAACAATACCGGGGTGGCTAAATCCCTCTATTAGTCGGATTTAGTTTGTGAGAGCTGAAAGAATTCAGAATCCCACTATGGTGCAGCTGCCTGAGAGTTAACAAGCCTTGTCAATTGACAGCTTTGTTCAAGCAACAATCAGATATGACAGAGGGCCTCCAGGTCGTTGTTTAGACATTCCCTGTGAAACGACGAACAAGTCATATGAGAACTATGCAAGAGCATATTGATTCAAACTGTGGCGCTCCTCAGCATAGTGAAAAAGGCATTCAATTGAGGCCGCTTAGCTGCTAGTTTCTGTTGGTTTACACGCCGCTGGCTGCTTTATCCCTTCGAATGGCAGTCTGGCAGCCAGGTCCGTGCATGACAGAATAGGTCTAGGTGTTGGGCGCCCAGTTGGGTTTGACTCGAGTTGAATGTTATCTGTTGCACTAAGAAGCTTCCTCGCACTGGCCGCGATTGCCTTTTGCCTGGGTAGCTCAGTTGTGCAAGGTGACGTTCAACTGGCCGTGTGTGGTCCCATCAGCTCCTCCTTTGTTTTCTCTAGGTACCGTCGGCTGCTTAGTCAATCTCCTCTTAAAACTTGAATGATAAGATACACCTGCTTGACCTGACAGCTGAATAACTTGACAAATTCTAAAGATCTAAGGAAACGTTCAGTTTGAAAGTTACAGAGTTTATCAGGCTCTACAATCCTACAGTTTAAAGTATTTTGTTATCTTTTGAATCTGTGAAGCTATCTATAGTCCAGGCTTCCACACGCCTTCTCACGATTTCTATTTCTCTGGGGGAGTTGGCTAAGCGTCTGCTGGCAGCTTCTCCTATTTTGTCATGCATGGACCAGGCTGCCAGACTGCCATTCGAAGGGATAGACGGGTCCAAGAAAGGGGTCCGAGGTGGCAACATGTCCTGCGATCAAAGTATATGAGACCACAGTGACGTCGCTTGATAGTGCTGGGTGTTGAAGAAGCCTCGAGGGTTTGTGAGCGCCTTCCGCACATCATCTTGACTTTGAACGACATCCACCATATCCAGTGGATTGTTACAGTCTATGGTGATACCAGACCCCCTCTGCATGCATTCTTGGCACTGAGTACGGTGACTGCGTGACGATCAGGCTGAGCTACTTTTTCCCCAGTGTCGTTCCAGCAGAGTTCTCGTTCTTCAACCTTGAGCTAGTACTAGAGTCTGTTATTGGTACACTGTTTGTGGTCGATTGTCTGTGCTGGGCTCACCGCGCAATGGGTGGACCTCGTGAGCACTGCCTTGGCAACCGCTACAAGGGCTTGGCTTCAATTAGCTCTCGCTACAAAGACGTGGTTGGCATTAGCCTTCGCTACAAGCACTAATACCGCTCAAATCTTTCTATAAACTAGTTTTCCCATAGTCTGTTCCCGTTTCTTGCCCTATTGCGATCTCTCAGAGAGACGCGAGGCTTGTCCGCACTAAGCAGTTTTCCTATGTCGCTGTCTACACGGCACGAAGCCAAACGTCCTGCTGCGGCATTTCTTCCAATCGTTACCATCTCTACTCCCTTCAAGGGAAGCCATTCACAGCACTGACCGAATTCTTCTACTAATCATCGGGGCTTTCCCTTTCTACCCCTCCCAAGTGGTCATGAAGCTGAGAAGAGACTTGTCCAATGCTGCATTTTTACTGGTCTATCAAATGAAGCCCTCGGGCTTGGGGCGGCATGTGTTGCCCCAAGAGTCCTTCACATACGCGGGCCGCTGATGTGCTCTGCTGACTGTCCAGAAATTATTCCTTGAGCTGCAGTATAAAGCAAGGCTCTATCACGCACATTTCATTGCCGTGACCTGAGCCCCACAAATTGCTTAAAGCGAAGATTTCGGATAAGTCCAGCGCCAACGGACTAAATCACGATGTCTTGGGGTACTTACAGCCTTGATGGTACACCCACTGTTGCCGAGGGCAGCGCAATTGCGGCCGTGAGCCGTATCCCAACGTCGATGGAGGTGTGGTGGATATCTCCAAACGGATCAGTGCAGGATGCATACTGGTATGAAGGGGGCAAGCCGTTTCAGCGATACGAGCTCGCGCCACCAGGCAGTGCAGTACCAGGAGGAATTGCAGCGGTCTCCCGAATACCAAACAGCATGGAACTTTGGTGGGTAGGTCCCAAGGGCTCCGTCGAAGGGGCGTTCTGGTACGATGGCGACAAGTCTTTTAACAGGTATCAACTCGCAGCGCCTGGTAGCGCTGTTCTGGGATCAAGTCTCTATGCGCAATCTAGGCAGGCCAATACGATGAACGTCTGGTGGCTAGGCGTCAATGGATCGGTTGAAGGCTGCTTCTGGGTCGATAACGCAACTCCCTCTTGGACTCGCTACCAGATAGCTACCGACCACAGCGCTGCGACAGGGAGCCCTTTAACAGCCGTCTCACGTATGCCGTCAACTGAGGAGCTTTGGTGGATTTCCCCGCAGGGCTCTGTCGAGGGCTCACTTTAGTATCAAGGGAGAAATTCCTGGACTAGATATAAGATTGCGCCTCCAGGCAGTGCAGCAGGGCATGCCCTCAAAGCTCTATCCAGGAAGCCGCAGGCCATGGAGTTGTGGTGGGTGGGGCCGCAGGGAACTATTGAGGCAGCCTGGTGGTATGATCAAAGTACGCCATGGACTCGATATCAACTTCCGGGACCAGGCAGTACATCTCTCAGTAGTGGATTGGCTGTTGTGTCACGCGTGCCTACCAGCATGGAAGCCTGGTGGATAGGTCCCAACGGATCGCTACAAGATGCTTACTGGTACGAAGGAGCTAGATGGAAGCAGTTTCAATTAGCTTCAACAGGTCGAGCGAAGACGGCGAGCAAAATTGCTGCAGTATCCCGTGCTCCCGGGACCATGGAACTTTGGTACGCAGGGCCGAACGGCTCACTGAATGACAACTTCTGGTACGATTTCCAAAGCCATATTTTCAAGGGAAACATTACCAGTGACGGTCTCGCTGCATTGGGGGGCTGGGTAGAGTGCACTATAAGGCAAGAAGCGAGGCAACGGTCATGACTCCGGGGCTGATGGCTACGATTACGGAATTACAGGCGTAATCAGACCCCGTACTGGTAGCCCTGCACCGCTTATCGCATATGTTCATCATGGTCATGTTGGAGGAACCTTCACTTCTGGATCACGTGACGATCCCTGGAACCAGAGTGGAACTAATGCACTAATTTCTCAATATTACGCCGATTACGCTCAGGGCACATTTACCACTGCCACGAATTATTCGAGCGATATTGGGCACGCACTAGAGAGTGCTCTGAGTTTTGTGATCAAGTTTACTGTAGGCGGCCTTCTTGAGGGAGTTGGGTTGGTCATATTCATCGGGGTTGAAGTTGGATCGTTGATATCCACCGGCTCACTGGTCCCCGGTGCTCGGGTTTTCGGAGGTGTGCTCTGGCTCGCTGGCCCTGGAAATACACTCCTTGCTCTTGCTGCGGACGGGATTGCCTCGATTGGGAGTCGTCAACGAGCTCTGAGCGACGAGGAATACAGGTGGGCCAACGACCAGGTATTCCAAGGAACGCTGCCTCCGCAAAACAAAATCGTGTTGACAGACACTATCGCCGCGCATCGTCGCGCCTTCACCTTCCCACGCTTCGATGGGAAGATCACGCTGAACATGGGCCCCGACGCTTTCGCAGACCCTCGGCAGCACCACGTCTCGACGGGAGAGAGGAAGTATGGAGAAGTGTACATCCATGAGCTGGTTCACGCGTGGCAGATTGAGCACACGCCGATGCAGCTGGCCTTGTTGGCGGATGCGCTTACCAGTCAGATCAAGAGCACGAATGCCTATGTCTATGGCAACGCCGGTCCGCCGTACAAAAACTTTAACCTCAAGCAGGAGGCCATGATTGTGCAGGACTGGTGGGCGGGTAACACGCACCCTTACTGTAACCAGACTGGAATTAGGCAAGATCCCAAGAGTCCCTATTACGGTTACATTGTCTTCAACATCAAGACCGGACAGGTTTGACGCTAATGAAACCTTGTTTGAAGTGTTCCGTTCTTCTCTGCGCGTGCCTTGCCTTTTCTCCTGCTGAGCTTTTCACATGCGTCGCCCGAGCGGTAGATAGGTTAGGCACCATCCAAATGTACAGTGACAGTGATAGCCATTCCACGACCATGGTTCTCCCTGTTTGACAGGACTCACGTCTGGTGTAACAAAGGTCTGAAACAGCTGGATGCTACCCGTCGATGTTATTCACCAGCCGCACATGACGAATTTTACGGATCTGTCTAGAGAGCCGGCTGGGACAAGAGATTGTATAGTGAGTATGAGACATTTTGGACGGCTGGTAGAGCGGGATATAGGTGTTGTACGAGTGTTTTGCTTGGAGCTTATCAGTACTTCAAGACATTAGCTTCCCTCATGCGTTTCGAACTGGGGTAACAATATACAAGACTCCAGACATGCTCCTCATTCACCGTGCTATCAACGTGTGTATAAAGACCAGTCTCGCACACTTGTCTTGTTCTTTCAACAACAACCTCACTTATACAACCAGGACAACCAAAAGTATCTTGTCCACCACTACGCCCACCATGTTCAGCGTCCCATTCTCTACGTATAAACCTATTCGTCACGGTGTAGACGGCCGTCCCCTCGATACCGCCGAATGACTCTCACACGATAAATCTCCACGCGGATATTTTATATCGAAGAATATCGCGACGCGATAGCGGGGCAGATGAGTTTAAGTGATGAAGCCAACAAGACACAGTTGTTGGTGGTGACGGATATGGCACTAGCGTGGTGAAGAGCGGATTATGTTTGTGTCTGGCGCCCCGAGACTCCCCCAGAGGAAGAACAAGAGCTTGAAGCAAAGAGAAAGAGAATGGCGAGGGAGACGCATGAGGCGATATCTGGGTCCTTAGCGGCGATATCTGAGTCCTTAGAGCAGACGGTAGAAGGCCGACCATATTGTGTTTGGATCCAATGAGGGCGACTTGGGATAGACTGAATGTCTTGGTGTCTGCGTCGATTTACTGGCGGTTGGGGATAGACTGGATGTCTTGGTGTCTGTGTCGGTTTGCTGGCGGTTGGGGATAGACTGGATGTCTCGGTGTCTGTGTGGATTTGGTGGTACTGGCCGGATTAGCATGCGCAATTCCAGAGGGTAGATACTCTCAGATCAAAGAAATCTGCTGTCAGGGAATCATACACAAGTCATGTATAGAGAGAGGACTGCCAGCCCTCAGCTAATGGGCCTCTCAACCACTCAACAATCAAGACAGATATCTAGGGTCAGTCAATGTAGTGATAGTAGAGCCGCGCAGCTCTTCCACTTACCTTACGAGGACTTAGACATATCACTTTCACTGTTGTGATATCAGGAGGGGCCTCAGCTGAAGAGTTGCCACCTGTAGCATTACGTAGGAATTCACAACAGCCCACTAAGAGATTCTGTCCGGAGGTTCTCTCTCTATGCATGATTTATGTCCGACTCCCTTATTATTTTCTGCGTCCCAGAGCCTCTTGATGTAGCCCTAATTGCCGTCCTAGATGCGGTGAACGGGGTGCGAGGCTCCGCTCTGGCGTAGATGAAACATAACCATGCATGGGGTAGTCTCAGCAGTCAGTGGCTCAACAGGAGCCATGACACATAGTGTCTTTCGAATAGTGTCATTCAGGAAGGCTCTGGTCCATCCACAAGCTCCGGCCAGCATAGCCGGGCGCAAGCGGGAGTTTTCCATGAGGAGGGCTAAGCAAAGCCCGTCAGCGTCCATGCACATAATAGCCTAAAGTGGTGATTTCAAAGCCCAAGGCTGACTCACGCAGACCGCTCGGCGAGTGGCGATGGGGGGCTTGGGGTTGTAGTGGTGTGGTGCGGTGTCTCTGACAGGGCTCTCATGGTTCATGGTTTCAGCCGCAAATATGCCCCGCCAATCCCCGCAAGACGCATCATAGCCTGCGGCGAGGCTGAGCATCGGTCTTCACCATGATATCTCGTCACCATCCCAGCCTAGTTTCGAATACTCTTCGTCTCGTTCTTTCTTTCATCTTCATGCTTTGGCTCATCGACACTTCATTCCTTGATATCGATCATGGCTGAAATAGGAGCATTAGCTTCGATCGTCCAGGTCGCTGGGGCGGGTGTCAGTCTGTCTATGGCCCTGCATAAACTAGGGTCCACGATGGCGAAAGCTGGCGAAGAGATCACCACTATCTCGAAGGGCATCTCTCTTTTTTCTATGATGTTGAAGCAAGTTGGCCGGGCTCTCAAAGAAGCCGACTCGGTTCATTCGCAGGCGGCCGTCAAAACGGCCCGAGAAATCACGAGTCAATGTGCAGTGGTGTTCGACGAAATACAAGCAATGGTTGATAGGTGTCAGCCCAGGGATGCCAACGGCTACGTGAAGGTCCCTAACTTCTTTCAAAGGTTCAAGTGGTGCTTCAGGAAGGGCCGGGTGGAGTATCTTATGGCGAGTCTGGACTCACTCAAGCTGAGCTTGTCAGTCATGCTTCAGGTTCTGCATCTTGGCAAGACCATAGCACTAAGGTACGCTTCCAACATAGTGTATGGAGATCTGTCGCTAACACAACAATGTAGACCAGGGAGCGGACCGTCTACCATTAGGGAACAAGAGATATACCAGGGTCGATTAGAAGTCCAGAACATGGTCATCACCCGATACTACTCAGTGGCTCAACTTCACCAACTTGAGAGAGCCCTGGAAGAATCACCTGACCAAGGCGACACAGAAAGCCTGCCGCCTTACGAAAGCCAACCCTCTTCTCCACAAGAAGATCGTCTGGCGATCGTCCCCAAGCCAGATATCACGCAATCAAACGCTGTTATAAGAATGCCTACAGGGCCTCTTGCGGAAATAGATGAAAGCATTCCACAGACCGCTGAGACAGCTGAACAGATTATAACTACATCCGCTTTGGTCGTCAATAGCCTTCTCGAAAAGTGGACTCGACTCCCTCATCCCGGAGCACCTTTAACGCCCGTCGCACCACAAAACGGGTATACCCCCTTCCGTGAAGATCGTCAGTGTTCAAAGGAACACCCGTCCTATGCGAACGAGGAACCTCCCCAGGCTAGCACAAGAGACAACGGAGTGGGTATGCCACGAGACATCGGTCTCGGCGGTATTATCCGTGAGCAACGGCAGCAACCGTTGGAAAATGGCTATTACGCAAGAGAGGGTGCTCCGTCAGCCATCCCCGGACAGAGCGGGCCGGTGAATAACATACGGGACGCCGGACCTGTCAGCAAAGGGGACGCCGGGCTAGGTGGTGTCGTCCGTGAGCAGCGACAGCAACCGCCAGAACATAACTACTATGCAAGAGAGGGCCCTCCGCCAGTCAATCCGAGAGATAGCGGACTGGTGGGTAACATACGCGATACGGGATCTGTTAGCACACGGGACGCCGGGCCTATTAGCACGCGGGATGCCGGGCTCGTCAGCTCACAGGACTTTGGGCAAGGCCGGTATGTCGAAGATCGACGCAGGCTGTACTTGGAAGACGGCAAACCCAGATCAAGGCGCTCAAAGAAGAACCGAACTTATGTCCAGCCTCAGGTAGAAAGTGACTCCGATGACAGTGAAGAGATCAGACATCGTAAGAAGAGTAAGAGTCCTCGTCACAGCCACCGAGTGCTTGAGTCAGATGAAGACTCCTCCTCGACCAGTGATTCGGAGAGCGAGAAAGAGCGGGAAAGGCGACGACACAAACATCGCAGCAGTGGAGAGCATAAAAGAAGGGATAGCGATACGAACAGGGGAAACTTCAGCAGGCCGTCGGAAATGCCTCCTTTCCATCGTCCGAATACAGCGCCAAACCTTCATGGCTACCCCAACCCTCTTGGCCAGCCAAACATCAATTATGGAGGACCACCCTCCCCAGCGCTGCAGCCAATCGCTATACCCAACCCTCAGCATCCATACCGGACACACAGCGTCCCTTCGCCCATGGTGTCACCTTCCGGATATCCTCAGCACCCACCCCTTCAAGGCCATCGCAGCTATCCAGGCCCCGTGCAATATCCACAACAACATTTGCGACCACCGCCCCCGCCAGATCAGCAATACCAACGTCCTTCAAGCCCTAATAAGCGCAACTCCTCACGACATCAAAGCCGCGACAAATACGAATCCTCGGCTTCGGACAAGAAGCAAGCTGTCAAAGCTGGAGCCAAGGCGGCGGGATGGGCGGCAGGGCTTGCGACGCTCTTAGAGGGTCTTGATGGATTATGATGAAATGTTATATGATTTATGTTAGATGATACATGATTGATGAATGTTACTTGTCTTGTTTGTATGAGAATGATTTGGATTCTTATCGGCAATTCATGTGTTTTCCTTCTAATTTCTGTATCATAGTAGAGGAAGTAGTTATGTTGACACGGCTCTACGAGATTGATGCTTACATCTCTTTACGTATGGGCTTGATTTACCACATCATTAGAACTGATCTCTGCTGCATGGCCTCTCGTTGAATCCATGCCAACGCCATAGCAAGGGAAGCGCCTCAGGTCCCGCGTAATTAAGGTCAACGTACGGGATATTTAGAAGCTTTCTAGCGTCCTGCTTCGTCGACCTTCTTTACTGTCAGCATTGTTGACCTGTAATGGGATATATCTCCTCTCATACCAGAGACAATCCCCATATCCATCTAGTTCCTCGTGGCACAACTATGGAAGGGTCGGAATGGTCGAGGTTACTGTTTAATACGCGCGTGAGGCTGTAGGATGTGAAGAAGGATGAGGAGGTGGGCCATATTGCCCTGGCCTCATACGAAGGCCAAAGGCGGTCTAGTAATCCTGTGAAGGGAAGGCTGTATATTTAGCAGTGTGCTCACTTGAGGGAGCTGTCTTAGACCTTTGAGCTGCGTTGATTGAAGATAGATGTAACACAGGGTGATCGTCAAACCCAGCCCCTTGTTCGTTATTGGTCTTCAATCTGTGTGCTGGCTTGTTTGGTAAATCGAAGAACGGCTCTATGAGATCCGTTATCTTATAACACGTTCTGTGTAGCGTTCCGATTCACATACTTCTATATTAAAAATAACGAGGGTATTCCTTCGGCAGTGACTTCATCGAGGTTTGAAAACCATATTACTTCGGAGCGTCTGAACAATTTCATAGCCGCCTACGCAAATCCCAGTCCTCCATCTTGAACCCCGCCATGAGACAAGTGAAGATATTTTCTGGTTCGTCACACCCACTGCTCACCGAATCAATTTGCGAGCGTCTGGGTACTCAGCCAGCAAAATGTGAGCTCAAAAAGTTCAGCAATGGCGAGACAAGTGTCAGTATTGGTACCTCAATACGTGAACAGGATGTCTTCATTGTCCAGAGCGGAAGCAGTAAGATCAACGATAGCGTCATGGAGCTTCTCATCATGATCTCAGCATGCAAGGGCGGCTCCGCAAAATCCATCACCGGTCAGTCTCTCGCCGGACTCACAGACTCTGGCTGACAATTGCAGCCGTTATGCCGTAGGTCCCCTATCCTCTTGCGTATAGCATAGCTAAGGATGTTGGAGGTACTACCCTTATTCTCGCCAGTCGAAGAAGAAATCTCACCGCGGGGCCATCACCGCCCGCATGCTGGCCAATCTCCTTTCCGTAGCTGGTGTTCAGCACATTATCACGGTAGACTTACATGTTAGTAAATAAGGGCATCCCGAAGGACTTAGCTGATAACCGTAGGCTTCCCAATCGCAAGGCTTCTTTGGAAAACCGGTCGACAATCTGTATGCCGAACCGTTGATTGCTCGGTGGATACGGAACCATGTCCATGGCTGGCGCGAAGCTGTGGTTGTTAGCAAGAATCCAGGAGGGACGAAGCGTGTCACATCGCTCGCAGACGCCCTTAAGCTCAACTTTGGTATTGTGACAACCGATCGGCGAAGACATCCGTTGAGCACCACCCTACTCGACGGAAGCGGTATACTCTACAGCATGGGAGATGGAGCGCATGACGTGGACCATAACGTAGAAGCTGAGGCCGAAGCAGAGTCGCAGATAGATCCAACGACGGATGTGGAGGTGTCAAGACCGCGGCGACAGGCTTCGCAACAGATGCGTGCCCAGACCAATGGTGCCTCCCACCCAACATCAGTTCCACACCGGGCCATCAACATACCAGCTGGCTCAAGCCCATTGGTGCAATCTACGAGGTTCGAATCAGAATCGCCGCCCATATCTCGAACTCGACGTCCAGATATTTCTACCGCATCCGGTCGTACGCGTTCAGATGATGGAGAGGACCCAACCAATGAATACACCGATGAACGAGCCCGGGATGTTATCACCGGAAGGCTAATACATGGCCATATTGTCGATGATGACTTTCCATCACCAGTCTTATCGACAATGTCAGGGTCGTTCGCTACTTTACCCAGAGATCACATAGGATCATCTCATTTCGAGGATCAAGATCCTATGACGTCTTCATTCATTTCTACTACGTCTACGTATCCCCAGGACCACGCATTGGGCGGCACAGGGGACGCGGCTGCCAGCTCGGACGAGGAGGAAGAAGGATTCAAGAACCCCGAGCTCGAACACACCATTACGCTGGTAGGCAACGTCAAAGATAAGATCGTTTTCATCATGGACGACATGATCGATAGGGCTGGGTCTTGGATTGCTGCCGCCGAGACGGTGGTGAAACGCGGTGATGCGAAAAAAGTCTACTGTGTTGCCACCCACGGACTGTTTGGGGGCGACTCTTTGGAAGAGATGGAGGATTGTAAATGCATTGACTACATCGTCGTCACTAACTCGTACCCCATTGCTCCGGAAAAGGTCAAGGCGTCGAAGAAGCTCGTGGTGTTGGACCTGTCGCACCTCCTGGCAGAAGCTATACGGCGGAATCACTACGGCGAAAGCATTTCGGCGCTTTTCCAGCACTATCAGGACTGATTTCCTTGCATGCAACTCTTTGATCTTAATAACGTTCACTCGGCGTTGCTTCTAGAGGAGTTACGGTTGACCACATGAACAATACGTCTAGATCATGACACTTGCTTCACCTATTATCTGCTCCATCTATCGTTTCTCCGTTCACCTGATGTTTTGTGATTCTCTGTGTACCCAGCGATGCAGAACCTTCGGGGTACTGCAGGAACTCCCTTCTCTCTCAAGAGGCTGTTCTTAACGGAGCGTTGGCAGATCATCTACCCGTCGGGGAATGAAGGCATTTCCCTCTGGCGTATAGCTGAGATCCTTTGCGGTCAGTGGGGGCTGTGCAAGAGAACACCTCGAACAGCTTGAACATCTTATGAATGCAGTTCATTCTGAAGCGTGCTTTACTACACTTCATATCGCGTCCTGATACTACTGACGCAGCTCATCGGTAATGCGATCGTGGGCCCATCGGTTCATGCAGTCATAATCATGTCCCACGCGCAAATAAGACTATTGTCGGGCTCTGATCTTTTTTTCTTCACCGGAAAACTGCAACTGCCAAGGCTGCGTCCAGCTGACACTATCGTGTTCTGCAGGGGGCCCAACAGCCTGACCGGATAGGTGCATTCTAGGCTGGTGGTTTGTGTAGTTAAGGTATCTTGCATGCCGGGGCCGAGTGGGCCGGTAACGTGGGACTTTCTGCCTATCTAAGGTGAGCATTCTCGCTACTGCTATCAAAAAAATGCGTTTTGACCTCGGCCGATCTGGGGGATGATGGCATGGCACTCCTGTTGGAACGGAAATATGCATGAGGCCCTCCGTATGACCTGCACATAAGGTCGTCAAGCTAAGATTCACTCTTCCTTTCCACGAGTTTCTGTTTGCTGGCTGTGGAAGTGTGTCTATGGCAAGACTTGACCGGATCTCAGCGATACCGCAAGTTATGTGGCATAAAGCTAGCTTGGGAATGCTGATGATAAATCAGAGGCTTGTGCACTCTGACGCTTATCCTAGGACTACAATGTGATCCGCTGCCCAACCAGAGTGCACTGTCCAAGGCACCTGCAGATGTAGTGTGCTGAAGATTGGTGGAGGAACGAAGCTAGATACGTGTTCAAACTGCTAAGTTTTGACGTCTGGTTACCAACGGTTACTAGTGGTTGTACCCTGACCCTCGACGGTTTGTAGAACTCAGCTTTACCATGGGGGATCCGGGGGATCCTCAGTGCCCCCGGCTTCGAACTGGCTCCTACCATGCCGGATTCCAAAGGGCCGGGTTCCCAAGGGCATGCTTGAAACAGAGCTGAGCTATGATGGACGGCCGTGTGTGCTCGAGCTTTCGGCATTGCTTCCGTTGATGAGAATACCCTGAGCCGGACCTTATCCTCTTCTGCTAGGGCGCGGAGGATCCGCCCAAGCCGGCGAATACATCCCGACTCCTGGCCTTTTACGGTCGATCTCCCCCGTTCCTCTTCCGCAAAAAGCGCGGGTCGCAAAACCCATGGCTAGCTCGACGATGTCAGAGCCCGACTGTGACTGGCACATCGGACAAGTACATCAACCTCGCATCCTCTCTTCTGTCACAGGCAGCTATGTAGTTGTCAAAGCACACAGAGGGCCCTATGAGGGCTTCGAGCGTCGGGCGGCACGGATAAGTACATCAGGTGAAGCTGAGGTCTTGCTGGGACGTGGGTTCGGGCTCGAGCTTGAGGATCCATTCTCCCTCTTGTTGATGGGACGTGGGTGCGGAGAGTACAGCTAGCCCGACACTGGCTGGGCTTGGATGTCATGTCCAATCTGGACACATGAGCTGTCGCTCTTGATTCCATATCTTCTGTAACAGGCAAATTTCTGCAACTCCCCAGCACACAGCTGGCCCTTACCAGGACTTAAACATCTCCGCGGCCCGGTGTATACATCAATCGAGGGTTGAGGCGTTGCTGGCATGTGAGCTTGAGTTTTTGATTTTCCTGTTCATCTCATCGATGATACGCGGGCGGACCATGCCCGGGCTTGGCATGTCATGCCCAAACCGGGCAAGTACACCAGCTCCAATGGACCAATCACGGGGAGCCTTTGCGCAAGCTGAAGCAGATTCGAGAGTTTCGGAGGTAAGGTAGGGCTGGTTGCTGAAGAGCCTCCCGTGTGTACAGACAGGTATCCGCACGGCGGACTGCTAGCCTTGGTCCGAACGATGCCTGCTCTTCATCCGAGTACAACACATCGCCGCGCACGACCACAGCTAAGGTAGTCATCCGCTGCGCCGTCAGCCCGTCAGCCCGTCAGCCCGCCAGTTCCGTCTATGGAACACACTGTTGATATTGTCGACAAGACGATGACGACGGCGTGATGACTGAACTTTGGGATCGCTCAACTCAGCATCTGTCAGGCCACAATTCCCATTGGATCAATCATGGGGATACGGACTGTTCTACGTCGTAGCGGGGGAATCGGGCTGCAGCTAGGCTAATGCACAGTCGCCAAATTCGCGATGCACCCACCAATGCAGGGTGGAGATCAAACCTGCCGGGCCTGCCTTACGGAATCACTCCGTAAGGTATCCGCAACAAGCGACGTCTAACGGCCGAAGATGATGCGCCGACGACGGCCACGTTCAAGCCTGGCGATGCAGCCTGTCCTGGTCGGCCAAGGCACGAAAAGATGTTCCACTCCGAGTTTCACACTCTTGGTGACGTTGTCACTGTGATCGTACTGTCGAAAGGCACCTCACGGCACATGGGCACGAGACCGATGGTGGCACAAGACCGATGGTGGCACAAGACCGATGGTGGCACGAACCCGATTGGATCCGATCGGCACAGGGATGGATAGTGAATCTCGCATGGACGTCCTTGTTGAGGGAATTACATTGCCTTTTCCTGCCCTCTCTCCGCCTCACATGATTTGTTTCGTATGCGCTCTACTGGGATGTGCTCTCACGGCCATCTCAAACAGGACGGCATCCCCAGACATCAACAGTCAGAACCGGTGAGGTGCGGTTCCGGAGCCACTTTCCGCGACGAAGTGACATATAACGGCATTGGCCAGGAGGCAGGGATGATGGAGCTGTGTATCGGCCCGCGAACGCTGCTGCGAATGCTGATGCACTCCCTGTCGATACCTTACTTTCCGCGCGCCGGGTCACATGATCGTGCTTCCTGGAGCGTGATCTGCTGCACGGCGCAGGGAAAGCCCGGCCACGTCTCGCCTGACAGGATCCACCGCAACACCCGAAGTCGGGGAAAGCGGTCTGATAGGACGGCCGTCCGATCTGTTTTGTGAAACGAGTTCTCTTCGAACAAGCCAACGGTCGCAGCAGAGCCTGCTCGGACGGAGCAAATGGATGACCCGGATTGCCGGAACCGTGGCTTTGGGCGCCGTCCGTGCTGCATCTGTCCGTTTTGGGCTGCGTGTCCAGCCTCGCTTTCCGCTTCGATCACGGCGCAGCAGGCCTTGGCCAACGGCCGCCGCCAATGGCTGCTCTAGCGCCTCGCTTCCCATCTGACCCTACGGTCGCCAGATCCCGTCTGACAAACAACCTGGCCCGGTCGAGCTCCAGCCTGCAGCACGGCGCTCATGCAGAATTCGGGGACGCAGACAGACCAATGTCACTTCGAGAGGGCCCAGCAGCAGCAAAAGATGTCGCGGTGGCAAATGTCCGCCGACTCCACATTCTCGTCGGATGTGGGGATGAAAGAGGCAAGAGGGACGAGCCAAGAAGCAAGAGCATCCCGCCTTCTTCCCCGCCCCTCGTCCACGCCATCACTGCTCTATCGTGATCCTCGAGGTGTCAAGTGTCAAATGGCTAGTGATGGAGCCCCTGTCCGGCCACAAAGGTTAAAGGTTCAAAGGTTTCCCCCTCCAGCGCTCCCATCCTTCTTCCCTTCTACTGCGGACACCGGCAGGCAAGTACCGGCGCCCTGTCATTGGGCACGTACCTGACCTTAGCCTGAAGTCAATCCGGTCTGCCCACCGCTCCAGCTCTGCCTCTTTCCCTTTCTCTCTCTCTCTTGCCCTCTTCTCTTTCTCTTGTGAAGTCTGAAGCGCGAACTCTGTTCCCCGCCAGGATCATGCGATCCCCAGCCCGGGATCGTGGGTGCAGTGATACCGATTCTTCCGAGAACTTGCTGGACTGATAGCATGCTTCGACTGACAACACCAAGAACATCGGGGGGGAGGGATGCTGTCTATCTCTCCAAACCACACCATGGACGACTAGCAAACGTCTCGTCTCAAGGCCCTATGGGTGCAAGACGAGCTTGTCGGACGGCACCATGGGCCTCACTTCCCCGGACCGGTGCTAGTATGGGAGTGAATAGCTCACAAACACTACCGTGAACACCGCCCGTGGACATAAACTCTTCCTCTTCCCCAGAATGAGTGCTCTCTCCGTCTCACGGTTTGTCTAACGTTTCTCTACATCCGCACGAGACTGTATAATCGCCCCATTGTTCCCCACCATCAGGATCCGTCTCATCTGCCACGAGGTCTAAATAGTGGAGCAGCCACGGCTCATCGGCATTCTATTGCAGTCCTCCAGAAGTAAGTCACACGGACCACCGACTCGACTTCTCCACCATGATGAAGACGGCTAACACCCTTCTAGCGCCCAAGCACCTTCCGCCTTCTCCGCCTTCCCGCTCCTCTCGACGTACCTCCTCCGCAAACTCTCCGCGCCTCACCCAATCCTCCTCAAACGCCCCACCAACCCCACTCTCTCATCCACACACCGTCATCTCCCCACCACCCCCTCACCATCCTCGCCACCACCATCACCGCACCTCCCTCTCCACCCTAAACCGCACCATGGCCAACGTCTCCAACTCCTGCGCCCACTCCTTCTCCCTCATCAAATCCGACACCAACCTCATCTCCTGGCGCTGCAACCTCTGCCACTCCGGCCCCCATTGGTTCATCTTTGAATGCGCTTTTTGCAAGCTCAAGACCTGTCGGCCATGTACCAATAAAGCATAGCAGCGAAAGAAGGTTTGATTTCGAGGGGATGCGGTGGTGGCGGGAAGAAATTGATGAGTGTGGTATGTATATCCCTTAACTTAATGATTGAATGATTGAACGGATGCAAATAAAGGGGTTGGGAAAGGTGCGGAAGATGAACGAACAAACGCAGATGCTGACGGAATAAACGTTCAGGACTGGAGACGAAAAAAGAGCGATCAGGCGGCGGTGGTGTCAACGTGAAACTTCTTTCTTTTCCATCGCGTTGGGTGGGGGAGGGAGGCTTTGGAGTTTGTGGAAAAAATTGATTCATCGCATTCGGATGGATGCGGTACGCTTGGAGTTTTACATACACAAGGAACGGATTTCAAAAGGGATCGATTTGGAATAAAAAGCCCGACGCGCGCACGACGACGACGACAATGACAAATCCCACCATCACAGTCAGATTCACTATCCGTACACGAACCCCCCACGTCCACGTTTCTCGTTCTCGTTTTCTTCGCGCGCACCTCATACCGGACCGGCAGTACATACACGGCGCTTTGCGGCGGTGGGCGGTGCATACATATCTCGTCGCTCTTGTGCTTGTGCTTTTCTTCCTTGAATTTTTAGCGAGCGGGAGGTACACGTGTGGTTTTGCTACCCGGAGGTGTTTTTTTTTGGGGTGGGGGGGTTGCGGGGGGAAAAGGGGAGAAATAGCTATATACCCACTATACATCTTTTGGCATTTGCTGGCTTAGGAAGGGAGCGGAGGTAGAGGTGGAAAGGGGTTAGGGGGTTGGGGGTGGTAGGTAGAGACAGACAGAGATCAATACATAACATGACTCTAAGAGAAGTGAGAATGTGGGTGCTTGGCTTGGTCTCAGGGACGACGGGGACGGGGTTGACTGTGAGGTTTGCGATTGTGTGGTTGGTGCCCAGAAAGGGGGGGGGGGGCGGATTGGTGAGTGAGTAGATGGGAATAAGGATTGGTGAGGAGATGCAAAGACTTGTGACCGGCCCACAACAGCAAAGAAGTCAGTGAGCGGCGGCATCAAAAATGTAAAGCAGCACACCGACCCCGTTCCTTCATCTGATACTGAAAGAAAGCCCGATTGGTATCACAACCCCTAGCCCAACGAACCCCACGGGTAATAATACCCCAAAAAAAACCAACGCCCGCTCTTTTCCCCTCTCGTCCCCTCTTCCCCCCCATTTCCCTCTTCCCCCATCCATCCCCCTTCTTTCCTCCTTTCTCCTTTCCCCCTTCCATCTTCCCCCTCTCCCCCCTTCCATCCCCTCCCCGTATTTCCACTTCCCCCTGTTCCCGCTCCACCCCCCCTTTTCCCAGTCTCCCCACCCCATTCCCCCCCCTATCCGCCTTTTTCCTGTCCCCCCCCTCCCCCCATCACAACCTCAAGTATAAATACTCTCCGTATACGCATTGATCGTCAACCCTTTCTCGGCCATGGCCGCGTCCTTCAGAAACTCCAACGGCATCCACACCAGATGCCCGCGGATGGTGTCGAGTTTTTGGCGCACTTCTTCGGCGGGCATGAACGGGTCGTGCAGGTGGCCTTGCTTGATGTTGTTTTTGGGGAGGAAGTTTTGGTAGTCGGCGAAGGTTTTGACTGCAGGTGGGGGTCAGTAGGGTGGGGGGGTTGGTGAGCGGGGTGGAGGAAGGGGGGAAGGGGAGGGAAGGGTGGGAGGCAGGGAAGGGAAGGGAGAGGAGGGAAGGGAAGGAAGGGGAGGGAAGGGGGGGAGGGAAGGGGGGCAAGGGGGGAAGGGAAAGGCGGAAAGAGAAGGAATGAAGGGAGGGGAGAGGGGGAGGAGGGAGCGAAAGAGGGGAAGGGGATGGAAGGAAAGACGGGGAAAGGCGGTTGATGATGGGGTCTTGGGGGAGAGAAGGAAACTCACTGCTATTATCCGGATCCGCCCGAAACAAATGCCGGAACATATCCGTATTCCGCGTCGCATTCCCCGTCCACATCTCCCACAACGCATCGCTCATCGGATCGGCAACGAAATCATACTCGGGCCCCTCTTCGAGCGCGTTGGGACACACGTCGGGGGGCTGCGCGTTCGGATCCTCGCTGGCGTCGAGTTCCTGTGCGGGCAAGAGGCCCAGGTGTTCGCGCCAGAGCATGCGGCGGAGCGTGGCGGCGTGGTGGCCGGCTTTGAAGGGTTGTCCGTCCATGGTGCTGTCGAGGACGGCGTAGTCTTCCATTACGATTGAGAGTTCGGAGTCGTGGAGACCCATTTGGGACTGCGGAGTGTCATGTCAGCTCGGTTGGTGGGGGAAAGGGGGTTTGGGAGATGATGACGCTTACTCGATCGTTGATGTTCGAGCTGCCGCAGATGACGATGCGGTCGTCGACGATGCAGATTTTGCCGTGAATGTAAAGTTCTTCCTGGACGTAATTCTCCTTTTCGATTTCCGCGTCACCTTCGAATGGCTGTTCGGACACTTTGCCTCCGTTCAACATCGCGGTGTGAGCGATTGAGTCGACGCTTTCGCTCTGTTTGTCCTGCCCACCGGTCCCTTCGCGTCGATCTTCAAATCTACGCTTTTGATCGACGGCTTGCTCCTTTTGTTCATCGCCACTGTCATCGCTGCTGCTGCTGCTGTCATAGGCTTCGTGGCGTGCTTTGAGGCGTGCAATGCGTGCTCCGATTCCTTTTTTATGAGCGCCTCCAACGGGTTGACGGACGCCTTCACCCATCACCTCCTCAGCTTGTGCCTTTTGCAGATCCTGGTACTTGACTCCAGATTGCTCTTCTTGCTTCTGCAGACCGGGCGTTTTGTTCAGGCGGTCGAACGATCGGAGATTGAAGACGAAGATGTGCTTTTCAGGATCGACGCCTTGCTTTCTGATCTGGCCGTAAATCGAGTGTTCCCCTCTGAGAATCGACTTATATTGGTAGTCCATGATTGCACGGGTTCCCATAGCCGCATCCTCACGTAAGTCGCCTGCGAATCCAGGCACGGCTGGGATGATGATAATGACCCTGAATTTACGACCTTCTTTCCCGGCCCTAACGCACGCATCGACGATAGCTCTTCCGATAGTGTTATGAATGGGCGCTTGCTCATCGCCCGTGGCGGTAATGAAGAATTGGTTTTCGATGTAAACATAGTGCTGAGCGTTACTGATGACCTCGAAATAAGCGTTCTGGATGCTGTGTTCGGTCAAAATTCCACTGCTCCAATCCGCGCTGCTTCGAACTACCTGCGCATGAACTGTGCCGGGCGACTCGTGTGCCCATGGCTTGGTTGAGAGCGGTGACAGGGGATGACGAATGTACTTTCCCACGGGAAATTTCGGTCGCTGTACCGCTACTAGATCCTCGTTGTCGCCTTCCCGCCCCTCCAACATCAGCCAATCAAACCCTTCTGTTCGTTTGTACTTGTCCCGTTTGATGAAGTTCCATCGTAGGACGAAGTGCTCAGCAATGTCGTACACGCAATCACCTATGACACCCATAGCCACATCATGCCATGGCATCCTACCATAATCTGCCTTGCTGAGCTGATTGGATTTCCAATCTATGACGTCTTGAAAATCCATGATGCGGTTGTTGTTGAAGTCCTGACCGGGAAACACCTCGTTCTGAACGCCCGCCGGGTGTACGTCTGCTAGCGGATGTTGCCTGCTATCCCAGCGTCCGAAGCAGAGATCCAATCCTCCAATAAAAGCCAAGGCGTAATCAATCACGAGGAACTTCTCGTGATGGGCCCAGTAGAAAGTCATATCCCCAACGTTCTCAAAGATGTTGTGGTCTGGATGCCTCATGACCGAAATATTCCCATGTCCCTTGGTTCCCTTCGGACATAGTGCGTCCAGTGCGTGTTTCGTATGCGCGCTGTCACAGGTCAAAGCCTGGGCGACCTCCTTGTAGACTATGACATAAATCTTGACGCCTGCTTCCGCCCTCCTCTTTAGTACTTGGTCCAACCTCCATTCTTGGTTGTAATACGGCGGTCTTCTCAGGAAGAGTTCTGGGCTCAGCCACCAGTCGGCGATGTAGATGGTCTCTTGGGCCTTTTCCAAGGCAACGGAGACTGCCCAGAAATAGTCACGTCCGTCCACATACCACTTGATCTTGTTCCCCTCTCTCTCTGGAGCAAAAGACTCGTAGCGATGGCTCTCCGCAATGCGTGTTCGTTTGTTGTCTGTTGCCTTTTCGTGCTCCTCGTCGTGACGATGGTTGGGATTGATGACGTTATGGAATTTGCCAATCTTGTGCTTAAAGTGCATCGCCTGAACTTTAGTTTCATGAAGAGATGTGTCTTTCGCGTTCCACAAGCGTCAGCTATGACGCCAATCGCTACGGCTCTGACGGGTCAATCTTACTCTTGAATTGGTCGCGCAGTCCGGGGAATGGATGCTTCATCTTGTCGGCAAAGGAGCGATGACCGTCCTCGCCAGTTGATGAGGCCATGTTGTCACTGAGGAAGAGGGGGAGGTTTAGGGAGTGATGAACGTTGGTGGTAGAGGGAGGAAGTGAGGTGGACCAGGTTCGGTCTTGGTAGTGGGGTTCTATTTCCAGGACTTGTTTTGCGCTCTGCCATGCTTCGGTCGATCCGCTCGACAGCTTCTTGCTCTACTTGGCCAGCTGTGCTTCGACACTTGGCGGCTGGGCGTGATTAATAATTGGTGGCGCAGTCGGACTGATGTGCGGCTTCCTTGACTTGCTGTGCAAAGTTGCAGGAAGAGCAGCAGCAGCAGCAGCAGGGTGCAGACCGACAGGGCAAGAGCAGCTTGCCAAGCTCGAGCCAAGCTCTGAAACAGCGCATCATCGTGCATTAGGTTAGCCGCGGCAACACCAGACCCTGGGAACTGCTCGCGTGCCAACGGGAACAACTCCACCGCGGTCCGGTTTGCCCGTGGCTCTGCACGCGAGAATGGAGACAAGAGTCTTGTGTTACTCCGGCTACCTCGATTCGTACGAAGCATCAGATCTAGGTACGCATGATATTTACGCATCATATCTACCTGGTGAAAGATGTACTCGGATGCGTTTGTGCAGTATGCTTCACCATCTTGGAACTACGTACCCATCGCGTACCATATGCACCGAACGTAGCCCTCCGCCCACGCCCCTTTAAACACACCGGATATAGAAAACTCCAGAGGATGCGAACTCAAGAGCAATGACGCTAAGCTGCACGATACAAGCCGACGTATCTGGAGATATCATAACACAGCGAAGAGAGGAGCACATGGCGTTCACATCATCTCCCCCGACTCAATCTCCGACCAAACTGAAAGGTGGCCGATATGCTGCGCGGACTAGTCGGTGTCTGCGCGCGAGTAGGAATAGCGCTCATCCCCATTCGGATCTCCCCGACCCTTCGGAGGAAGTTCTGTAACGCCAGTCGGACCTCCGTCCCGATGTCTCGGTTGAGCAGGTCGACGGCCAAGGGGTAGAAAGCGTCGATGTGCCTCTCAAAGTCATCACGTGAGAAGTTGGTGTACCCTTCCATCACGTCCACAACGACCGGCCGCCACGCTGCAATGTTCCGCTGCTGCGTCTCTTCGTCCAGCAAGACATAGCCTCGGATGATGTCCGCGCATAAGCTGTAAAATCCATCAATCGACCATTCATCAAATCACGGAAAAGGGACTTACGGGATCAACGCAGCCTCGGTCTCGGTACGGCTTCCTCTCCGCTCCTCGCCGTCGTCGTGATACATCCGCACAAGTATATTGACGTACGTCGCGGCACTTCCGCTTTCTTGCTTAAGCAGGTTCGGGGGCTGCTTCATGAAGCCTTCCCGCCACAGCCGCATCCGAAGTTCCTTGTCGCTGTTGAATTTCTTCGCGAAGGTGTAGCTCTTCTTGAGAAGGCCCATCAAACGTAGGAGTTCGGGACTCGGGATTTGAGCGTACACTGCATCGTTGGAAAAGAGCTCATTGACCGTCTCGATCATCAGTAACTGTAACACACATCTGGTGATGATCTTGTTGAAGAAGCGCCGCCGAGCAGCGGTGACCACGACCGGCTGCTGCTGGAGATCGGTCTGTGGGCGGTAGTCCTCGAGTTCGGAAGCAGCCACTGATGGCTTTCTCGTGGGCGATGAAGCCTTTTGAATGTTGGAGTCTGATTCACCCGCGCTCTCGTGACCGTCACTCGAAGTACCGACTCCGTTGATCTTCAAATCCCCAGGCGAAGGCTCCGGTGCTGTCTCGGAAGTGGGTGTGCTGGCTAGCGGAAGGTCACTGAGACTGGCAGTTTCGCCTGCAGAGAGCTGGCGTTGCCCATCGCTTTCCGAAATATACGACGAATTTGATGAAGACGTTGCTGCTGAGAACAGCTGCGTTGCCGTAGTTCGCTCGAACAACTCGATGAACGCTCCAACAATCTTACTCCAGTGCTCGGGTTGGAACTTCGCAACGTTCTGGAGGATGAGTTGTTGCAGACAGTTACTTCCAATTCGCGCAATCGTATCATTCTCCTGACATATGCACAAAGCTAAAAGATCCAGAAATCTGTCCAGCATGTACTGCAACGACTCGAAGTAATGCGTGAACAATGTGATCATGTTCCGCAACGCTTGGATCATGGTAGTGGAAAGCCAGACAGAGAGGTCCTCATGGTTCAACACTTTGGACATCTCAGACTTTGATTTCAGGACCATGAAAATGGGATATAGCAGCTGTCGCCACAGCATATCCCAGAAGTCCGGCGGGAAATCGCCGCCGTATTTTATGAGCGTGTCGAAAAGATAGTTCAACGCCCTGCTTCCATTAGATTGTTATTTTTGCAGGGAAAAAGCGACTCACTGTGATCGGACTTCCAGGTCATCACCTGTCATGAGCACATCATGGAAAGCAAAGAGGACTGGAAACCAGAACTGTTCCTCCTGTGTCTGTCTAGTTGCTTGGAGAGAAACGACCACGTTCTCATGTGGCGCGCCGTTTGACAATTGACTTGCTCTGTGGGAAAGAGGGCATTCGGGAGTCTTCAACATTCTGGGGACCGTTGATTTCAGCATTTCAATAGCTTGCAGCGACTTCTTCTGAAACTTAAGGTTTTTTGAGAACTCCGTTAGGCAAACAACAAGGTCAGCAAAGGCCCCCTGAGATATGATCACCCCGAACCTGGTGTTGTAAACCTGGGTGACATGGTCGAATGCAAGGTTCACAATAGCCTCTGTTCAGGAGATTAGCCACCAGCAGACAAGCCAGATATTGGAAAAGACAGCCTACCGTAAGGCTCTCGTGCGGCAACGGTGAAGACCCCAAACATTGTCTTCCATCCGGACCGAATATTCTGCCCTCGAGCTTGTATCATCTGAATTAGGCATCTTAGAACCATGTCCTTGACAGTAACAGCAGTACTATTCGCCATGACATGCTCAAAAGGCTTGAGAAAATCCTTTTGGAATTTGAAACCTGGCAATTCCTCGATCTCCATGAACCGCATAGACAGTTGCCGCAACGAGTCAAGCGCGAAAAACACCACGTTTGTGTTAGAGTGGCAGCCAACCTCGTTGAAGTGCTCGCCAAGGATCTGCCAGATGTTGGTCCATTCGAACCTAACCCGGGTCATATTGTAGTAACTTATTTCGACAAGCTTCTGCAAACTGTATGTGCGGGGTGAATCGCTCTGACCGGACGACTGGATCTCTTGCCAGCTGACCTCACTCAAAGCGCGTACGAAGTGAACAATGGCATCTCCAGACAGTTCCGCGGTGTTGGTGAAGATGTGATCGACACCTCTTACCATCTCGGTGGACCGGCTTTCTTGCGCCACGTCTAGAGAATACGTTGAATTAGCGGTGCTGGGCGGCGGTCGCGGCCTCCTAGCACTCTGCATGGACCTGCGAGAGCTGGTTGAGGGTGCCCTTGACTGTGGTACGATTTGGGCTTTTGAGACATCCGGGACTACCCCTTCGTCCACTCCACCGGAGATTAGTTGAAAACGGTCGAGCTGACTTATACATGTCAGGACATCTCGCCACGAGCTTTTCAGCATGTTGCCCTCCGTCTGCGCAACCTCGAGCAACACCTTCAGGGCCTCCAAGTTTTTAGCCATCATTTCACGTAAGTTGCTAAGATTGGTGAACTTGGCGAGAGCAGTAACGAAGGCTACTCGCGGTGTTTCCAGATCAAATAGACAGGCAATCCGAATTGCTAGCTTCAGGCCTTCCATACACAGCTTGATTGTGTCGATATTCTGAGTATCCTGCATCTGCCCCGAAAAACCGGATAGAAATGACATCCAGGTCACATCGAACATTGGGCCTACGTGTTTGAAGGACGTGGCGGGAATGTACTTCTGAGGAGTCTGCTGATTGGCTGCCTTGCGCTGAGATTTGATCATGTTACGTATTCGCTGTTCCGCCTTACTTGACATTTCCTCTGAAGCTTGAGCATACGCTTCCCTCTGCAAGTCTCGAGTTGCTGTCAAGAAAGCTTGGCCGGCCCTTGATGCAATACCTCCGGGGTTAGGTTGAGCTGCCACGCCCATAGCTGCTGCGGTCTCTCGTTCTGTATTCAGGACAATCTCGTTGTGTGCGATCTCGTCGTAGATACTTCCCAAATAGTCGTCGGGAAGATCAGCGTTGTCGTTGATGCCCCGGTTGTTCTTGATGAAGTCCTCCTTGGTCATACGGCGGCTACCTTTGAGTTTACTACTATGTTGGTCGGTGTTGAGCATGATGACCGAGTAGGCCAATACATAGGCTGTGTCGGCATTTGCAAAAGCATTCGGATTGCCAGTGATGTAGCGCTCAGCAAATTTCAGCATGAAGCGGTCAATCTTTTGCGCTTCGCCAGGAAGTCGGAAGCTCTGAAGAAACTGCCGTAATGCATCCACAAACCGTCTTTTGGTGAAGTCCATCGTGTCCACGAATGCATGCATGGTTGCGACGTTTTGTGGTTCGCCCTCACCGAGGTATTCGCCAATCATGGCTTTATCGAGGGTATCATTTTGCACAATGAAAGCGGCAATGTCCTCAGGAGAGTCGCTCTTGATGAATCCCTCTTGCAAGAGAGTCTTAATACCGCGTTTCGGTTTGAAATTGAATTGCCGAATGCCGTTAAGAAGAGCCGTCTTACGCTGCTTGGCTTTCTCAAGCTGGCTTGGATCGTCTTCCAGAAGTGGAGTCGAAGGAGCCAAAGGAGTCCCCACAGTGGATGGCCTTGGAGAATTTGCAGCAGTTCGGCGGTCCAGAGAGTCCCGGCTATCCTCAATAGAATGTCTTGATTCGGGCTCCTGAAACTTAGAAGCGGTGGCGAGTATGTTGTCCTGGGACCAGTTTACTAGGGATCGTAGTGTTCTGACTAAACACTCGAGAGATTGCTGTTTAAGAAGGAACTCTACCGGCAAGTCACTATCATGAGTGGTTGCACTCGTTAAGCTGGTGGTTGTCAAGGAAGCGGGCATCTTTCCATGGTCGTGCCAGTCGATGTCTGTCTCCGCCTCCTTGACATATTGCTCTTGATACTGCTGCTGCTGTTGTGCAGATACGAAGACAGAAATACTCGAAATCCTTGAGAGATGCTCAAGTGTTCTGAGACGTGTCAACAGGCGACATGAGTCAAACAGGCGGGACACACACACCTCTGAAATATGTTATCGAGTGCTGTTCTGTCACAGTCGTAATTAAGGTAGATCTCTACTAAGGCTTTTGGGTCCGCTGCCAACCGCCGCAGTATCTTCATGATATATAGCTTTTGAAAACTCGGTGCATTGCGTCTCTCAAGGATAGCGAGATATATCTCCTTTAAGAAGACCTCGATTTCCCTCTGATTTCCCACAAATAAGCATAAGGAGTCATACGAGATGAACAAGCTTACATACCTTTAGCAACACTCTCATGTCCTTTAAGATCAACCAGAAGATCTCGCAGCAAGACTCAAAAACCGGTCGCACAGGGCTCGCCCCATTCCTGCTTAGACTTAATCGCAGGTATTGGTTGATAGCTTGCCCAAAGCCAGTGGGCTCATTGTTGCTGCTGCTTCTGATGGTGACGAGGGGGGACGTAAACACAACCATGTTATTGTTGAGGAGAGTGCGGATAATGGCTAGAGATACCAGTTTGGAGCGCATGTTCTGAGCCTTCAAATCCTGTTGCTGATCCTGCGGGAGGATTTTGGTGCTAAGTCTGCACATCGACCTAAAGACGAGAAACGCATCTTTTACGTATATTTCGTCTTCTTCATCTTCATCAGAAAGCTCATGGTCGCCACGTTCCTCGCCTTCACGACCATTTGCAGCCGTTATGTGCATGCTGGAACCAGTGCGCAGGCCTTTGTGGGAAGGTTTTATCCGAGTGACCATTGTCGGAGCATTTTCTCCAATCTGCGCGTCGTCGAAGCTCTTTGCGTTCTCAAAGCTTTGCAAAGTCAACTTTTCTCCGGGCTCTTTGCGGGCTGGCTGGTCAGATATCACTGTTGAAGCTGTTTCTGATGATTCCTCAACATCGTGTGCTCCATTCATCTCACTTGTATCCAAGACCGAATTACTACCGTCTAAATCAGTTTGGCTGCCGTTCTCGGTACCTTTTCCGGAAGCCAACTTCGACATGTTTAGGCGAGCTTCTTTCATCACGAGTCGAGTCTTGACTCTCTCGAAAACAGTCCCAACCATCTGTGTCAATGTGCCTTGTGCAACTTGTTGATTCGTGCTAGACTTCGAGAGTAGGAATATGTTGTAGATTTGTCGAACAGCCTTCAGCAACCCAGCCCCATGTACGATGATTTTATCGTTCAGTACTGCTGCCAACAAGGACTTCACAATCTGTAACTGCACTTCAGCCGGTGTACTTTCGTCCTGGAAACAGTCGCAGATCGTCTCAATAGCACGTTCAATCAGTGGTGGTCGTTGCGGTTGTCCGGTACCCGCAGAAGGGTCACGGCTTGTGACGGGCATCGAGAAATAGGAGTAGCTGATCAATTTACCCAAGCAATCGAGGGCAGTCACGGTCAGTGGTATGCTTGATGTCTCGCTTGCCAGGCGCAGAGGCTCGAAAATGGTTTCGGGGCTGGGCGATACGCCTGGGTCTTTGATTGCAGATAGCGCTTGTTTAACGGCATCGCCTAACGGCTTCCTCTTGCGCGCTTCTTTTGATGCTGCTATTTGCTCGAGTGCAGTAACGACAAAGACCATTGAGCTTAATGGGTCGAACCTTTGGGTGCCGTTCGTAGCCACCGACGATTGTGTCTCTGATCGTTGACGCGTATGTGACGAAACGCCGCTTGGTATCCTTGGGCTCAACAAGTTCGGTAGCTCCCCTGCTTCAGGAGACAGCTCCTCCAACCGGTCTTTCTTTGGTGGGAGGGGTGCCTCTTGCTCTATAGAATCCGGCGATGCTTCTGGGATAGCGTATTGGGTCCTCTCGTGTTGCATCTCTGCTGGTGGGGCGTTATCGGTGTCGACCTGAGTGACATTCGTAGGTGGAGGTGTTTCAGGCTCCGCCGCCTTTTCTTCGTCCCCACTGCGTGCATCCTCCATTTTGATCTCCATCCAATCCTGCCCGGTCCTCAGCCCGTTTTTTTCTCCCGTTGGAGCTCCTTCTGGTACATCTGACCTCTCCATAGTGCCATTAGTAGCTTCGTAAGCCTTGTTGTGCTCCTCTGGAGCTTCGAGCTCACCACCCTCCGCCATGCCGCGTATTTAGGCTCTCCTCCCCTTCCAGAACTGAAGAGCCGGTGAGCTCAAAGCTGTCGCAGTCCAGCTTCAACATTGAGCTTCGAGAGGATATTCTGGCCGGAGTGTGTTCGGATACACATGTGCGGTGATTGCTCACGGTAACTGCATCGTGGCCCCCGAAGTCATCCACATCGTTCAGGCGTGTCGGGCAGATCCAGTTAGACGGCTACCTTAGGGACCGGGCGCGGCCAAAGCGTGTTTCCGCCAAGGCTGCCATCTTCAGCTAAGTCTACTCCAGCTAAGCTACTTCAGCTAAGCTGCTTCAGGGCTTAGCGCGGGAGCGGAATAGCTGAGAGCCGCCGGCGAAAATCGGTCGGAGAGCGAGCGACCGAATTGGAACCCAACAACTTCCTGTCTGGCGTTCCAGATACGTGCTGCTTACTGCCGACGACACTCTTTCGCAAGCGGAGTCTTGTCATTGACACTCTCCCCTTGTTCTTCCCTCTACACCTCCTGGGCCATCTACTCGTCCAGTTCCTTGCGTCGTTGCTTCCGTTTCTTATTCGGCCATGTCGGCGGCAGCGGTGTTTGGCCGCGCAACGGCACGTTCTTGCCTGAGAGCTTCCCAGAGCTTGAAGGGTACAAGCGCACACAATGTCGCCAGGTAATATCATGCGCCATGCTCGACCAGTTGTGATTGACCCATTGCTGATGTCGTTGTGATTCCATAGGCATGCGCCATCTCTCTCTGCCCTCGCCAGATACTATGCCTCAAAATGTACAGAACTCTCGCCGAGCTGCCAAAGTGCCGACACGAACACGTTGCTGAACTTCTCTAGCATTTCCTTCGCACACAGTCGTCAGCATGCCTGCATTATCGCCAACAATGACCGCGGGGAATATTGGGACGTGGCAGAAGAAAGTTGGGGACAGCATTGCCCCCGGAGACGTATTGGTGGAGATCGAAACGGACAAAGCTCAGATGGATTTCGAGTTTCAAGAGGAGGGCGTACTGGCGAAAATCTTAAAAGATTCGGGCGAGAAAGATGTGGCAGTGGGCAATGTGAGTTTACCGTGTCTACTCAATCAAGCGACCTGAATTGATTCTTATTGGTCGATAGCCCATTGCTGTTATGGTAGAGGAGGGCGAGGATGTGTCGGCCTTCGAGTCATTCACCATAGACGACGCAGGTGGACAAAAGGAGCCTCCGAAGCAAGCGCCGAAGGAGGAAGCATCAGAATCTTCGGAACCCCCAGATTCAGGGTCAGAGACCGCCCCCCCACCGAAAAGCGAGTCGAAATCAGAGCCCGCGCCAGAACCAAAAGAGTCAGAGTCTACAGGTGGCAGATTGCAGACCGCCTTGGAGAGGGAACCTAATGCCAGCCCTGCCGCCAAAGTTTTGGCTCTTGAGCGAGGTGTTCCGATCAAAGAGGTCAAGGGGACTGGGCCGGGAGGTCGGATCACGAAACAAGATATCGAGAAGTTTAAATCCTCAGCAGGCGCCGCCGCTCCGGCCGCAGGTGCCACATCCGCCGGTCCCAGCTACGAAGATCTACCTGCAAGCTCAATGCGCAAGACCATCGCCAACCGCCTTGTCCAATCGATGAACCAGAACCCCCATTACTTCGTCTCCACTACTCTGTCTGTAACGAAACTCATGAAGCTACGACAGGCCCTGAACTCCTCGGCTGACGGCAAATACAAGCTCTCAGTCAATGATTTCCTGGTTAAGGCATGTGCTGTAGCATGTAAGAAGGTGCCGGCGGTAAACTCTAGTTGGCGGGAAGTTGATGGCCAGGTCATGATTCGGCAACACAACACTGTAGATGTCAGTGTTGCAGTTGCGACGCCTGTAGGGCTCATGACTCCAATCGTCAAGAGTGTAGACAGCATTGGGCTACAAAGCATCTCGGCTCAGATCAAAGATCTAGGCAAGCGTGCAAGGGACGGCAAGCTAAAACCGGAGGAGTACCAGGGAGGCACATTCACTATCAGCAACATGGGCATGAACGCAGCGGTGGAGCGATTCACGGCGGTCATCAACCCACCTCAGGCTGGTATCTTAGCGGTCGGTACTGTCAGGAAAGTCGCGGTACCTGTTGAGTCGGAGGATGGGACGGGAGTAGAATGGGACGACCAGATCGTGGTCACCGGCAGCTTCGACCACAAGGTGGTGGATGGTGCAGTTGGTGGCGAGTGGATCCGGGAGTTGAAAAAGGTAGTGGAGAACCCCTTAGAGATGATGTTGTAGGGGATGTGATTTCTTGCTAACCATCAACAATGTACTCTTGCACTGGGGTCCCTCCATAATCCAAGCATATCCGCCTGGAAGAGCAAAGAATTGTCAGTTTAAAAGCCTGTACTTAAATATGTGCCCGCACACCATGATGGACGCTCTACGTTTCAGCGTTGTTGATCCACAAGACGTACAATCGAACTTCAGGATCACCGCATAGAGGCGCTGTGATGGAGGGAGACTAGGGATGATTCGTTGGCTTTTTAAACTGTGTTTAACAATCCAGCAAGCCATCGGCATATGCATGAACCTGAGCAATGCTGTGATTATGACATGAAGCATAGGTCTCTGTCTCCGCGCTCTCGCGTGGATGCGTGAAACTACGACCATGTTCTCGTGAAGCTGAGCAGATTATGGTGCCATTCAATGCGAGCAAGTTCGAGTAACATTAATTCTGTTTTTAAGAAAGCGCAGCGTGAAGAGTACATTAATGCCATAGGTCTCTCCGTCGAAACTGTATCTAGGTGGAAGAGAGCTGTTCCGACTTACGTGAGCTGTTTGGGAGTTTCTATTGCGGAGCTGAAGGATTCCAGCCATGGACGGACTCCGATTTCTGTGCCCTTTGTCGTTGAAATCGATCTAGCCGTTTCGGGAAAACAGACGGCCAAAAAGTTTATAGAAGTCGCGGCCAAGCGTCATTGTTGAGCAGACCAGCATCATCAACACCAGCCCGGAATTCACAGGTTTATTGAAGCTGCAAAGTGTCCGCTCGTACAGAATGCGCCTATGAGATTGCACCTTAGTGCTACGGTCTTCTCAGCTTTTCCCGAGGGAGGGCCATGTCCCTGACCTCCCGGATCTTCAACTTCTTCGCGCCGAACCAGCTGACGCCTACTGATGGTCGCGGATCGATAGGCCTTGTGGAAGGTGAAGACTATGGAGGGGTGCGTGACGATATCAGTCTACAGGCGGGACGGAGGAAACAGAACGTCGCAATGGGGAAGGAAGAAGAGGAGGGTCGTCCGCCATACCTCCATGTAAGGCCGGCCAAATTACGCTGGGGATCAGTATACGAGACCTTCGATTATCTTATGACTGACTGCGGGATAGTCTATGCTAGCCGGAGGCATTGGCGGAACGACCGGCGATCTCCTCATGCATTCAATTGATACTGTGAAGACACGACAGCAGGGAGATAGACATATTCCTCCGAAATACAATTCCCTGTCATCATCATACCTTACGATATTTCGACAGGAGGGTTTAAGAAGAGGTCTCTATAGCGGAGTCACACCTGCCTTCTTAGGCTCTTTTCCCGGCACAGTCATCTTCTTTGGAACTTATGAGTACAGCAAGCGGCATATGATAGATGCAGGCGTGATTCCGTCTTTGGCCTATCTTGCTGGCGGTCTGTGCACTGGATCTATCCCAATACTCACTGTCAGTGCTGACTTCTCCAAGGGTTTCTCGCCGACTTCGCCGCTTCGTTCGTCTACGTGCCTTCCGAGGTCCTGAAAACACGGCTTCAACTACAGGGTCGCCACAACAATCCTTTTTCCAAGTCTGGCTACAACTACCGTTCGACACTAGATGCCGCTCGCACCATCGTTCGCCAAGAGGGCTTCTCCGCGCTGTTCTATGGCTACAAGGCAACCATCTTCCGAGATCTGCCGTTCTCCGCGTTGCAATTCGCCTTCTATGAGCAAGAACAAGATCTCGCAAGAAAATGGGTGGGGAAGAGAGACATTGGACTAGGTCTTGAAATATTCACCGGCGCAACGGCTGGAGGGATGGCAGGTGTGATCACGTGCCCGTTAGATGTTGTGAAGACTAGAATCCAGACGCAGCTCAACCCGCAAGAGGAAGCTTCTTCGACAAGGGCTGCATCATCCAGGCCGACGAACTTTCAGCGACAACCGGCGAAACCGCTGGCGGCGGTTTCTTCACATCCGCCACCAACCGCGCCAAAAGGACGCCAACAGTTGCGAAATATATCCACTTCATCACCGAGTACCTCGACTCCGAAGCCGGGTTCGGTCATTCTAGACACGTCATCTATCCTTACTGGGTTGAAGCTGCTCTATCAGACTGAGGGTATTGCAGGCTGGTTTCGAGGAGTCGGTCCTAGGTTTGTCTGGACTAGCGTACAGAGTGGAACGATGCTTGTGCTTTATCAGGCCCTCTTGAGGCAATTCGAGGCCCATCGGATTACCAGCACGGACGGTGGTGGTGTGATTTAGCTAAAGGAGAGAGGATGGACTTGGGTGGTCGTGGAAACATGAAGTGGATTTGTGCACATATTGTATATTTTAGATGCACAAAGTGCTCATCATGAACATGACTTTGCTTAAGCAAAACCTGAACATCTGCCTTATGATGATCAGAGAAGTGACAGTACATCATAAGTCTGTCTTTCTTAATCCTCTTTTATTTTGTTCAGTATGAAAAAGTGTCATAATAATTGTCATCGGGCGGAGTTGATTCTTGGCATTTACACCGCATAGCATAGAGATCAAATTGAGACGCAATTTCGACTCCTCACTTGAAAGACCTGAACATCGATTCAATCTCTGCTCGAAGAAAGATGGATACCCGCTGTGGTCAATACGTGTTGGTCAACAAAGGTGGACCTTAGTCGGCCTATTCTGATTAGCGCCTAACCACTAGCCTGGCGTGCACGCGAAGCCCTCCGTCACCCAGAAAGTAAACACCCCCCTCCCACATAAACATTGGAACATCCACCCACTGCGCGCGCCACCATCCCCTCACTCTCCTCCTCAAGATATAATCATTGCGATCGCCTAGTCTACGCGACCCAAGATCTCGCGATCCCAAGCATGTCCGCGCCCTCATCATGGCTGCAGAAGCAGCGCAAAAGCGACCTCCAAGTTCTCGCCGAACAAGTCGGTCTGAAAGAGTAACCCGTCCCTCCATCTGACCACCAACTTGCGCGCGCCATACTAATACCTCTGCGCGAAACACAGCTACGAAAACCTGAAGAAGACCGAGCTGGAATACGCACTGGACGAACACATGCGCGCAAACCAAACCCGCCTCTCCAAAGACTCCCACTTCGAAGCCTTCTACAAACGCGTCCAATCCGCCGCCTCGCCCGTGAAGAAAACCGCCGTCTCCCTCGTCACCCGCGACGTCGCAATCAAGGAAAAGAAACCCCGCCCGCGCCGCAGCATAAAAGCGCGCGAGGAAATCGAACCACCACCGTAAGTCCCCACCATATTACACGATGCGCCACTCCCCCCCTCCCTCCCCAACCTCTATCTACCCAGTCAAACCGACTAACCCCCCTTTCTTCAAAAAGTAGCGACTCCTCCTCCTCCCCCTCCTCCCCGGAGGACCCCAGCACAACCACCGCCCTCCAAACCCGCACCCCCCGCGCCCCCCCCACCTACAGCACGACCCTCTCCCTGCCCCCCTCCCCCTCCCTCATCGCCGACTCCATCGACCACCAAACCGCCTCCCTCCGCTCCAGCATCCGCGCCCTCTGGTCCCGCACCGGCATCCCCGCCCGCGTCGACCTCATCCGCGACACCCTCAGCTCCGTCCTCGCGATCGAGACACTCGCCCTGGCGATCGAAGCCTACGGCCTCCGCGCCGAAGTGCTGCCGATGCGCTACCTTACCACCGTGCACCTCCGGGGGGGTAACTACGCGGTGTGGATACCGGATATGTTCGTGCTGCTGACGGTGGGGTTTTGGGGGCCGGTGGCGCTGTGGGTGGTGACGAATCTTTTGGTGCCGGTGACGGGGGCGTATTTCTTCAATTTGACGAGGCGGGCGGCGGGGAGGGGGAGGAGGGGGAGTGGGGTCGATCCGGTGGTTTTTAATGTGGTGAGGGGGTTGGTGGCGTGGGCGGTTTATGCGAGGGGGGGAGTGGGGGGGTGGGTGCCGGAGGGGTGGGTGAGGAG
>KK106984.1:1637862-1669333 GCA_000611775.1 Umbilicaria muhlenbergii
GGGGATGTGTGTGGGGGCGGGGGTGGGGGGGGTGATGAGTCTTTATGAGGCGGTGTTGAGGAAGTGAGTGGGGTGGGGAGGTAGGGCGAGGGGAGAGGATGGGGGAGGAAGGTGGGGGGCAGGGAGAGGAGTCTTGCGACGTTCGTGTCTATGTTGGTTGGATCTTGTGTGTTCCGCTTTTTCTTTATAGCTCCTTGTGGGTTGTTGATACCACCGTTGTTGTGTGCTATACTACTGTATTTGTGAGTCGGGTCCCGATAGGGTTAGTGGGCGTCGAGGCGTCGGTGGAGAAATGCTCGACCTGATGCTACAAAGAAGGAGTGTCGACTTCTTGTGTTGTTTTTTCCTCAAGTCGTGGCCCGGATGGCGGAATCAGTACAGCTTTGCATTAATGGTTGACGGGGCTGTCCATATCTTTCTTTCAGGATTCTGTGCCTGATTTGATTCTACCCCTCTGACGATCGAGAGGCACTGCCAACTATTTGATCTCGGCCGACACATGTCTAGAAGTAGTTCTACAACGGTCTCAGAACTTCTTGTCGCTGCTTCTCAGACGACATGATTGCGAAGGAGGCCTCTCGCTCTCTTATCAAGCAGCGTCTCTACTAAGCAATAGGAGTAACTCTGTCGCATTGCATCTACCAAGGTGCCATACCTGAAGTACTCACTGCTTTGTCCATCAAGAATTGTGTCATACTCAGATGTAGATAGTCCACGAGAAAGCATGCTATCCTGACGGCTATTGAGGTATGCTACATTATGAATAGAAATCTTTCACAGAAGGCATATGTCTGCAAGACAAGAACTCAAAGGACTTTGATGGCTTCTTCAATGATGTTCTCGAATTATGGGTGGATTTGACACCATCATCATGTTTCTTGGTAGGTAAAGAGCGCTTTCCGAATCATCATGTTCAGCTGCAGTGTTCAGCAGAAGGCCCTCTCGATAGTATATCGAAACATCACAATTGAATGATTGAAGTGGATACTGTCGAGATGCTTGGGTTCTACTATTCTGTCTTAGTAGTTGTCCATCTGCCTGATGGCCGGCTCAGTTTTTAATCCGGAGTGCCAATGATGAGGATGACTTATCCGGGAGTTCGGCCCTTGAAAGTCTGGGAGGAGACAGGTTGGTTGTCTGCGGCTTCATTCGTGCATTTTAGGTTCCTGTCGTTCAGCGCTCATTGAACATTGTCATGACATAATGAAACCAACGCACGGAATGGCCTCACTTGCACGATGAGACTCAAGGTTTTATGAGTTCTCGGATTGGCAGTTGACGTCAATGATCTTAGTCGGTGCCCAATCGGGAAAAGAGCTAAAAAGTTGACCATAGGGATGGTAACTCGATACAAATAAATCACTCCCTCCTTCTTCTTGTGTTCTTTCCTCGTGCCTGAATTACGAGTACTCACCATTCACAATGTCGTTCAAACATCTTTTCTCCAGACGAGTTCTACCCCTTCCACTGAAGAGCCTCCAAACCCACAGCCATCGAAACTTCAGCGCTATGAGCGGACTACAGCAGGCACAAAGGATGACCGACAGCGAAGTCATTTCCCAGATTGCACGCGAAGAAGGCGGCCCTTCCAAAGGTTCCGCCGCCGCCCAGCTACAGTCTCAAGTCACCAAGGAGAAGAACCGCCAGCAAGCAACCACCGGAGTCGGTTCTACGCTCGCACAAGACCCCACCTCCACCACGTCCCAGGGCGCCTTGGACCCGGCCGAGCAGTCCCAGCTGGATCGAGAGGCAAACTACGAGGAGGTTGCGAGCAAGGTGCAGGATAAGATGGCGACCGATCCGACAACCATTACACCAGAGGATGCCAATCTCGCACGGAGCCGGGAGACTCGTGCTTTCGGTGCGACGGAGAAGGGAGGTGTAGCTGCGAAGGCACAGAGTTTGGCGAGCGAGAACGAGAAGGCTGGTAATGTCTGAAGCATTATAGAGCAGCGGGTTGCTTAGCATGAAGGAACAGCGATCCAATGTGGAAGGGGGCGGGCCGATAAAATGGGCGTCCTCTAGCCCGTGAGACATTGTTAGCTTCATGGCTGTTTAGCATTGCATACCCAAAAAAGCCTGTTGCCTCTCTCTACAAGCATCCAATACTTATGAGATGTGGATTTGTGACATGCATCCTCGTGTGATTTGAGATGACCATTGAAGACCTTAAAAGCCTCTTCAGCCGCGCCACACTACTTTTTGCTGAGTCAGCGTGAATATCACAGCCCTACAAGAACTTCTTCACTTTTAGTTGAGTCACCAATCGTTTGATATCCTGATTCTCCACACACGAAGCCTAAAGGAGCGTACTTGAAGTCCTACTTAGAGTGATATACACCCACGGCTAGCAAAAGCAGCACCTTTTTATCTCCAAGGGAGCAAGCGCAACAGGTTTCATCCCGCCTTGAGCGCAGGTAGTGGAGCAATACAACGCAAAGATGTCGTTAACGAATTGCCGCTTCTATGAGGAGAAATACCCGGAGATAGATAGCTTTGTGATGGTATGATACATCGTCCGCTGGATAGACAATTTGTACTAACTACAGACAGGTCAACGTAAAGTACGAAACGTCCAACCCATCGAAGGACTCAGCTCTAACCGCCACAACAGGCAAATCGCAGAGATGGGCGCATATGTCAAGCTACTCGAATACGACAATATTGATGGGATGATTCTGTTATCCGAACTTTCAAGACGTCGTATAAGGAGTATACAAAAGCTCATCCGGGTGGGGAGGAACGAAGTTGTGGTTGTGCTGAGGGTGGACAAAGAAAAGGGTACGACAATCATGGGCATGATGGATACAGATACAAGGTACTGATATGTGCCATACATAGGCTATATCGATTTGTCAAAACGAAGAGTGTCTCCGGAGGATATAGTCAAGTGTGAGGAGCGGTTCAACAAGAGCAAGATGGTAGCCTCTATCATGCGACACGTGGCCGAGAAGACCAACACGCCTATGGAGACGCTATATCAGGACATTGGGTGGCCGCTGAACAAGAAATACGGACACGCAGTAGATGCATTCAAGCTATCAATAACGTGAGGGCGCCCACTGGACCCCTGGTGTCTATCAAGCAAGGCTCACATAGTCCTAGAAACCCCGATGTTTGGAACGAAGTCACATTCCCCAACGACGTTGTTAGGGAAGAAATCAAATCCTACATCGGCAAGCGCCTAACCCCTCAACCAACCAAAGTCCGCGCCGATGTCGAGGTGACCTGTTTCGGCTACGAAGGTATCGACGCCGTCAAGAACGCCCTGCGCGCTGCAGAAGCGAAGAATACGCCGGAAACGCAAGTGAAGGTCAAGCTAGTTTCACCGCCTTTATATGTGCTGACCTCGCAATGTCTGGAAAAGAACACAGGCATTACGACTTTGGAGGAGGCGATAAAAGAGATCGAGGCGAACATTCGGGCAGCAGGTGGAGGATGCGTGACGAGGATGGCGCCGAAGGCTGTGACAGAGAACGATGATGCGGAGTTGCAGGCGCTGATGGAGAAGAGGGAGAGGGAGAACCAGGAGGTTAGTGGAGATGAGAGCATGAGTGAGAGTGATGAGGGAGTCGTGGCGGAGACGATGTGACGTGGTGCGCTGGGTTGAGGAAATTCTTGCTGGCTCTTAAGCACTTGGGTGCGGAAAGAGATCACGGCTGGCATATGGTAGGCGTTCTCACTAAAAGTCAAACTCCTCGTGAGCTGAAGATCTGTATGACAGAGAGACAGCCATCAGTAATGAAGATTAGCATGATCAGTTTTTCCCTTGGTATATGATTATCGTTCAGATACATCGTAAAGTGCCCTGTAACCGCTCTCTCGCCTGGCAAGCGCCCAATCCTTCTGACCCCTGAAGTGGGCCGTCGCGTCCTTATCGATACGCGAATCCAATATTTACCTGTACAACTCCATGCAGCCAAGTCGCTAGGCCTGCCCACTTCCAACTTTTGCGCCGACAGCTCTGCAAGCTTCCAACGACCATCACGAGCTTTCACAAACGATGTTCAGCATCTGTGAATGACCCTTCAGCTCCCCACAGTAGCCGCAGAATCCAACCCGAGCTCCCACCGCCACAATGGTACAGTGGGGCCAGCTCTTCTCCGCCGGCCGTAACCGCAACGACCACCACTTCCGCGATGAGCTTCGACAACGTACGTGCCCTCCTAACCTCTTCAACCATGTAGCTCTTACTGACATCGAACGGCAGTCCTCCCGATCTCGCGCGGCGACGGCATCCCCTCCGCCATCCCCCCCGCCGAAGTGACAAAAGTAGCTCTCCGGCTCAAATACCAAATCGAGCAAGTCGTGCCGTGCGAGCTGGAAGAGTCGAAGGTCACAAGAGCCAACAGCCCAGTCATCACGCGCAAAGTCATGGCCACGGCCAAGGAAGCGGGCGGGAAAGACTACCAGGCCTGCGTCGTCTACTGCCTCCTCGTCTGCAAACGATGGTTCAAACAACAAGCGCGCCTCGAACTCTGGGACGCAGACCTCCACACTGTCCGCGCCACCGCCTGCGAGGTCCTCGCAAAACAACTGTACTTATCTCCTTACCCCTTCCCATTCCCCCTCCCATCCCCCCCCCCGGGCCGGGGGTTCCATTCACCCCCCTCATCCACAAATCCCCCCCAACCTCCGCGCCCTACCCGGCCATCCAGCTAACCACCCCCCAGCATCGAAACAGAAGAAGACCAAGACTACCTCCTCCAAGAAACGCTCCTAAAACGCTACTCCACCCTCACGCACTCGCACCCGACCCCCCCCTCCAACGTGATCGAAACAGCCGTCGACCAGCACGCCCTGCGCATCATCGCCTCCTCCGGCTACCAACGCTGCATCTCTTACCTATGGCGGGGCTGGCTCATCCAAGACGACGCCAACCCGGCCAACTTCGTCCCCTGGCCCAACCGCGCCACCACCTCCTACCGGCCGCACTTCGACCCGGACCGCATGCGCGCCCCCGTGTACCAGAACGTCGTGCAGATTTTCTTCAGCTTGCTGTACTTGGCGCTGTACACGGTGGCGATCAACACGATCAATCGGAGCGGGGATCTGGATACCGTCGAGGGGGTCTTGTACGTCATGACGGCCGGGTTCGTGTTTGACGAGGTCAGCAAGTTTTGGAAGGTCGGGCGGTATTATGTCGGGTTTTGGAACGTGTTTAATTTGACGCTGTATGCGATTTTGACGACGAGTTTGATCACGAGGCTGGTGGCGTTGGGACATCCCGTGGGCGCGGAGGAGAGGCTGCGCTTTAATCATTTGAGTTATAATTTCTTGGCGTTTAGTGCGCCCATGTTTTGGATGCGCTTGCTGCTTTATTTGGATACGTTTCGGTTCTTTGGCGCCATGATGGTGGTGTTGAAGGTTATGATGAGTGAGTCGTTGATCTTTTTTGCGCTGCTGGTTATTGTTATGGGTGAGTGCCGGTCCCTTTCCATAACCGATCGATCTTCTTTGGTATTGACGGCTGTCCAGTTGGCTTCCTCCAAGCTTTTGTCGGCATGGACCAGGCAGACGATAGCAAACAGGTGACGAGCTTCATCGTCCAGTGAGTATATGCTGCTGAGAGGCCAGTCTACAGGATTGACGCGCCGATTAGGTCTATGGTCAATGCTGTCATGCAGTCGCCGGATTTCGATGGCTTCGAAAACTTTGCTCCGCCGTTTGGTATCATTCTCTACTACATCTTCACGTTTGTGGTGATGGTTGGTAAGCTGAAGCAACCTGGTGCTTGGTGTCCGACTAGATGCTAACAGCCTTTTGCTAGTGCTCTTGAACATCCTGATCGCCTTGTACAATAGCGCATATTCGGATATAACCGACAATGCACTCGACGAGTACATGGCTCTCTTCTCGCAAAAGACGATGCAATTCGTTCGAGCTCCCGACGAGAACGTCTTCATAGCACGTAAGCTGCAAATAACTTTTCCCCGTGTACCATAAGCCCAGCTAATTCCCTTTAATTTAAGCCTTCAATCTGATCGAGATCTTCTTTCTTATCCTCCCCTTCGAATGGTGGATGCCTAGGGAGCGCTACGAACGTCTAAATAACTTTGTGATGGGCGTCATCTACTCTCCTCTCCTTCTCATAACTGCCCATCTGGAAACGAAACAAGCATACGAGGTGAAACACAATCGGAAGCGCGGCGAGCAGGATGATGATACTATCGAAGAGTGGGAGCAGATGCTAGGTGATGTTGATTTTGAGGCCGAGGGGTGGGCAAAGAAGGTTGAGCGGACGAAGCCGAATGTCGAGACGGATGCTGCGGTTTTGGAGGTTAGAGAGTTGAAAGAGAAAATGGGGGAGCTGCTTAAGCTGGTGGAGGGATTGAAGGATGGGCTTAATGGTTCTCCCTAGTAAGCTGCTGCCTTGCTCTTGAGCATTCTCGATTCGAGGTATTCGATGAATTCGAACTCAAATAAAGCGTTGCTTTCCACACGATGGGGAGAGAATATAACATCGGCCGGCTCAGGGAAGTCAACTTCGACATTCAAGGCCTCGAGCTCGTTGATCGAGATGAGGGAGTCCACCCATTGCATTCTGGGGACCCCCTGCCTGATTTCCGTCATGCTGCACTCTGTGAAAGTGCAAACCGTAAGGTCAAGCGTCCCGAGCCGTAGTTTTTGGCCAATGTAATCGAGCGCAGAACTCCATAACTTGTGTCTCCGCTTGGCACCCTCTATCTCCACAATGAAGCACAGGCGTACGCGCTTGATTTGTGCTAACGACGTGAGTGGCCGATCACAAAGAAAGGGGATGATAGCTTGCATGCTGCAGAAGTTGAATCTGTTCATGCCGTAGAAGATCGGGACGGCTTCTGTATTGATTTGTCGGCAAACGGAGAAGAGACGCGTACTCCTGATCTTGTCTCCACAGCGGCACCAATCATACTCGTAGGTAGTACGCGGATCCGGCTCGGACGAGGCCGTTTCCCAATATCCTGCGTCCTGGGCGTTCATGAGATAAGTACTCCTCCGAATGGGAGGACGAGTTTCTTTAAAGTACTCAAAGTCCGGGGGATACATGTCCGTGACCATGATCCAGCGGTCGGAGACGAGGGCGAGGTTGTAGATCATGTTCCTGATTTCGGCCGGCAACTTGAGGAAAGGGAAGTGTGCCTTCTCCCTGGGCACGTCAGCATAAAGCATCCACTGCGGTAATAGGGGACGCACCTGAAGAGGTTCTTCCTGGACAAGTGACGACCACTTCGCGTGACCAAGTACGAGTTGGAATCATCCATATTTGGTTTTGTGAGGTGCGGAGGATGCGGAGGACGTCTTGACCGAGGTGCTGGAGGTTCTGTAGCTTGGATGTGTAGTTTGTACCCCGAAGTTACTGGATGAGCACAGCGGAAGGTGGAAACCTCGAGAGATGATTTTGGAGGGAATTGAGGTGGATGAAGGTTCTGTCAGCTTTGAGAAATGAAGTATGAACTCGAAGACCCCGCTAAGAAGGTGGCGACTCGGTAAGCGACTTTAGGGCTGCGGCGCTTTAGTCTGCTATTGACAAGGAGGCCCGACTGGGGAATTGGCTATTCGTGTGCTTCTCTGATCCATGCAGATAGTTTGAACTATTCTTCAACCAGGAAGTGAAATTGCGACAGCTTGATGGCAGGCGCGGATGCAAAATCCAAGAAGAGAGTGCCAAAGATGCGGTGACTTGACACGGTGCAATCCCAATCAAGTTCCATCTATTGGATCATCTAATATACATCAGCGCTGGTCTAAATTTCTATGCCGTCCCGTTAGCCTTCTGCTCTTCCGCTTCCAGCTTCGCCAATTCCTCCTGTTTTACTCTCTCCTCTTCCGCCTTGATTTGATCAGGTCTCCTGATAGCAATGTCTTTCGGTCGGAAGTCGCTGAAGGCTTGCTTGAGTACCTTCTCAATGACCCAGCATCCAACATAATCCAAGATCATAACAGTCGTCATGGTTAGCTTGAATGCATTGGAGAATGGGACTAGCCTGAGCTTCTGGTTCAACTCAGGGATGAACTCGGTGGAGCAGGAGAAAGCCACTCCTGATACCAGGATGATTCCCCAGTACATGCCGCGGTTCTCGCTGATCGCTTCTCTGAAGGGACGTCCTTGATAGTTGATAGCAAAGGTGGAAATCTGTTGGATAAGTTGCAAAAGGTAAATGGCGCTATTCAAAAGGGAGGGCTCAAATTCGCCTTCGAGGTCGACATTATCCGAGCGTGGCTCTATCTGGTGGACGTAGTTCGAGATGTATATAAGGGTGACGATGTGGATAGCAAATTGCCCGAGAACGGATCCGATGATGTAGGGGTTGAAGATATTAGGTTGAGGTCGCTCCTTTGATAGACCTTCCACACTCTGGACAACGTCAGCAGCAGCATCTTTGTAACCTGAGAAGCATTACACACCTTGGCTCTGGAGATCGACAAGAAGCAAACACTCATGAGCATGCCACTAATGGTGACCTGGCCGTCACCAAACTTGATCCCCTCCAGATATAGTACACTCAGACTGTACGCGCTAATCAGACAGTTTAGGGCAAGGATTTTGTACATCTGAATAGTTGCAACTAGAGTGCAGCGACCTTGGCGAATGATGTTCGGAATAGCAATGACGTTCGCAAGCTTGCTTGTGAACGGTGCAGCCACGGATGCATCCCCAAGCTTGATGGTTGGAGGTTCATTCTCATCAATCTCTTGCTCCATCATTGACGCCGTGAGCTTGTCAGCAAGACCAGCTGCCGCTTTCTGAGCGTTGGCTTGCCTTTGTTGAGCAGGTGTGAGCTGCTTGTTAGCGTCTTCGATGGCTTTTGCACCAGGTGAAGTAATGGTGGTCATGCCGTTAGCTTTGTCCTTCGAATCCGAGTTCGCAGCAACCGCACCAGCTGAACTCTTCTTTTCCGCTTCGCGTAACATGGCTTTCTCATAATGAGGGTTGCTGGGTCCTGGTGGATATATATGCGCGATTTGAACAGGTACAGGTGGCGCTGGCTGATTGAACCTCTTCATCATCGAAACCTGTTTCTCGTAGATTTCCTTCATCTTCGTTATCCGGAAATGCTCCGATATCCTGTTTAAATCGTCTTGGGAACCATTCAGCAGGGCAACCCCGATATGAGCTTGCTTCAGTGCACCAACGTCATTTGTGCCATCACCGCACATGAGCGTTGTATAACCCGCATCTTTCAGTCCCAGTAGAATCTCCTCTTTCTGCTTGGGAGATACGCGGGCATAGACCCAGGTGTGTCGTAATAGCTGAGGAAGAGCAATCTGGTGCTTGTATTTCGCCAGTGCATATCCGGTCACACAAAGATCTTTGTTGGCCACAATCTCCGGGTCCAGGGGCTTACTCGGATCGACAGGTATATTAATCTTCTCATCAACGCTTCGCCACACAAGTTTCTCACCGGAATCGTCATTTTCGGGAGCATCGAGGATGAGCACTTCGCGATCGACAATGTCGACCTGCCGCGCCACATGAACTGCAGTAAGTGGATTGTCACCCGTAATCATGACCACGCGATGGCTGCTCTGGTTGAGCATCTGTACCGCTTTCTTTGCATCTTCCTTAAGAGGGCACTGCAATACTAGGAAGCCGGCAAAGGTGAGGTCCGCCTCAACCTCCTCTCGCTTTAGATTGTTGATTCGCGTTTGGCCCAGTTCTGATTCAGTAGAGAGGTACCTATACCCAAGAGCTAGGACTCTGCCTCCGTTCCTCGTAAAATACTTGAAAGTCTCCTCATAGTTCGGTGGTGTCTTGGACAACATGGTTCGAATTGTCTCTGGAGCGCCCTTAACACCGACAAAAGTGCTCCTAATCTTCTTAGACGTAGCTCTGTCGGTAGTGACAACCGTTGCAACAGAGCTCTGTCGTTTGAGCGCAGAGGAGAATTGAAAACGTCGTTTTATCTGTACGACATTGCCTGCCGATGAGTCTCCCTTACTTGAGCTTGCGGCGCCGGCAGTAAGTATGTCGTTACGGCCAAGTGTCCATCCGAGCGATGTTAGGGTTGCCTTCTCCATTGGGTCACCCACAATATCGCCTTCATCAAGCTTCACAAGAGCATGTGCGGTAGCAAGGACGAGCGTAGTCTGTTGACCAGCATCAAGCACGGGCGTAAGTTTGCTATGAGCTCCGTCCTTCTCAACTACCGCATCACTTCGTCCTAGTGAGAGCCCGGCTATGCCGTCCACAACAAGATCCTCGCCGGTCAAAGTCCCAGTCTTATCGAAACAGGCGATATCCACCCTTCCAGCAAATGGTATTCGGAAGGGTTCCGTGCAAAAGATAGCATATCGGCTAAGAGCAGCGAGACTGGTGTTAACAGCAAGACTGAGCTCCATGGGTAGCTCTGGTGGGACAACGCTGGTAATAATCAAAACGCAGTCAAGCAGTAGTTTTGACCGCTTACGATCCTTGCTAACACCTTCTTGCCAGACATACCACGAGGCCGCAATGGCGAAGATGAGTAGAAACAGGATGAACAAGAGGGCTTCCGCGTTGTTTGCTGATACTCTTTCGGTCGAGTAAATCATTGTGCGGACCAAGCTACCTTGACTCGTCTCGAAACCAGTCTTGACAACGATCGCCATGGCCCCGTTATCAGGAGCGGGTTTGACGCCTGAGGCTAAGGTTGGTACCTTGTCCGGCTCATCATCGCTTGCGTTGCCATGCGTAACTTGAAGGACCTTGGTACCGCCGTAAAGGAAAGCGTTCTTGTCCAAACCTTCAGGATCAATGGCAGCGTCTCCCGGCCGAAGTTGAACAGAATCTTTAAGTAAAGGTGTACTCTCACCGGACAGCATGGCCTCGTTCACAATCGCGGTACCTTCCACAAGGAGCATATCGCAAGCCACTCCACTGTCCTCTTTTGTACGACCTACGGAGGCGAGATCGCCAGGTAGAAGCTTGTCACTCGTTATTTGTTCCCACTTCTTCTGTCTGTATACCCAGATATCGTAAGGCTTGATGCTCATCCCGCGGAATTCGGCCAAGGTGCGCTGTCTCTGCCATACCACAGTGCTCTCAAAAGCTACCAGCATGAAAAGTGTAAACAGCGAGTAGTACCAATAGTCGTCAAGGAGCCATAGTCCAACACAGAAAATCTGAAAGACGAAGAATGGTGCCACGGCATGTTCCTTCCAAAGTTCAGTAAATGTTGGAACTGGTATATCGAAGGTATTATCTCCATAGTGTTGATGTATGCGTTCGATCTCGGCCTTTGATGTGAGACCTTGGGACTCTTGAAAGGTTTTTATGAGTGGCCGGGGTTCCAAGTCGAGGGTGTAAGACAGGGGCGCAAAGCTGTTTTGCTCATAGTCGTACAGGAATCGTCGTTTCTGGAAGAAGAACGAGGTGTTATTCCCTCCTCCAGTCTGTGCAGTATATTAGCAGTCAGCCATCAAACATTTTCCATGGATGCATACCGTATCCCTAAGAATAGTGCAAATCTCCGCAGAGCCTGCGTTCGTGACTGGAATGACTTTGATAAGCCGCGCGTGTTGCACGTCCTTTGCTTTGGTAGTAGTGAAAAGTGCATCGAGATTGACGTTCCATTTAGTCGTCAACCACGTCAACGATTGCAGAGTAATGATTGATCCCGCCCACACAAACGTCCACTCGGGCCCTTCAATATACTTCTGGTAGCGCTCTTCGGAGAGATAAAAGGCGAGGAAGACGGGCCAGATGAACAAGAATGGCCAGATGTATAGATGTGCATACAGAGGTAGGGGGTTGTGTAGCGTGGCAGACTGGATCTGGCGGTTATTGACCAGAGGCGCCCTATTCGAGTAGAAGTTAGGTTTGGCCTTGGTGTGACAGCTAGTCGCGAATGATAACTTACATCTTGATAGACCGGCAGCTCAGTCAGAAGGGGTGAGAGCCCAAGCAGGTGGGAGGGAAAGAAAAATAGCAATTTCTAAAGACACATGGCAGATGGCGAATTCAACTTTCGTTGCGGCGAGGTTGCAAATGTTCCGGCGGCGAAAAGTGAACATCTCGCCCGCCGTACTGAAATTCTACGGACGCCACTATTTGGTGCAGAACACCTTTGACTCACTGCGTTTCGATCAACAATAGGTAAATTAGAGCACACGACCCAGCGCACATAGCAGTACAGAATTGATCAGGCAAAATGGAAAACGGCACTGCATTGCCGGAGAGGCCCAAAGAAGAGAACAAGGCACCGAAAGCGAAGAAACAGCCCAAAGAGCCCAAGCCGCCAAAAGAACCCAGAGCTCCACCACCCAAGAAAGAGAAAGTACCAAATGCGCCGACCGCTCCAACAGACCCTAACTCCATGTTCAGGGAGGGCTTTCTCAAGACAGTACACAGCGAGAAACCGTCAGAACATGTCATCACCAGATTTCCGCCCGAGCCCAATGGCTTCCTCCATATTGGACATAGTAAAGCTATTGCTATAAATTTCGGATTTGCGAGATACCATGGTGGTGATTGCTATCTTCGGTTCGACGACACCAATCCAGAGGCAGAAGAGGAGAAATATTTCGTTGCTATAAAAGAGATGATAGAATGGCTTGGTTTCAAGCCGTACAAGATTACATACTCAAGTGACAACTTCGACAGACTGTACGAGCTAGCAGAGGACCTAATAAAACGGGATGGCGCCTATGTGTGCCACTGTACCGGTGTGTATTTAGGGGGTTTTGCACCGCTTGCCCTATGTGCTGACACCATATCCAGATACGGAGGTGAAGCTTCAGCGCGGAGGGGAGAATCACGGTCCACGGTACGCTTGCTCACACCGTAGCAGACCAAGGGAAGAATCCCTAGCAGAATTCCGGGCTATGCGAGATGGGAAGTACAAGCCGAAAGAAGCTTTCCTACGGATGAAGCAGAATCTGGAGGACGGCAACCCTCAAATGTGGGATCTGTCCGCATACCGAATCCTGGAAGCTGAACATCACCGGACGGGAAGCAAGTGGAGAATATACCCAACCTATGACTTTACCCATTGTTTGTGCGATAGTTTTGAAAATATTTCGCATTCGCTATGTACTACAGAGTTTCAACTATCAAGAGTGTCCTACGAGTGGCTATGTGACGCATTGGAAGTTTACAAGCCAATGCAGAGAGAGTGAGTTTCCAAAACCGCCTTGGCTTATAGCTACTAACGATGTTGTAGATATGGCCGACTTAATGTCACTGGTACAGTACTTTCGAAGCGGAAAATCGCCAAATTAGTCCACGAAAACATTGTTCGTGGATGGGATGATCCTCGACTCTACACCCTAATCGCTCTTCGACGTCGCGGCATCCCTCCCGGCGCGATCCTATCCTTCATAAACGAGCTTGGCGTATCAACCGCCCTCACCAACATCCAACTCGCTCGCCTAGACCAGTCCGTCCGGCGCTACCTCGAACAAACAGTCCCTCGTCTAATGCTCGTACTCGACCCCATTCCCGTCGTCATTGACAATCTCCCCGATGATTTCCTAGAAGAGATCGAACTACCCTTCTCGCCCAAAGACCCCTCAATGGGTAGCCACGTCGTCCCATTCACGAAAACAGCCTACATAGACCGAAGTGACTTCCGCGAAGTGGACAGCAAAGACTATTTCCGACTCGCCCCCGGAAAAGCAGTCGGGCTTCTGAAAGTCCCATTTCCCATCAGCGCCACCTCCTTCGAAAAAGACGAATCCACCGGCCTAGTGACCAAAGTCCACGCCCACTACGAAAAGCCAGAGGAAGGCGCTACGTTCAAGAAACCCAAGACTTACATCCAATGGGTAGCCTCGTCACCGAAACACAACTCGCCCATCAAAGCCGAAGTCCGCTTTTTCAACTCCCTCTTCAAATCCGAGAATCCGGACGGAGCTGAAGGCGGCTTTCTCAACGATGTCAACCCTGACAGCGAAGAGATCTACCCCAACGCGATTATCGAAACTGGGTTGCTTGAGGTGCAGAAACGAGCCCCTTGGCCGGCGGTGGAGGGGGAGAAAGATGTTGCGGCTAAAGCGGCGGGACCGGAGACGGTGCGGTTTCAGGGACTGAGAGTGGCGTATTTTGCTATGGATAAGGATAATGCGGAGGGAAAGGTGGTGCTTAATAGGATTGTGAGTCTGAAGGAAGATGCGGGGAAGGCGACGTAGTGTCAAAGGGTAATCGGGACTATGGGGGTCTACGGACTTTACGATGTTATGCTGAAGTTGCTTTGGCTCCTGGGGATCGGGGGATTCGGAATGGGTTGTTAAGGGCTTCGATAGAGGTGTTTAAAGATAGAGGAGAGGTGAAAATGCTGTATATTATCATTTCTTTACATCTTGTTCGGCACTAGTAGAGCCTTCTCTCGAGCTTCCTTGTGCAGGTCATGTAGTAGCCCACGATTGCGCCTAGGGTGGATGGTGGAGGTATGGATTGGCCCATCGGTACATCGGCCTCATGTACTACTGTATATTCGTTTCAAATATATGCAAGTAACTCGAATTGAACTGGAATTATCTATTTAAATCCAATCCATGCCGCATTGACCTTCTCTACCTAGGTACAGTTCGTAATGCTCCGGGTCCTGCATATCATTGTTTCAATGTTGGTTGTTTGATACCTTGGTTGCCAGTAAAACATGGTCATGCAGTCTGCCGACATATGCAGGGACCGCTCTACGCTCTACAATAGATAAGGGCGACCAGTGATGAAGGATTGTCATCCTAGCGGTTTCGCTGTATATATACCGGGCAGGCAAACCTTTTTAACTTATGGTTACTGGAGATTCTTCTTGGACTGGCACTAGACGTCTTTGTGTTGGAGTAGTTACTCCTCGCTCAAGAACTTAAGCATGATACCACTCTCGCTGCCTTATAGCGATGAACCAACGCAATATGTGTGGGGCTCACCGAGCGGGAATCTCAAGTGAGCTTTGAGGGACATCTCATGCGAATGGCCGTGTGCGTTAAGCATCTACTGACCAGGTCACAGCTTTTGCGAGGAAGTAAGGCCCCTTCTCGGCGTGAAGGATAATGGAGGAGTGCTCAATCCTAACCCAGGACTCTGTTGTCACACCCTACATTGTCGAATTCGTGAATACGCTCAGTAATGTCACATACAGTAATACGCACCCGAATGACTGAGGAGATTGAGCAAATGTTGACAATAGAGCAGTCATCTTCGCCTATCACGGCATGCGAAGAAGCTGGCGGGATAAGTCCGTTTCTAACTTAACCTGCCTACCCTACCTAGGGCTGTTCGCGGTGGGAGTGGGCTCTGGGCTTTTTCATGCCTCGTTGCAGCGCTCTCCTCAGATCTGTGCGTAACTCAACTCCTGTTGTGGCCATGAGTCCATGAGCGCTACTTCGTTCCTGATTTTGTTTCATTCTCTCTCCCAATTCTTAACGTCAGTTCCTTAAAAGGGCATTACGAGTTGACGCCTTCTTCTTTCTCCCTCTTAGCCGACAGCCTCTCCATGCTCCTTGCCACCGCCTTCGTCCTCCAGCGTGTCCTCACTTACAACAAACCCCCAACATACCGCAGAAATGCGACACTGTTGATAATCACCAGTCTCCTGACTTTCTCGACTTATCATATGAGGTACAATGATATGACATCGCACAGTCTTGTATTCGGCACCATGATTTTTGTGGTGGGCGTCAAAACAATGGCGTTGGTAGAGAGTATTAGGGATGAGAAGGTGAAGAGGAATGTTAGGAAGCTTGGGAGAGTGGGAGCTGGTGAGTACCTTTTTCTTTGGCTTTGTCATTTTTGTGGCAGTATTGTGGAAGGCTGAGTGTCGAGCAGTTACTTTTGTTGGCGGTTTTGCGCTCTGGCTTATCGACAACTCTGCCTGCGATTCTCTGCGTTCATTTAGGAGAAAGATAGGAATGCCATGGGGTTTTCTGTTTGAGTTGCATGGCTGGTGAGTTTCTTGTTTCTAACGCAAAAGTGTAATGCTGAACGAGACAGGTGGCATATTCTGACTGGAATTGGCGCTTACGTATTTATTGTTATGGCGGAGTTCTTGACCTTGAGGGACGATGGAACTACTTCAGGTGAAATGTATGCGTGGCCGGTGTCTGCTTTCTTGGGCGCCGATGCGGAACAGCTGGGAAGGGCTGCCAAGAGATATTGACAGGGTTAGGGTTTAGGGTTTCTCATCTTAGTAGGTGCATCGAACGCTTAGTAGCATATGATGTTTCAGAATTTAATTGGCAATAAATACTCTTGTGTTGTGTTGCGTTGTACATTCGCTGCACATTTCGACCCTCCTAACTACTCAATGACAACAATAATACATCAAAATGCCTGTGGTGGAGATTGCAGAGCTTGTCTCTGTAAGAACATTCCTCGAAATGGGTTTTGGCTTTTTAGTAGTCGAGGTGAGCCTCCGGCTGATGAATGCCACGTATCAGTACGGCTGCCTCAAAGCACACCTAGGGGGTTCCTCTGCAGCGATTTGATAATCGAAAAGACACACTCGTTAACCATAAGTGCAGGCTGCATCTGTACAATTGACAGCTGTCAAAACTTTCTTTGCAAAGCTTTCTTTTGCGGTCAAGACATCGGGGGCCTCCGAGTCAGAGGAAGCGAGGTGATTTGCTACTTGGACGCCACGTATTCCTTGGCCCTCGGCTCTTCGGCTCGAAGCGGTGCGATAAGATAAGATGTGGGGTAAAAGAATGTTGCATTTCGGACGTTTTCAGCGCATACGGTGCCGCGTGCGGGGATTGCAGCACCGTCTCACCGTGCCGTCATCAGACCCCAATGGCCTCCTCAGCTGCCAGCTTCCTTTGGAGAAGGGAGACAGATGCTATAAAGGTGCACTGGCCAACAGAGGCATTACTGTTACGGCACACGGGACACGGCACTCGGCCACAAGCTTCTTGCTAGTATTGTCTCATCATGGCGGACCCAAACCCTCCATCATCAACGCAAACCGCGGCGGAATGGAGAGCTCAGGGGACCGGAAAGCCCACGGAACATGAAACCTACAGCTTGAAGCCACGGACGTCGAATCTTGAGAATAAATTGGCCAAACTCGAGACCGTGAGGGCTACCCTTGGCCTTCATACCAATCCACCAATCGACGAGGAGCACAAGGTCCACGAACACCAAGCACTGCTATGGAGTCGTATTAGACTTATACTGCGGGAGCCCTTCGCCGAGTTCATGGGCGTCTTCATCATGATTCTCTTCGGGAATGGGAGTGTGGCCCAAGTCCTTCTCAGTACTGGCAACCGGTCTGCTCCGGGCGGCGATGGCTGGGGAAGCTACCAATCCATCTCGTGGGGGTGTGTCTCCTGCAGCTTCCCTTCTTATCCCTTCCTTCTAGACTCATGTTTGCTAATGTCTGCCCTCTGCAGCTGGGGTATCGGTGTGATGCTTGGCATCTACGTTGCCGGCGACTCAGGCGCCTTTCTAAATCCGGCCATCACCTTCTCCAGCTGCCTCTACCGCAAGCTGCCCTGGCGACGATTCCCCATATACCTTCTCGCCCAGTTCCTCGGTGGATTCTGTGGGTCAGGCGTGGTGTACATCAACTATGTTGCCGCGATCAACAACTATGAAGGCGATGGGAAGCGTACAGTGCCGCCTTCGAAAACCGCAACTGCTGGGATCTTTTGCACATACCCGCAAGCTTTCTTACCGAGAGCGAATATGTTTTTCTCTGAATTTATTGCCAGTACTATTCTTATGTTTGTTATTTTTGCGCTCAAGGACGATTCTAATATTGGGGCGGGCAACCTACTACCGTTAATGCTATTCTTCCTTATATTCGGGCTGGGTGCTTGTTTTGGGTTTGAGACAGGCTACGCTCTCAATCTTGCCAGGGACTTTGGACCGCGGCTTATGTCGTATGCTGTTGGTTATGGACACGAGGTCTGGTCCGCAGGAGGATACTATTTTTGGGTAAGATCAATTGGTGGATACCCACAATGCCGCTCTGCTGACTCTTTGCATACAGATACCTATGGTTGCACCATTTTGCGGCTGTGCGTTTGGCGGCTTTCTATACGACTTGTTCCTCTATACTGGCGAAAGTCCAGTTAATACGCCTTGGATGGGGCTAAAGCGTGTGGATCGCAATTACCTTTCGTCACGGACGGCAATGACCTCATCTTCTGGTGAGGTCTAGTACTGCTCGGCCCTTAAGGAGTCAGGAATGTACGACAGCTACGGAAACTTGGAGCAGACTGTCTGCAAGAAAGGGACATGGAATTGTCTCGGGGCAATTATTGTATTTACTAGCAAAGTTCAGCGTCAGAAAAGCAGGGGGTAGAGATAGATGGATTAGTCTCTACCGGGCAAGATTGTGTCGTATCAAAAAGTTGAGTATAGGAAGATCTTTAAAGCAAGTCGAAAGTCGAATATAATGTAGCAGGGTAGAAGAGAGGAGAAGACCAGAAGACAGTCAGGGCTGCCATTGAACCGCTATCACAATCAAATATTCCTATGTGCTCTTCTACGGATAGTCTGATTGGCAAACCGACCCTTGTCTTGTTACCTTAACGCAATGACTATTTGTTAATGCGGGCACATTTGAGCAAAATAATGTTAGTCCACCTTGACCCTAAAGCAGTCGCATGACACATACTCCCACAGTTATTGTGTTATATGTACAGAACAACTCAGTCACCTGTGTGGAGAACCCTCGCCCTGTTAGAGCCCAGTCAAACTGAAGCTTATAGATGCTCTGAGTCTGCAAGGCTCTCACTTTCTTCTTCAGTTGATTATATCGTACACACAGTAGCCTCTAATGACATGTTTTAGTCTGCGATTGTCCTTTGCTACTGCCATATATTCGTTAAATTCAATTTAGAATGAAGGGGTTTGGGAAGTGAGGAAGTTGTAGACACAACCACGACAACTAAGTTCACAAGGCTTAGCGCCCGATCTGATAAGATAAGCCTCCCCACTCTCGCCACCACCACCCCATAACCCACAAACCAGCTCCATCACCCCACCCTCCAACGCCCATCGCAAAATCTCCCAAACTTCTATGCCACCCCGCTCCCTCAGAATGGCCGCGGAAATCATTGCCCTCTCCGAAATCCCCACCCTCTCCCTCCTCTACAAACTCAAGCACCTCGAACCCCACTCCACCACCACCGCCTTCCCCCCCTCCCAACGCCTCAACGACACAATCTCCCTCATCCGCACAGACATCACCACCCTCGCCGTCGACGCCATCGTCAACGCAGCCAACGAGTCCCTCCTCGGCGGCGGCGGCGTCGACGGCGCTATCCACTCCGCCGCCGGCCCCGGCCTCCTGCGTGAATGTCGCACTCTGCACGGCTGCGCGACCGGCAGCGCCAAGATGACGGACGCATATGAGTTGCCGGCCAAGAAGGTGATTCATGCGGTGGGGCCGGTGTATTGGGTTAGAAAGAGGGAGGGGACGCAGGAGGGGTTGCTCAGGGGTTGTTATAGGCGGAGTTTGGAGTTGGCGAAGGAGGGGGGGTTGAAGAGTTTAGCGTTTAGTGCGTTGAGTACGGGGGTTTATGGGTATCCGAGTGGGGAGGCGGCGGAGGTGGCGGTGGGGGAGGTGAGGAGGTTTTTACTGGAGGAGGAGGAGGCTGGGAGGGAGGGGTTGGAGAGGGTGGTGTTTTGTTGTTTTGAGAGGAAGGATGAGAGGGCTTATGAGGAGTGGTTGCCGTATGTGTCGTCATCTCTTGTCCTCATCCTTTCCCCAATCTCCCAACGATAAATCACGTTTGTGGGTGTTGGTTTATTGATTAAGCTAACGGAACCCCCCGCAGCAAATTCTTCCCCCCAACCGAACACGATCTCTCACCCAAAGACCAAGAAAAGCAATCGCGCGAGGGTGAGTTACTGGCCGATATGCCCGATCCACCCACAGGAGAACCACTCAGCGAGGGACAGCCCGAGGCTAAGAAACAAAAGGTCGACTCTGATGAAGCTCTCGATCAGGATTGGGAGGAGATTGAGAAACCGGAATTCGAGCCTGCAGACGACCTGATGGCTAGTAAGGGTGATATGAGCGAGGAAGGGGAGCTGGTTAAGGCGTCGGCGGCGGAGGAGCAGAGTTCGACGGCGCTGCATACGGCGGAGGGAGGGGGAGATCCGCCGCAGAGTGGGCTGCTGAGGGATTGGTAGGGATTTTTTCATAGGGCTACAAGAGGAGTGGGGATGAAATTGTTTGTGGGTGAGCGAGGCGTTGGGAGAGAACTTGTGGCTTTTGCAGTGGTGTTGTTGATGATGATGATTTATTGCTGCTTGTCGCTTCTTGTGTTTTCCTTGTGGGAACTCATGATGAATGAGAGTTTCGGATTATCAATCCACACAGTTACAGATACTACTCTCTTTGAGATCCTTTCCACCGACACACCACGTCCGCCTCTGCAACAAGGCAGTCATGTGGCTGCCTGGGCTGGAGAGCAAACCCTAAAGGGCTTGGGCTGCCTTTGAGACCTTGAGAGTATCAGGTGGTTGAGATTTCTCTTCTTTTGCTTTTATCACATTCTTCATCATGCAGTCACCGCTATGCAGTTCAGGCATCTCTATCTACTCTGTTTTTGGGAAGAAAGCCTTTCATGTCATGATCGACTCATCGACAAAGTCGCCCACATCTCACGAGACCAATCAGTCACAAAATCAAAGGCAACTCATGGAACAGACTGCGAAGATTGTTCTTGTCGTACCTCGCAACCTTTGTTCCGACGAACCTGGACTGGATCCCCACAGTCTAGTATTATGACTGACCACCCGCTCAGGGCCTGGCCGCTCGGCAAGGAGATGTCAGCCAAGACGTTAGTAGCAGCCATGTAGCTTCCCGGAACACCAAGCCAACAGCAGAACACCTGGGCTGGTTGCTAGTAACGGGTACTCTACGGCGGTTAGTTCGATTAGTTCGGCGGATGTTTTGGCGGAGTCGGGGGGTGTTTGGGAGACGTGTAGTGCGCAGGTTTATATTGGGAGTAGTACTGCTGGTGGGTGTGCGGCGCCGTCGTTCAATGTGGTGCCTGTCTGTAACGGTTCCGCAGATAGGTAGTCTGGCGAATGGGTCTGTATAAGCACTGGGGCGTATGGCGTGGGAGATGTTGGTTCGAACATCCTAAGAGCCCTGAACCCATCTGGTATAGGCTTCATAGCATCAAGTCCTCCACAGGGTATCTTTGCGCCGCGGCGTAATTTTAAGGCTCCCATCCGTCTGCTTCTCCCGCACTTTAGAATCACGTGGTTCGTATCTGTTTATTATCTTTGCTGTTATTCGACGAACTGTGTCTATATTTTCGCATCTCAACGGATACTGCAGCCAGCGGAGATAACATGTAATCCTTGGAAGTCTCCAAGCGGGTGAAGAACCGGTCTTGCATGTCCTTCAAGGAGGCCTAGAGTACTTAAGTTCAACTGAATGCCCGTTTTGCGCTCCTTCAACAAACCACCCTCAAGCAGTATGTGGAGGTTTATGCTCAAAGCCTCCTGTGACAGAAACAAAGCGACGATTCTTTTGTGACATATTTCGAAGGCTAAAGGCTATACTCACACTCTATCCCAAGTAAGGAGGGGTCCCTAAGAAACTGCCGCCACCCTCCTCCCAATCTCCTCACAAACGGCCTCCGTAACCTCCTTTGTTCCCGCAGTCCCTCCCAAGTCTCTTGTTTTGATCCCTGCTTCACAGACATTCTCGATACACTCTAATAACCTCTCCGCTACCTCCTCTTCACCCAACCACCTCAGCATCTCCACGCACGTCCAAAATGTAGCCACCGGATTTGCAACCCCCTTCCCAGTAATATCGAAGGCGCTCCCATGGATTGGCTCGAACATACTCGGGTTTTGCCTCGTAGGATCGAGATTACTCGTCGGCGCTATGCCGATACTGCCTGCCAGACTAGCGGCCAGGTCACTGAGTATGTCTGCATGGAGATTTGTGGCAACGATAGTGTCTAAGCTCTCCGGTTGCAGCACCATCCGCGTAGTCATCGCATCCACAAGCATCTTGTCGCACTCCACATCTGGGAAGTCCTTGGCTACGATCTTCGCAACCTCGTCCCATAACACCAACCCATTCCGCTGCGCATTACTCTTCGTCACAACAGTAATCTTCTTCCTCTTCCTGTTCCTAGCGATCTCAAATGCGAACCGCATTAATCTTTCTACCCCATGCCGTGTGAAGATCGAGACTTCGGTGGTCACTTCCCACGGTTGACCGATATGGGTGCGGCCCCCTTGGCCGGCGTATTCACCTTCGCTGTTTTCGCGAATGATCACCCAGTCGAGGGAGCCGGGCGGGCAATTTTTGAGCGGCGAGGAGAGGCCGCGCAGGACTTTCGTGGGGCGCACGTTGGCGTATTGTTGGAGGGGCTGGCAAATAGCGAGGCGCAAGCCCCAGAGCGAGATGTGGTCGGGTACGTCTATGTGCAGGAGACGTTAGCTGGAATATCTGAATGTATGCCGGCTATGTAATGGACCAGGGCACCAGAGGGAGAAATGGACTCGGCAGATTCGGGGCGGGCTTACCAGGCGCGCCCACGGAGCCGAAGAGAATGGCATTGTACTTCTTCAATGACTCCAGTCCGCCTTCAGGGATGTAGTATCCATGCTTTTTGTAGTAGTCACTACCCCACTCGATGTGGTCGAAGTGAACGTCGAATGTCCCCACCGTTGCAGCGAGTTTCTCAAGGACTTGGATGCCGGCGCTGATGACCTCGGGGCCGATACCGTCGGCCGGGATAGAGGCTATCTTGTAGACTTTGCGGACTGACAACATGATGGGGAAGCCTTTCTAGGGCAGAGCGGCAGGAAGAAAGCATTGTGCGTCTTATGTTTTGAAGAAATGTGATCGACCCCACGATCTTGCTATATGACGTTGAGAACTGGAGAGGCCGGGACATTGTTACGGCGCGCTCGGGGTAAAAGGTGTCGACGCTACGGCGTCCTTGCCCATCCACACAGTTCTGAATGGCCAGAGCTACGAGACTCGTGATAGTCATGCGGCAAGACTTCGTACTGAGGGGGAGCCACTTTGATGGTGGGAGGAATAGTCATCACAGCGTTGCAATCAGTTCTTCTCATCAAGAACCATCATTCATGGTTATCCTCAAACGTCAAGTCTCATATCATTGCAGGAAATTGCCGTCCATGACAGCCAATCTCTCTTCCTTTGACACTGCGGCAAACGCAGCCCGTTCCGCTGCTGCATGGTTCAAGTATCGCTCTACTGCTGTAAGTTTGTGGTGTCTCTGGATTGCGGCGATGATACTGCTCAAGTATTTGTCTTAACATATTTACTGGTTCTGTAACTGGTTCCGAAGGTATTGACGGTAGCACTCAGTCACCCTGACACTGGCTTTCTGGGCCTGGCGCCAGAGAAGTGAGAGGAAGCTCACACATAACATCAGATGATGATGGGCCTGTAGCGTTACCTGATGCTGGACTGAGGCTGCTTGGTATCGTGTCCTGGATAAACTAGCCTAGGTTGAGGCCCCAGCCTACCCCTAGACCAGTTAGCCCTGTGAGATGGACTACCTAGGCCTGACAAGGAATGTCGGATTTAACATTAGGGCGATTGAACCAAATACCCTGGAAACACTGACGAATGAGTATTCTACCCTCAAGTCTTGATTACTGAATGATATATGCAACGCTGACCACCCAACCCCCTAACCAAGACTGTTACATATCAATCCTGGCCACCGAACCGCTCACTGCGCTTATCTCTAATCCACAGAAAAGGACTGGACGAAGGACCTGACACTGCGCGACGGCTCGTTGCAACAGTTATTAGAGTGGTGACAACATAGCACGAGTTGGTAGTGTTGATTAATCCGACGTTGCAACGGGGAAAGTCTCCTATTTTCCAGCTTCAAAATCAGTACTGCAACTGATCTTCTCTCACCCTTTGACCTACTCCACAGCTTGCTGTGCGACAGCAATAATCAGTCTGACAGCAGCACTTCCCAACACCAACAACGACGGCATCTTTTCCGCTTCAGCAACACCAGACTCCGTGAGCATATCATACATGACAACCGCGCCTTTCACTGGGTCTCAGCTGATTACCATGAGCTAATTGAACCAACCTATCGCATTTCTCGTTCAAAGCAACATAGTCGTCAATGGTGCGGCCTTGATCCGTCCGCTGAGCGTTGTCAACTGCTGCACTTAGAAGGTCGGAAGCCTGGCTCGATTAGTGTGCTTGATGCCAAAGCCGCTGACCTCGGACTCCAAGCCTAAAGCCCATCATGCGCACTGCTGCTTTCGAGGACCTGTATAGAACAGAGCCTGGCGAGCTGTACCAGGCTGCCATGCTTCCTATGGTGGCGGGAGTGCCGGATCGCTGTTTGCAGAGCTATGGCAGAACTGCACGGTAGACATTCAGCGGTCTGAAGATGTTGGCTTGGAATTGTGTGAATGTCTCCTTGGGACTGGTCCGTGTCAGTATGCTGCAAAGTAATGTGTTTGACTAACACGGTCTTGTACTTACCTGGTTTCCTCCAGCATACCAGTATGCACGTAGGCGGCATTGTTCACTACAATGTTGATCTTACCGTAGATTGCAAGTGCGTCTACGACTGCCGCTTTGACATGGTCAAGGGACTGATTTTGATCGAGAGAGAGTGTCACAGTGCCTTTGGCTTTCAGTGCTTCAAGACGGCCAACGCTGCGAGAGGTGGCTATTACTCTATCGCCGCTGGCGAGCACTTTCTCAGCCAGCGCTTGGCCAAGGCCACCGCTGGCGCCTGTGATGAGTCAGATGTTTTGTGACTTCATGGCTAGTGATTCGAAATGTCAATCTGGTAATTTCGAGTCAAACAAACAGGGTAGACAGAGACAGATGAGTAGTAACAGGTACTGCTTGGCTGAACTTGCTATAGATTGAAGATAAAACGCACGAAGATAACAGCTCTTAGCTATTCCATAACTTTACTAACCCACCCAGCAAGGCTGATCAATCTCAAAGACTCAATGCAGAGTGGACCCTAAAACGTATGCAGGGAAATATCAAAAGGAAAGGTAACCCTTGTTGTCTACCCTGCAAACATAGCCCTCGACCCTTTATCGTCCATCAGCTGCCGCTCCCTCCAATGAGCGTTGCGAAATATGTGGAGTGAACCTTAACAACACGATGAGAGATTGGAAAAATCGGTACTTTAATTGCTGGACGTGTATAAGTACGTGTGCAGTACGCCACAGAAATGTACTCCATGTAATACTAGTCAAATGGCAGTATATGGGAAAAGAACACACTCGCCTCCTTATTGCTAAAGAGAGAGTATCTTCTGAGGGCGAGTTCACGAGCTGGGTCTCTGTCGCAGCTCGATCTTGAACATCTCGTCCGGCTTGACAATTGACAGAGGAGAAGTTGTGCTAGTAAAGAAGTGGGTCGGTATCTAGATGAGGTTTCAACAACAGCCGCTATCCCGCATCTAGCCGACCTGTCTTCGACCAACATCTTCTCCACCAGCTCCAAAACCCACCACCTCTGCCTCCCAACCATCACTGCACTCACTCCCGCCCTCAATCATCACTACAACGCCCTTCTCCCCTTCCCCTTCCCCTCCCCACAATGCCCCCCCGCTTCCTCCCCACATCCCCCCTCCTCCGCACGACCCTCCCCCCCTTCCTCACCCTCCTTACCTACCTCCCCATCGGCATCTTCCTGAACGACAACTACTTCCAACTCATGCGCATCACGGGTCCCAGCATGTACCCCGTCTTCAACAACGACTGGTACTCGCACGGGAAACTGAGGCGAGATGTCGTGCTGGTGGATATGCGCAGGGCGTGGACGAGGGAGAAAGAGGGGGGGTTGAGGAGGGGGGAGGTGGTTGCGTTTTGGTGAGTCTGAGGTGGTGTGGGTCTGATTGTGGGCCTGGGTATGAGAGGGGAGGAGGGGAGCAAGAGAAGTGGAGATAGGGGGAATGGGGAGGGATGAGGAGGGATGAGAGGGTGTATACTGAGATGATCTGGGAAATGGCCAGTCACTAACGGTATGGTATATGAGAACAGGTCGCCTCAAAATCCAGAAAACATGATTGTGAAGCGCATCATTGCGCTCGAAGGCGACATCGTTGCCACGCGCGCCCCGTACCCTTTTACGACCGAGACGGTGCCGCTGGGGCATGTGTGGGTGGAGGGAGAACACCCGGAGGGGAGGATGAGTTTGGATAGTAATACTTATGGACCGGTGAGTGCGGATTTCCTGGGTTCTGCTCTATGAGCGCTGGGATGGAGCGAGGAGGGTGGGGTGTAGGGAGGGAAAGGAGTGGATATTAGAAAGCATGTGGAGAGCGGAAGGGAAAAGAGAGGGGAGATGATAAAGAGATTGGGAACGATGGGAATGGGAGATTGAGGCTAGGTGCTAATGTTGCGGTGCTTCCAGATCGCAAAGAGTCTGATAGCGGGGAAAGTGAAAGGAATTGTGTGGCCATTCGCCAAGGCCGGGTTCATGAGGCAGGAGGACTATAAGGGTAGTTCAAGGGTCATCGAGGGGGACGGACCGTACCCAGTTGTGAGTTGATACCGGAGCTCACTGAGAACCAATCACACTGGTCTCCGTTGCCTAAGTACACCCATAACAATTACCGGATCGAGCGCTATACTACAGTCTCCCACAACCCCACTCCGGCGGAGCCCAGTCCTTTCAACAGCAATTCTCCGGAACTTAAACCACCAACGCCTCGCTAAGACAACCCACCCATAAATACCGAGATCATCACGTCTTAGACACAACCCTAACCTCCTCCGGCAGCTGCAACCTCTCAATCTCCATCCCAATATTCATAACCCAATGATCCCTCTCGGCGCGACTTCTCGTCTTGAAAACAATCGACCGCCCCGGAACGCCCAACCTCGACACATACCTCAACCTCTGCGACGTCTTCCCCTCTCCTCCATCTTCATTAGCTCTAAAAAACGACCTCTTTCTCCCCTGCCAAATGACGAAGCACGTCATGGTGTCCTCGTCGGAAGAGGTCCACCCGTCTTCGAGGTAAACGCGGGGTAAGGCGTGGTGGCCGGGGTGGTTGCTGTCGAACGTTTGGTTTTGATACAAGAGATCAGCCTCGGTGACGAGACCGCTATAGATGTAGCAGTCTTTGAGATCGATCGCGGTTTGGCGTTCGTGGTGGATGTGAGGGATTTCTTTTCCTGTACGCTCGCGGAGAGAGCCTTGGAAGATGAGGAGACTGCCGTGGCAGAGAATCACGCCGCAGCGCTGGAAGGTGGAGTGGCGCCTTGGTTTGCGGTATAGGACACCGGAAAACTAGGGGGTTGTTGTTAGTAAATACCGGGGAATGTATGGAGTATCGCTTACCCTGATGGTCCGGCAAAGTGAGATGTTGCAGACATTGTAAAGCTGTGGAGAAGCTTCTGATCTGCTCACTTCCCACTTGCGTGCAAATTGACCAAGCCACGACTCCATCTCCTCATCAACATTCAAATTCTCAAGGTTCGCGTGGCGGACCAGCTTGTATTGGTTGATGTCGTCAAACTTTCGGACCTTCCAATACCTGACCAGCTGGTCCAAACGTATCATCCATTCACTCTTCGTCTGTTTATTGTACGCCTGCAGTCTGATGATAAGCCCATTCTTCATGACTAATTCAAAGGTACGCTTGTCGTCGAACTCATCGGTTTTGCCGTCATCCTCCCGGGTATCGTCGACCTCTTGATGGAAATCCACGTCGGGTCCTTCATCCACATTCTGGTCTGCGGGCGTGCTTCCTCTCACAACGTGCCGCACTCGAGTAACATGGCACAGATTGATGTAACCTTCAGCTTGCAGCAACGTATTGACTTTTCGTTCTGCCTCGTCGTAGGCATCCTGGTCGTGCTTTTCCCTTGCCGAAGCTCCGTCTTTGAGCCAGCTCAACTGTCCGTCGTTTAGAGGGAACGGATTAACCGCATAAATCAATGGGGTTTTGTCGACGATCTGGCTTGCACTAGGTATCTTTGCACCCCTGGTCACGGGAAGCTTCGGTGGTGGCGGAGGCAGTGCTTTTGCGGGTCTGCAGAAGAAGAGAAACTCGTTGTGGCTGGCAAAGTACAGTCGCTTGAAGAACATCTTCCCAAGCCGTTGTACCCGACCTCGCTGAGACGTGAGTCTGATTAGGAACCCCTCCACCGGAGCAGGTTCTTCCTTGGGTTCATCACCCTTGGTGGGAATGCTTGTGGGGTAATGCTGCTTTGGCCGGAGTTCGAGCTCATGCGACTTCTGCATCGCCATAGTACCGTACATCTTCTGTTCATTGGCACCATGGACCCATTCCAAGCGGTCATACCTCTTCCAAGCCAAGCCCATTTTCTCATTCTTCAGCCAGGTGTCCAGCACATTCTCCCATTCCGGGGAATCTTGCAGCATTTCGATGCAACGTCCCATGATATTGCTCGCCACAGCCTTCTCAGCTGCCATGGTACGAACAAGAGCTGCATCATTAGCTTCTCCTTCGTGAGCGGCATCTCTAGAAGCCTCCAATTGTTGGAAAGGATCGTCCAGGCGCAAGCTCACATTGAGATCTGGCACGTTAATCTGTAAAGTTTTGGCGCGTTGCCAGCCTAAGACACTGTGTAAAAACGTATACCACTCCACAGAGCTAGCTGCTGACCGTGGTCGAAGAATATATATCATCGTACCCTTCTTCCATGGCAGCCAGATGACCACCGTCTTGTCCAGCGATGAGTACAGGTTGACCTTTGTGGTTTTCCGAATCAGAGGAATCTCGTGCGTCGAACGTTTTTGGACATTTGTCTCCTCAACAGCAGGAATGACTCGGCTTTTATACATTTGCAGCGAATACTCCGCGTCAGTATTCGTACTAGCTCTGCAGACCACAACAAACTCCCTCCACTTTTCTACAGTCCGAGATTCAGTCTTGAGACTGTCGTTCTCGTCGTAATCATCTGGGAGCTGTTGCATTGTCGAATCTACCCGCACGAGCATCTTTTCCATCTTGACGATTTCTCCAGGGTTGACTCTCCTACGCCGGAAGTGCGCCAGTGATCTATGGCGAGTGGCGTGTGCCAGCCGAGCCTTCACCTGAGCTTGACCATTGGCAAGTTCATCGGACACATTGAAACGCACAAGACCAGATCCGAGGTGTCGCCGTTGGCGCTGTTGCACAGCGTTTGGTCCAGCTGGGTCGATATATTCTTCAGGCGCCTCATCTTGAAGTCGGGGCAGCTGAGTTTCAGAGCGTGAAGATCGGCTCTTAGCACGCTTAGAGCCCTTGAACTTGGACTTTCGAATCTCGTCGTGCGGAATCAAGGAAGTAGTTGAGCTCGAGCGTGCATCAGCCGTTGGTGGCTCTTCAGCCGTAGGTGATTCATCAGCGATGGGACTTAAGGGTTCCGTGTTGGAGGCTTTAGACCTTCGCTCTCTTGGCTGGTGTGTCCGCGCTGTGACAAACGAAGCCGCACCGGGACTTTCACCATGAGCTTTGATCTGTTCCTCATGCACCGTGCTCGAGCCTACTTTAGACTCGGCCACCTCAGGCTGCGAAGACGGCTCCGGTGCGGAAGCAGCGTCGACGTCCATCTGTAAGACAGTCGAACCCTGGTCATCAGTTCCGAATACTGGTGGAGGCGGCTCGCTAACAGCTACTAATTCTGCATCTACCTCACCAGGCGCTTCGTCTCCAGCTTCATCAACGTCCTCTGGTTGCGGAAAGCTGTGGCCGTACATTGCTGTCGCCGACGGCCCATCCAGTCCAGTGATCTGACGCTGATGGGAGACATTGCTACTGGCGGAGAATGTTGCGGCTCGTGACGAGTAATTTGAAAGATGTAGAGACTTCTTGTACCAGGACTTGCGATGGGTCTTGAGCCAGCCCGCAGGAATGGGACCGATGAAACAGCGGCGCGATGTAAGATACAAGTGCTGCGGAGATGCATGTTGCTAGCCAGCGTTAGCCAGAAGCCCAAATTTGATATACTGGGGAGCTTACCAGCCGATGGGCGGTGTACGAGCCAGGCTCGAAGCCATGTTGTTCCTCAACCGCAGGGACTGTGACCTCACCCACAACTGGTTGCTCAGAACTCATTTGGAGTTAGGTCACCTTTCATCTGTACACATCTTTATCAACAGCATCAAGTAAAGCTGAGCAAAACCGAACAAGCTCAGAAAAGCAACCTCTACAAAAAGAGGAGTCGCATCCCGGTACCAACGTTGCGGCCTACGACATCCAGTCTGTTTGCTCTGTTTGCTCAGCGGGGACGCTGCAGCCATCTTCCACCACCCCCCCTTGACTCGAAGATACTTGTGTCCTGCATCTACCCGCAAGGATGGCAGCTCCACAGTCAAACAGCAAGCCCTTCTTCGAAACGATCCGCAGATCCTTCGTCGACGTCCCCGTCGACGCCAGTCACGACAATGCCATAGCGACTACAGAATTTCTAGAAGCAGCGGACTCGCTGACCACGCTCTTTGGTACGCACTGGCAGCATTGAGCTGGCCTCACGTCGGAGTATCTAGCATGCTTACAATCCCTAGATCAACTCGGCTCCGTGGCCTTCACCCCCGTCAAAAATGACATGCTCGGCAATATCAAGGTTGCCCCCCCCAACCCCAAAAACCTCCCACGAATTGCTCAAGCTGACCCTGACCCAGAAAGTCCGAGACCGCCAACTCGCCTCCCCCACCGACTCTGCATCCCTCCAATCTCTCGTCGTCAACGAGCTCAAAACGAAAAAACACACCGCAGCCGAAGGTCTCCTATGGCTCGTGCGGTACGCCCTCCCCCCATTCCCTAAATTTCCTAACCCCTAAGTCCCCTTCCCCTCGTTCCCCCCCATCGCCCTCCCCCAGCACACCCTACTAACCCCACCCAGCGGTCTCGATTTCACGGCCCAAGCCCTCCGCCACAACACGACGCACCCCGCCGAAGAACTCTCGACCTCCTTCCGCACCGCCTACAACTCGACCCTCAAGCCTCACCACAGCTGGCTCGTGAAACCCATCTTCAGCGCCGCCATGAGCGCGACGCCGTATCGGAAGGACTTTTATTCGAAGATGGGGGTGGAGGAGGGGGAGGGAAAGGAGGCGTTGGGGAGGTGGTTGGAGGCGCTTGAGAGGCAGGTGCGGGTTTTGAAGGAGTTTCAGGGGAAGAGGGAGGCGCAGTGGTAGCGGGGTGCTTGGGATGACGGGGTTGCTGCATAGATGGGGGGAAGTGGGGTGAGGAGCTTGGGTGCTTGTTGGCCAGTGGTGTTGCTGGTGGCTGGAGTGGACATGAGCATTCATATACCTAAAACAACCAAAGAGTGCAGAGATCACGATATTGCGCATAAAGGCAACTCAAGTCATGTAGCTGAATATTGGAAGCTCGACCATACAACAACCTAATAATGTTACCACAAGCTTTAATTTACCGGCTTCCAAATCCCAATCTCCAACCCTCGAAATCAATTTTCCCAAAATCCCCGATCATGACCCTTGAATCCCTCGTCAACAACTCAACCCCGTTCCCCACACATCCACTTCTTACTGCCACCTTCTAGCTCAACCCGTAACTCAACCCCACCATTCTCCCCCCACCCCACCTACCCAAAAACATCAACCACAAACCTCCCCCCCCTCCC
>KK106984.1:1669380-1683038 GCA_000611775.1 Umbilicaria muhlenbergii
CCCCTCCCCCACCACCCTCCTCCCACAAACCAGCACCACCGCCCCCTCCCTCCACAACCCCACCAATTCCCCGCGCTCAGCCCACATCCTCTCCCCCACATACCTGTACCCGTCCGACTGCTCCGGCTTCCGCGAGAAACAAGGCCGCACGTCCACCACCCCCTGTTGCTGCCAGCGAGCCAGGTCGGAGCGGTAGAGATAGTCGCGGGCGGGGTCGCGGCAGTTGTAATAGAGGAGGACTTGCCCGAGCTGGGGGGTAGTACTAGAAGAGGAGGGGGAAGAGGAGGCGAAGAGGAGGGCGCGGTCTTGCAGGAAGGCGCGCATGGGGGCGATGCCCGTCCCAGCGGCAACGAGGATGAGCGGGGTGGCGGGGTCGGCGGGGAGGCGGAAGTTGTTCGTGCAGGGGCGGACGGAGCAGGGGAGTGGGGCGCCGGGGAGTAGACGCGAGAGGTAGGTGGATGCGACGCCGGAGTGGATTCGGCTGGTGCCTCCGCTGAGGGCGGGGGCGCGGAGGACGTCGTAGGTTATTGTGGCGGTGGGGGAGGCGAGGGGCGAGGACGAGATGGAGTATTGGCGGGGTTTGAGGGGGGGGAGCATGGTTAGGTAGGTGGAGAAGGGGAGGGTGCAGGAGGGGAAGGTTTCGAGGAGGTCGAGGAGGCTGGTGCGGGTTTTTAGGACCTTGGTGTCGAAGGAGGCGCCGGCGAGGGTCTTTAGTTGATGCTTCTCTTCTTTGTTGGTGGCGTGGTCGGAAAGGGTGAGGATTTGTTTTCGAGAGGCGGGAGTGTTGAGCTCGACGCTGTGGGCTAGGAATTCGTAAGGAGACTGCGGGTCCTCTGGCTATACTCACTAATTAGCAAGGCATCTCCCAACAGACTTTGGAAGAAGTGCAGGAGTAGGATTAAAGCAATCGGCAGTTATCAGCCGAGGTCGCTGACCGGTCAACAACTAACATGAGACTATGAAGAATTTGAAATGGTTGTTTCCTAGAAGACATAGATAATTTTCACTTCAAGAATCTCCATCATCCTTTCTTGTTGTTGGCTTGTCGAGGCGACCCCAAGCTGAAATCTACCCGTGATTTCGAGGCCTGCTCCAGATATGTTCTTACCTTGAATGATTCGCTAGTGTCCTCAAGAACAACTGCTGCATCAGCCGGCAAATGGAAATGGTTGAGAACTCTAAGAATGGTAGTACGGCAGTTGGTGGGTTGGACCACGAGATAATCCCCTGGAGCAGGTCAGCGACACGTATCTTAGGGGGACGAGATGTCATACCAGGCGCATAGCTCATCCCCTCGGGCAACGCAATCTCCATGTGCCTCTTAGCGAATCCGACTTCATCGCTCGCCAACTGCTCATGAGCCAGAACAGTGCCTAACTTCATCTTTTCTTCTCCTCCGTTAAGCGCCCGCTGTCCTCTATAGCTTCTCAGCTTGCCTAACCCTGAATCCGCGCGGCTCATGGGCGGCTGCTCAAGTGGGCCTGCTTCAGTACCGCAAATTGCAAGTCCCTTGAGTGCCTGTATCAAATCTCTCCACCACTCTTCAAAGGCATCGAACACATCATCGGCAACGTCAACTAAGCCAAGCGGGGCAAACCTCTGAGCTCCCTGCTTTTGCATCAAGTCATCTATCAGCTTAGGAACTCGGTGGAACGTCTTGACCCAATCGCTGTTTCCAAACCCACAGACGGAGTACCTGACCCCTTCAAGTGCCTTCGGGTCATCTTCATGTGCTTTCAGCCAAGAGACAAACTTCTTGCTGTCGTCAGAGGGCAGTCCATCATAGGAAGGGGCAATGATGACCACCGGGCGATCTCTGGCAAGGTTGTCCGTTGCAGCATCTAGGATATGTGTTCCGTGACAATCATAGCCAAAGTTCGGAAGACTTGATCGCACATCTTCAGCAAAGCTCTTACATGTGCCTGAATTGGAACCGTAGAATATTGCAACGGGTACTAGTTGTCGTGTGTCGCTTTGGGACAATGGTGTCTCTGGTAGCGAGGATTGCCCCGTAGGCGCATCATCTTGCAAAGTTGAAGAGGATAGCGGGCACTTGGTGTGAAGACTAGTCTCTATCCCCACCCCTGCTGGCGAGAGACCGGCGTTTGGAAGCCCCGGTCCAAGTCCCATGAGATTCGCACGGCACAGCCGCGACCCAGGCTGCTCTGCCTGCAGACCAACCATGGCACCTTTCCCTTCTCTCCTCCTGACCTTGATTGCGAATCCAAGCGGCTTCTGCGTTATCGTTTGGCTAATCTTCAGCGTGTACGAGGGGTCCGCCATTTCCAATTGGAAGCGCTGCAAGATAAGAGCCATTGTCATGATGGCCTCCTGCATGGCAAACTCGCGCCCGATGCATTCACGTTGGCCATTTCCCCATGGTTTCCAACTGTTGGGTGGGAGTTTCTCGAAGGCTCCATCGAGCATGCGCTCGGGCTTGAAGGCAGAGGCATCGGGTCCCCAGATCTTAGGATCTTTGTGCATATCGTTCAAGTTGATGACGAATAGATCATTGCCTGTATAGGCGTACTTGCCGCCCAGTATACCGTCCCCTTCTTTTGAATGAAGTACGATCTGTCCCGCAGGTGGATGGAGACGAAGTGACTCTTTGAGAACCGCCTTGACATACTTTAGTTGGGGGAGATGACGAATTGTTAGTACATCGTTGCCAAGCACGGTATCGACTTCTTCCACGGCTTTGTGAAGTTCGTCCGGGTTCTTCAATAGCAAATAGATTGTGAAGGAGAGCAGACCTGATGTCGTCTCGTGACCGGCCGCCTAACACAGATAAGCACTAATGCTTCACAGGAAATGGAATCTCATACCAGCAAAGTTAGGACTTGGTAACGAATGTTCTCATCAGAAAGGCCTACCCCGGTTTCCTTGTCGCGCGCATTAAGCAAGTTGTTGAGAATATCGTCACTCTCCTGAGGATTTTGACGTCGACCGGCGATTATTTCGTCGACAATGCTATGCATGGTAGCAATGTCCCTGTTGAAGCTCCGTTGCGACCACATCCTAAGCTTGTTCTCAAGGCCCGTTCTAGAAAATCTCCTATTGGCTTCTTCTAGCATGCCTACCATAGACGAGACAAAGGGGTGCGGGGTGTCGCCGTAAAAGCTGTTGCAGCGGTAGTTGAATGCACAAAGGGCTATGATATCAAAGCTCAAACGAGTAAAGTTATCTGTAGCATCGTGACTCGGAGTCGGTCCAAGACGATCCCATTTAAGGATCATTTGAGATATGATGTCCAGCATCTTGGGGAACATTCCGCGGATGGCCATGGGCCCAAGTGGACCCAGCAAGAGCTTGTGAGCGAGCTTCCAGTTCTATTGTTATTAACATCAGAGTTTGCAACTCAATCTCGGGGATAGACTCACAGGCTCGTGGGTCAACGCCGTTATAAGCCCATCACCAGCAGCATGACGGACTTCTCTAAGGGTCCCCAGTACCTTCTCGAAACGTGTCTCGTCAAATGTCTCGTTGACAAGCTCATGCGAGCTCAATATGGTGATCTCCTTGGCAACGAGGTCGAGCTTGTAGATGGGACCATACATAGCGACAAGCTGGCTATAGGATGTGGATTTGGCAGTGATGTCGATGTCTGGTATGTTTCCCAGCAAGCCGAAGAAATGCTTTGGCGGCTGTGGTATCGGCTGTAGGGGGCTCTTCGTTGCCATTTCGTATTGTCCGAGGGTAGAAATATTGAGAGACTAGAGAGAGAAACAACGAGTTCAACGGCAGAGATTTATCAAGACAGCTTAGAAGCTCATCAGTATCAAGACGGGAGAGGTGTAGAATGTAGAGAAGTTGCGTTGAGGTGATGCGCAGTGTTAGGTATAATAAAGTTCAGATCGCCAAGTGAACAACGATGACAGATATCAGCCACGGTATGAATATCCACGTACATGTAGTGAAGATGAATATTACACACCGCACAAAGACGGCTGAACAGCCCGGCCGAGTTGAAGAGCAAGCATCTAGACCACCCATGTGCCTCCCAAATTCTGCATCTGATCTGCCTGAAGCCTACTCTTTTCTCGGACCCTCCACTACCCAACCAACACATATATATTCACTCACTCATTTTTATATGTCAGGTTCACCGATGTGAATTTCGAGGGTTTCGAATGCTGCCTCCTCTACAAACCGAACCCAAAACACGCGGTGAAGCGTCACAGGCCCACGTAGACGACTGCGTCAAATCCCTCTTCCCAGTTCACCCAACTTCTCCAACCCATCCCTTTCGACCCTCATGCCCACCCATTCCTCCATCCTGACCGCCCCCAGACTCTCATAGAAGTCTAAACTCGGCTTGTTCCATTTCAATACACTCCACTCCAATCTCTTCCCCCCGATCGCCAATGTTTCCCTTGCTAGCTCGCCCAACAATCTCTTTCCATACCCCCTCTTCCTATAATTCGGCCTGATGAACAGATCTTCAAGGTAGATGCCAGGGCTAGCGCGCCAGGTGCTATAGTTATTGAAGTACAACGCCATGCCCGCGCAATGGCCATCGGGGTCAATTACCAACAGGGTTTTGGCGTAGCCTTTTTGGGGGTTCGAGGGGAAGGAGAGGGTGGAGAGAAGGGTCTCGGGGGTGGCAAGGACTTCGTGAGAGGCCTTTTCGTAGGCGGCGAGTTCGTTGATTAGTTGGAGGATGGTGGAAACATCTGCGGGGATGGTAAGCTCCTGTGGGGTTTTCCTAAGCCATCAATCAGGGACATGTACCCTCCTCAGTTGCGTGACGGACTATAGCTTGGGACGCCATACTGCTCTATTGTTACAGTGAAGATAGAGCTAAGAGTAAGATTCTGGGCTTCACGGATGCTGTTGTAGCGATAAGCCCTCAACTCGAGCAGGGTGGTTGTGGTGGACTGAGGAAGTCCTCAATCCACGTCACATCCGCCGGTGCACTAGGGCAAACCTTAGTCCGAATATAACGGCACATTTTGACGAGTACAAGTACAAAGAATGATGGCGGTGTGCTGCTTTACTCGTGCAGCACCTCGAAGAAAGCTAGCCCTGTTGTACCAATAGAAGGTGTGCTTGACTATGAAGATCTCTCCTATGATAACTTGTACTTAGAGAAATGGATTGTTGTGGCGGCTTCGCCGTAAAGCAACAACGGCCTTCTCCGAGGCTACTTCGCGCCTTCCTCATCAAACCCCGTGGTCAAGTCCCTCATAACAGAAACCCATAAATTGGAACCCCTCAATCAACGCGTAGATTGCTCATCGCACGCTCCGACTGATGCGCTCAAGCGCCGGTGTGGCCGGCAGAGACGCAAAGACTACTGCGGTCAGACCTGGGAGAACACAGCCACTTGGGCCAACTAGATCAAAGTTATTCGGCAGCATGCTTCCATGGATATCAGTATCTGGACTGAGATTCAACAGCTACCTATTTGGACAAGCCCCACGATGATGAATGATGAGTCACACAGTGTGAATCAAAGTGCGGTGGGGATTATGGGTGGCCTGATTTTGATTTCTTTGGTTAAATACGCATTCACACCTCGACTGCTCTCTACCCCAATCCTTCAACATTCTCTTGACTTCTGGCCGCATCGTGTTATTGTCCTTTCACTTTGGCTCCCCTTCTCACGTGCTTCCCCTCTCTTATCGACCCTTCTGCACTGCAATAGTAGCAAACACTCTCATCCAGTCACTTCGCACAGACTCCACGTGGGAATCCCAAGGAATCGCATCAAAAGTCGCGTCAGTATATAATCACTTATGGTGGGTGTTACAGCCCTCTCATCGAGTACAAAGAGAGAAAGCTGACAAGATATCTGATCGGCCGAAACAGCGGAAAGAGACACCAACTAGCGCATTCCTGCGTCAGCTTCCTCACAAAAACGCAACCATTTCGGAAGCTCGAAACTGGTCGCAAGTCTTTCACACCAAGCAACAGGAGCTTTCCTTTGGCCGTTGACACATCATGTGTACGGGAGTCTCGGTAATTCGTAGACTCGTAAACTTTAACCGCCTCGACATTCAGCGATATGAACAGGACACGGACATCACTGCGGGCTGGGAGATGGACATGTTTGACGACGCCGCGTTCTTCGACGACGCCATTTCCGTCTCCTCTGCACTGCTGTCGGAGGACTGGGACCATAGTGTGGCTATGTCAGAACTTGACCAGCGGTACGCATTTCCGCCAAACGCTAGCGTAATGAGGAACCAGGAAAAGCACAAGCTTTTTGATGGCGCCCAACACGAAGACCAGATGAGACACGATTTGCGGAGTGCATCTATACCTTACAAGCGCGACGCTGATCAGGGTCAGAAGTATTACTACTTCAAAGCCGTCAAGCGAGGAGACTTGGGACAAGCCTACTACACCGCGCAGGACGACGATCCGAGGCTGGCCGCCCTAGGGCTCGAGGTGCTTCCGCCAGATCGCAGAGAGGCAAAGGTCAAGCGCTGGACGAAATGGAGTCTCTTTGTAAAAGCCCAGTTCTACCCATGTCCGCCCCGCCATCACCGTCATTGCATATTTTGCAACGAAGGCAGGAACGCCTGGACGAAGCGGCAAGCCCGTACACGTGATATCAGGCAGACACTGAGAGTATCCTCCAAGAGTATATCTGAAGAAGACTGGCTTGCTGATCTCGATGTGATCACCGAAAGTTCGGGGGATGATTCGAATTATCCAAGTCAAGCACACACCCACTCATACGCACAGACGGTCGAAGAGAAAAACAACGAGATTGCTGATAATATCATGGACCGTGCTATAAGGAAGTGGAAGAAAAGGAGATGCGAGTCTTCGGGAGCACCGTCGAGGGTCATTACTTCCGAGCCGTCCTCACCATTCTGGGGTTGTCCCACGCCCAGCGACACCTTTACAGAAATAGCCGTGGACGACCCCTGGGCATTGGTTCCATTGCTTTGAGGATTTGTAGTGGCATGGTAGAGACAATTCTCAATGTGCTGTCGTCATGTCCGCGCCCATCGAATTGATTTGAATTCCTCCATTGTGTCTCGGGTCCGTTTCTCCGCTGCAGGGCTAGGAGACTTGGCCCCTGGTAGAACTTTGCCCTTGGAATCGACTCCTGCGAACATACTTAGATCTGTGAAGCGATCCCGTCCCTGCATGTTGATTTTAGGTGACTCGGAAATGCCCCATTGTACCTGCCATTGCATAGACTCTTCATCCCACCTCATGACAGGACATTTCTGGAAGACCCTCCACCATAATCTCTGCATGAGCCTAGCGGTGAGGATATGTGTTTCTCTAGAGTGCTCGTACTTGGATCGCATGTATTGTAACTCTGTGTCTTCTGAATCGCTCGTGGCAATTGTTCTCCTAGGTAAAGGGCCTTCCCATGTCCGCTGCCCAACAGCTAGATCGCGGAGTCGATCCCAATCGGGTTCGGGCAACGGCGCAACAATGCTGTCAAGTACATCGGCGTACCAAGTTACCTTCAGATTTCTCACCCTCGACTGAGGTAACGGCCGTCCCCAGCTGTTCGACTCTGGAATGTCCGGTTCCAGCTTCTTTTGTTTTGGCAAATCGTCTGGAAGATGCTTTCTCATGGCCTTTTGGGACTTGATCAATACTCTCATCTTTTCAGTCAGGCCAGGCTTCTTTTCCAATTCCGCGAGTGAGAGCTCTTCCAAAGCTTTGTGATCCATGGGTACATTGGGCTCACGTAGAAATCGCATGAGCTCATGCCGCCTTTTCCCTATGCGCCCATAGGTCAAAAGCAGTATTCTCTCCAACGGTTTTAGGTGTCCGGCATTAGCACGTAGTAGAAGGGAAAGACCCTGTCGTGCCTTTTTCTGAAGAGCTGTTCCTCGGGGGGATCCAAAGGGAGTCCTCGAATTATTTCGATAGCGGGCTTTCACGTACCATTGCATGTAGCTGCGGGCTGCAGGGTCAGGTAAATAGGTACACTGGCGAAGAAGAGCGCGGTAGAGGTGAAGAGGGTTGGAGAAGACGTTCGAGTCTTCTTGGACCACGCTGTAGCCTCCATTGGCAGCGACTTTGACAGCATCGCGGTAGACGGTGCGCACCTGCCGGGCGCAGGTACTGCCTCTGAAGAGGCGAGTTGCGGCGGCTTCAAGGCACTTTGCAGGCCTTGTCATGCCGGAGGCGCTGGCTTGGGTGGATGCAGTGCACCTCCGAGGACAGGAGAGGATGCGACTGTTTCCTGTCACCCTGTGTGCCCCTGACGGTTTGAAGTGAATACAGTAGCGCCATTCGTAAGCGAGCCCTCTTGAGGACGGCGCTGGTAAGCCAACCCCGCGACGCGAAACCTCCACCAATGCGACCAACGACGGCCCAGACACATTGCCCCCGACGAGTAGAAACGTCTGTATCTTATTTCCAGGCCATATTTCGACATCGGTCTTCCGTTTGAGAGCGTGCCATCGCTCAATGCATCATCTGAAGAAGGCCCCAAACCAGACGCCGAAGAATTCCAAGACGCGCCAAAGCGCGAACAAAGCAATTTAACGGTGCAGCGCGACACGTTCTAATCGTGGCACGGAGTTCGGGGGACCAGAATCACTTGGCGGTCGGTGAGTCTCGAGGGCTTCCATGAAGTATGACTTGCAGCAGTGCAGCTGACGTTCGGACCGTCAAGATAGTCACAGTGACTGGTGACAAGACTCACCGGCATCTACCTCCAAGCGCTACCAGCTCCGCTCCGGCTGTATGGCCTCGACCATCCACGCCGCTCCCCCTCCATACCCTGCGCCGTCTTTCTCTCGCAGTACTACTGCATCGTCCATGAGTGGTATTCACTTTTCGCAAGCGTCCCTAAATCCTTTTGACACACAACAGTCGGTCGCATCGACCCCTACAGCGACTCCACCTCCCATCAGAGGACACCAACCGCATATGTCTTTCAACATGGGGAGCTATGGCCCGCAAAACGGTGTTCACATGCAGCAAGGTGGTTCTAGGGCGTACGGAGAGCTCAATGGCAACATGCCGCAGCAGCAGTACCCACCAGGTCACAAACCTCAGATTTATACGGTATGGCTGCCTAGGCACCTCAGTCGGCTAAAAGGGCTTGCCCTAGGCGCATGTACTTTGTCAGAACATTGGCGCTAACGATTCAATGATTTCCAGGCGGTCTATTCTGGTGTGTCCGTGTACGAGATGGAGGTGAACAACGTAGCCGTGATGCGCCGGCGCTCAGACTCGTGGTTGAATGCGACTCAGATTCTCAAGGTTGCAGGTATAGATAAAGGAAAGCGCACGAAAGTGCTAGAGAAGGAGATTCTTGCAGGCGAGCACGAGAAAGTACAGGGTGGTTATGGTAAGTATCAAGGAACCTGGATCAATTATAGAAGAGGCGTCGAGTTCTGTCGCCAGTACGGTGTGGAGGAGCTATTACGCCCTTTGTTGGAATATGACATGGGCCAAGATGGTGTTAATGCCGCCGGAAAGGGAGGTATCGATACGCCAACGAAAGAGCAAGCGATGGCAGCTCAACGTAAGAGATTGTACAATGGTGGCGTTGACAATCGACCACCGGCGCAATCACCAAACGGGACGTTTTTCAAAAACATATCCAGCACAGCCGCCAACGCGGTAAATGCCATGAGCAAAGCTCGATTCGACTCGCCTGTACCACGTCCTGGAAGTGGAAATCGACGTTCAGTGACAGCCAGAAGACCGTCACAACAGATGATGGGAAGCCAAGATTCTGCGTATCCCGGTAGCAGTCAGCAAAGTATGCAGAGTATGCAGAGTATGCACTCGGAGACCAGCTTTGGCATGAACGGTCAACTTGAGCCCGCCTTCGAATCTCACAACACACCGTACTTCATCAACAACCGCAACCAAACTCACAACTTCAACAGCGAAATGCAAGAACCACCACGCAAACGTGCCAGACCGTCATCAAGCCAAGGTCATTTCTCACATAACATGAACGGGGACTACGACATCTCTATGAGGGAGACGACTCCTACAGAACCTAACGAATCATTTGTCTACCACAAATACGGTCTCTCTACTAGCAATGTCGACCCCAAGATCGTCGGCTTACCCCCATTACCTCAGCCTACTACGGAGAGCGCCATGGAAAAGCAGCAGCTCTTGACTTCACTCTTCCTCGATCCCACTCAGACTGATTTCTCGAATCATCCAGCATTTCTCCGTCTCTCTGGAGAAGAACTCGACATTCCCATTGATCCCACTGCTCATACTGCTCTACACTGGGCCGCTACACTTGCACGTACGTCACTCTTGAGGGCTTTGATCTCTAAGGGAGCGAGCATATATCGTCTCAATGGAGGTGGTGAGACAGCGTTGATACGAGCCGCCCTTACAACGAACAATCTCGATCAAGTCAGCTTTCCAGATCTACTGGAACTGCTGGGTCCGACCATCGAGATGAGAGATGGACGTGGACGTACCGTACTTCACCACATCGCCGTGTCCTCGGCAGTAAAAGGTCGAAGTCCAGCTTGTAGATACTACCTTGAATCTCTTCTCGAGTTTGTCGTCCGGCAAGGGAGTGCTCCAAGCAGTCAACAGAACTCCTTCCACGCCGGGCTAGATCGTGAGGTGCCGGCCGCTGCAAAGTCAATCGGTCTTGCAAGATTCATGTCGGAGATCGTCAATGCGACCGATATGTCTGGAGACACTGCCTTGAACCTTGCTGCCCGAATTGGCAATAAGAGTATCATCCAGCAACTTCTCGAAGTGGGAGCAAATCCAACGATAGCCAATCGCGGTGGGCTTAAGCCTGTCGATTTCGGTGTTGGTGGAGAGCCTGAACACTTGACACCACAGCCATCCAGTCAGGTCACGCTACCAAACCAGGAAAAAGGCATTAGCAAAGTAGGCGAGACCAGCAGAGATCTCATGGCCTGTAAGCTTTGTCCCGATTCGCGTTTTGTTACACCTTGTTTCACCTTGTGTATACTAATTCGTCTCAAAAGCAATATCCACCCTCCTCTCCGAAGCCGAATCCTCCTTCAAATCTGAGCTCCAGACAAAACAATCACTCATCGACCAATCTCACGCCAAACTCCGCGAATGCACCACCTCACTTCACGAAGAACGTCGCCGTCTCAACGACCTCCAACGCAAATCCAACGAACGCAAAGAAATCCGGCAGAAGATCTTGAATCTAAGGAGAGCAAACGAGGAACAGCGCGTCAGGCTCACTCTTCAGATGAACTCGAATGGACATCCGCAGCAAGTGGAATTGGAACCGAGGATGGACGTTAAGATTGGAGAAGCCGACGCGGGGCTTGAGATCGATGCGGCGTTACTCCCGGAGAGGATGGAAGACCTCCTGCCAGAACATGTGGCTTATCTTACTTCTCTGCCGCCAGCGCGGATTCTGAGGGCTAGAGCTGTGGCATACGAGCATAACAATTCGGCATTGAGGGAACAGGCGAAAGGGCTCAGAGGGAGGAGTTCGGAGCTTGAAGCTAAGTTGAGGAGGGTGGTGGCTATTTGTACGGGCGTCGGAGAGGGTGCGGTCGATGCGATGGTGGGGGGGCTGGTGGTCGCAGTCGAGAGTGAGAGGGGGGAGGATGTGGAGGTGGGGAGGGTGAGAGAGTTCTTGAGGAGGGTAGAAGGGGTAGAGGCGTAGGGGTGGCTGTTTGCTGGGAAAGGGTTGCGGGTGCCTGGCATAGATTTATTTGGTGGATCTTGTTGACTACTTTCGTGTAGCATGCTTGCTTCGCTTCTTGTCCATGATTCAGCGCGGCGGAGCCTGTATGCTTGATTCATGTATGCAAGGATAGGGCCTGGTCAGGGTGGTGCTGAGGTTGCAGCACCTGGGTTATGATAGGCGCTTAATGTATGGCATCGGTCGCGCAGTACAGTGTCAGCATTCTCGAAGAAGCATGTTCTTGTCTTTCAACGATCGTAGAGCTGTCAAATGAAATGTTGTTGGACAAGGACTATCGTGAGGCTTGTAGGGCCGGGATATCTTGGTGAACTTTTGTCAGAGGCTTGAGGTGGTAACTCCAACACCACAGCTCTACTCACACCCCCTCGAACCGTCTCCAAATCAATCTGTCTTTGTGAACCTTGTTCAGTAAAGGCTTGAATTTTCGCTGCCATGACAATGTGGATTTCATAGCCAGTTTTTTCAGCCATTCCATTTAGGCCTAGATCCTGTCTCTGTAGCTACGAAGAGAACCTAGCATTATGGATACACCCAGAAATATCTACAAAGATGACGTCGATTTCCGAGCTCTAGCATTACAGTCTCCGGAGTTCGCAAAACAGTGTGTCCTTCAATATTTTGAATTCCCGGACGGTAGACGTAATCGAAGCTGACGATGTGCTGTAGCTTGAAGAAGAATGGTCAACTAGACTTCAGCGATCCGGAAGCTGTCCAGTACGCTGTTACCGATATCTAAGAGTGAGCAAAGACTTATGTAGAATACTAAAGACAGCTCACGAAGAGTCTGCTCAAGCGTGACTTCAATCTCGAGCTGGAGCTCCCAGACGATCGTCTTTGCCCTCCTGTGAGTACCACCAGATGTACCTTAATATTTACTCATGGCCTAACCACTAATAAAACCCTTGAAGGTCCCCAATCGGTAAGTTAACGCCCAGAAGAGTTTGTAACATGAACTCTAGTTGATGTTGCACCAGACTAAATTACATCCTCTGGGTCCAATCACTCCTCGACACCACCAGCCCCAGCTACACCGACACCTACGACCCAGACCGCGAAGTCGTCGGTCTAGACATGTACTCCTCCCCTCCCTCTCCCCGTTATCCATCTCCCTTCCCCTCCCTCTCCCCGTTATCCATCTCCCTTCTCCTCCCTCTCCCCGTTATCCATCTCCCTTCCCCTACCACGCCACGGCTAACCCTCTCCCAGCGGCACAGGCGCCAGTTGCATTTACCCCCTCCTCGGCTGCACATTACGCCCTTCCTGGAAATTCGGCGCTACAGGTCCACCCTCCCTTCCCACATTCCCATCTACTACCAACGAAAAAACCCTTCATACTAACAGCACTCCAGACATCGACGACAAAAGCCTCCACTACGCGCGCACCAACATCGCGCGCAACAACCTCACCTCCCGCATCCGCCTCGTGAGAACCCTCCCCACGGACCCGCTTATCCCTCTCGATGCCCTGGGATTAGATCAGTACGACCCCTCCCTCCCTCCCTTCTCCTTCTCCTCCCCTCTCCCCTACCCCCAATCTCCCCATCAACCCCCCAAAACTAACCCCCTTTTCCCCCAGTCTAACATTCACCCTCACCAACCCCCCCTTCCACCCCTCCCTCCCCTCCCTCCTCCTCTCCACCTCCTCCAAATCCCTCCCCCCGCACGCCATCTGTACCGGCTCCCCCTCCGAACTCATCACCCCCGGCGGCGAAGTCGCCTTCATCTCCCGCCTCATCGCCGAATCCCTCGTCCTGAAAACCAGAGTCCAGTGGTACACCACCCTGCTCGGCAAACTCAGCAGCGTCTCCGCGGTGGTGGAAAGGCTGAAGGAAGTCGGGGTCCGGAATTGGGCCGTCACGGAATTCGTGCAGGGGAGGCGCACGAGGAGGTGGGGGGTGGCGTGGAGTTGGGGCGGGAGGAGACCGGCCCTGGAGGTGGCGAGGGGGATCCCGGGGCTGGCGAAGCATCTGCTGCCGTTTCCTGCCGAGACTACTGTTGTGGTTCCGGGGGTTGGGCGGGATGGAGTGGGGGGGCGGGTTGA
>KK106984.1:1683098-1798562 GCA_000611775.1 Umbilicaria muhlenbergii
TTGGAGTCGGGCTGCGAGGAGGGGGAGGGGGAGGGGGAAGGAGGGGGGTGGGAAGAAAGAGGGTGAAAAGAGCGGGGTTGGGGAAGAAGGGGATGAGGATGAGAGTGAAGATGATGAGGGGGAGGAAGAAGAGGCGGCGCTGGTGTTCAAGATCCAGATCAGGGAAAGTAAGGGGGATGAGGGCGAGCAAGAGAAGGTGGAGGTGTTGGTGCGATGGCTGCACGGGCATGAAAGTGTGCTGTGGGAGAGTTTTTGTGGGTGGTTGAGACGGAAATTACTCACTGCAGCTTGAACACGCGAGTGTACAGGCACATGCAGTTGCGAAGCTACAAGCAATAGCCACTGACATCACAATCGAACTCACAAATGGAAGGCTGCAACGAACGAACGATTGTCGGTTGGTATCCTAGCACTTCATCCACTACCCACCGATCCTCTCCCAACCTCAACCCCAACCCTACCCCTCCTTTCCCCTTCCTCCCCTCCCTTCCACTCCAACGGTCTCTTCATCCCAACCCCCCTCCCCTCTCCTCAACCCCTCCTCAACTCCTCCATCCTCCCCCGCAACCTCTCCCACCCCTCACTCCCCTCCCACCCCTCCCTCGCCCTCCCCAACACACCCCTAACCGCGCTCCTAGCCTTGAATTTCCAATCCTTACAAACCAATTCCCCCTCCCCTTCCGCATCCCCGTCTGCATTCCCCTTCTCTTCCGCATCCCCACCGCGCTCGCGTCTTCTTCCGCCAAGACTCTCATAAGCGTCCACCAACTCCCCCGTCGCATCCACCACCTCGCTCCAAGCCTCCTCAGCCGCAGCCTCGCCCTGTTGTTCCCACCCCACCCGGTTAACGGCGACGCGCCACGCTTTTTCGTACGCCCCCAGCGCCTCTCCCGGCCGGTGGAGATGCAGCGCCAATTTCGCGACGAGCAGGTGCAGCCGGCGGGACGTGGTGATGAGGGGCGCGACGTGCTGTTCCACCAATCGGACGACCATTTTCTCGAGTCCCTTGAGGGGTTTCCGCGTGCTGGTTTCGCCTACGCCGCCGGTGTCATGGCTTTCCGTGGCCGTTCCAGCGCCAGCTCGACGTTCAGCGCTCAAGGCGACCACGTGCGCGACCAGCCCCTCGACGATCTCGACGTCGATGCATTTTTCGCCGTCGACGGTCCCGCGCAGTTCGATCAGCCGCTGTTGCGCGACGATGATGTCGGCGTACGGGGGGGGCGAAATGGTCGCGCAGACGGTGAGCAGGTTGTGCCAGATGCGGTGGGAGGTTCGGTTTAGGGTTGCGGCGCGCTTGAGGGCGACAAGCGCTTCGTGGGTGTGCCGTTGTTGTGGGTCCACTGCCTCCTTTTTCTTTCTTGTAGTCGAGACATTGTCGTCGTCGTCGTCGTCGTCATCATCATCATCATCAAGAACCACAGCAGCGCGAGAAGCAGCACCCTCATCCGAAGCCGCTTCCCCGGGCTGCAACCGCAACAGCGCCGCCGCGAGGTTCGACCACGCCTCCGCGTCCCCGTCTTCGATCTGCACGCACCGCCCAAACGCATCCACCGCGCCGCGCCAGTTTTGCAGTTCCAAGCGCACGCACCCGAGCGCGAACCACGTGCTCTGGTTCTGCGGGTTCGTCTTCAGAGAAAGCGCATACGCCGTTTCGGCTTCGGGGTAGTTTTTCGCGGCGAGGTGGTACTTCCCGAGCGAGCGCTGGGCGCGCGCGTAGCGGTTCCCCGAGACGAGCCAGGCGCGGGAGTAGTGGGAGGGCGTGTGCGTGAGGTCGCCGAGGATGCAGAAGAGGCGGGGGGCGTCTGCTGGTAGTGGATCGAGTTCTGGGCCGAGGAATTCTTCTTCGGGCGCGGTGAGGTCGGAGTTGTTTTCGTCGAGGATGGTGATGGCGGGTAGGGGGGTGGAAGGGTGAGTGGTGGTGGCGGGTGTGGGTTGGTAGAGTTGAGAGCGCACGATTCGGAGCGCTTTGTCTTCGCGCTCGACGGCTGCCCAGCATAGTGCTGCTTCTGCCCACATCTGTAGGCGTTCGTAGATCTCGAGCGCGGTTCGTAGGCCGCCTAGGGAGACCCAGCGGGCGGCGAGCTCGGCTTCGAGTGTCCAGCGGGTGGGCGAGGCGAGAGGGTGGATGTATTGGAGGCGTTCGGAGACGGAGGCAGATTCAGAGGGTTTGGGCCGGGGGAGGAAGGTTGTGGAGGGATTTGTGCTGTTGGTAGAATCTGATGACTCGGTTGAAGGGTGGGTGCTGGTGGTTTCGGCGATTACTTGGTCGACGAGTGCTTGGAGTTGGAGAACGCCGCGTTCGATTGTTCGGGATCGGTAGCCTTCGATGCGGCTGCGGACGAGGAGGGCTTGTGTGTATACTTGCCAGTTTGTGCTGCCGCCTTCGAGGACGCGGGTGGCGTAAGGGAGGGTTTCTTCCCGGGTGAGACCGTGTTGGGGCGAGGTGTTGGTTATGGAGGAGGCGAGGGATAGGAGGATGATGGAATCTAGAGGTTTTAACACTGGCTGGTTGGCTGGATCCAAAGAAGAAAGTGCTGCGGGTAGGTTCTCCTCGTCCGCCATACCAAGCGAGGTTGCAGATGTCTTCGAAAAGGAGATCGACTCGAGTAAGGTGTCATCATTCAAATCCAAATTCTGTGGCTTCGAAGCCGTAGAAGTGGGCTTGTCTGGCTCTTGACTGCCTTTCCCATCTTGCGAGACCTTATTGCTTGCAACCACATCCTCATCTGCACTCTTAGCCAAAACAACCAGCTGACTCAACTCCTTCTCCTGAAACTTCGTCCTCTTCCCCAACCTCCCCGTAAGCGCAAATTGAAACCCCGTCTCCTTCGCCGCCCTATCAAGATCCTCCCTCGCCTTCACATCAAAGCCATGATAAGTATGCACAGCTACTCTCTCCAGTAGAAAGTGCACCTTCGCTTCCTTACTATACCGTGACTTCTCCCCCAAGACCCTACCACCAAGAAACTCCAGATCCCGGTATATGCTCTCTTGCAGGGAAGCAGCATTCTCGCTCAACATCCTCTGATGCCAGAAATTAACCCTCAACGTCGCCCACCGCGTGTCTTCATCTTCCCTCACCACCGCCGGATGGTTCAAGATACACCTCGCCAAGCAAAAGAGCTCCACGTCCGGCGTCAACTGGTACGCCGCCTCTCCATCAACCGTGAGGCTCGCAACAGCTTGCCTGCGCAGCTCCTGCACCTTGGCCGCATCCCGCCGTAACGCATCCGGAAATACTATCTCGCTCGCTCTCCACGACAGCGGAGGTCCGGTCACGTTTGACTGCAGAAAGGCATGCAGCGCTGCGATACCGAGAACGACAAAATCCGCACGAGACGCTCCCGATTCCACATTCGAGGTATTGGCGAACTCCCCATCTCTCTCGAGAGCATCATTCCAGTGCTGCTGGAGATCCAGCCACGACCAATGACCGAGACCTTCCGCTGCGGGCCGCAGCAGACTCTGTGCCAGGGGGGATGTGAGAATTTTGCGGAAGTCGCCCGCTTCTAGACTTTGCAAGCCGGGAATGGCCTGCTTGCTATAGCCGTCTTCGAGTAAAGAGTGTAAAGAAAAGCTCGACAGGGGAGAGAGAAATGGAAATTGCGACATGGCGGCTTTGGTAACAAAATGAGGGCAGAATTCCACAAGCCGAGGAAGACGGCCGCTATGCCACGCGCAAGAATTTTCGCCTCAAAAAACGGACTTGGAGCAGGATACTCAAATTGCACAGATATGATTCGACATGTTAGAGAGCGAAGCTAGGGGTAACATGTGTCATCTTTTCATCTCTACTACCAAGGGAGTGGTGATTGCTGAATAACACGCAAGAAAACTTCAACGGCATTAGTAAGCGAGGGTTATCGCCCCCCTTGGTAGCAGTCAATCAACCATACAGTAAATTCCAAGTTAAACTCTGCTTGATATCTTGAAACCATTAAATGCTTCAATTCCATCCAATCTACGATCTATAGTTTATCATAAACAAGCACGCGCCACATAATGCCTAAGACACCACGCAAATGCCGCCAAAATCGCAATGACAACTGAGAGGAACAATTTCTAGGAGTTTTCGTAGGGAGCTAAACCCCGGTGTGGGCAATGCATGCATCTGTACACAGACCTCCATCACCTCCCCATAGCCAAGTGATCCCCCATTCCCCCTCCCCCTTCCCCCCTCTCCCCAATTTCATCCTCGTCACCTCCTTCTCCGCCTCTCCCCCCTACGCCCACCCCCCCCACTCTCCCCGCTCTCTCCACTCCCCGTATCCTCCCCCCACTCCCTCCTCATCAACCCCTCCGCTTGCTCCCTCCTCCTCTCCATCTCTATCCCCGCCTCATCGCCCGTCCTGGTCCTGATAAACGACCCCATCCCGAGCGGACTGCGTTCCGTCCTCACCCGCCTAGTGGTCGGAGCGGGTCGCTCAGCGGGGCGGTAGGACATAGCCGGCACCCCCAACGACGACAGGTTCGTCCCGGGCCCGACTTCCGCGGCCAAATGACCCGGGTGCGCGGGACTGGAATTCGGAGAGCGCGACCCAGGCGATGGCGCATAGTGACTGCTCCCCCCCGAATGCGTGGGTCGATGCCAATCCGGCTGATACCCCGTCTCCTCCCCCAGATCCTCCACCGAGTCCGCCCACTCCGGTTTCCGGTCCGACTCGTCCCCCAGGTCGAACACCTGTCCCCGAACCGGTTCGTTCATGTACGCCCCGCCGGGCTCGCGTTGCGCCTGCTGCGCGAAGAAGTACTTTTTGCGGTCTTCGTCGCCCATGATGCTTTCGACGCGACGCGGCATGTAGACCGAGTTGCTCGTCGACGCACTCGTGACGAAGGAGTCGAAGGAGTCGCGCGGGTGCAGCGGGATGTGTGGCGCGTCCGGGTTGCGGGGGAGCATGTTCGGGAGGGTGAGGCCGGAGTCGTTGTAGGGTTCGTACCAGCCGCCGGGAAGTCGCTCTGCGGGCGCAAAGCGGCCTTCTAGGTAATCCATAGGTTGCAGGGGTACGGGGCCGGGGCGCTTCTCGGGATGTTGGGCCCGTACCGCGGGTTTGAAGGTCTCAGGTACGACGTTGAGGTCATCGCCGGTGGCAATTGCATGCTCGATGGCCTGTTGCGGCGTTGTGTGCGTATCGGCGGCTCCGGCATCGGCTCGTGGTCCACCCCATGTACGTTGTCCGGCGGTGAAAATACCGTATACCATGTACACCCAGTTGAAGAAGGGATTAATTAGGAACATTACGGGGTAAAGCCAAAGCTTGTAACGGTGCAGCTTGGCACCAAAGTAAAGCATGAGCAGCCAATTAAGTCCCAGCGAGACGGCGATGAACCCAACCGGTAGGTTCTTGATCTTATTCGAGGTGGTGATGACGGAAAGGACCATGATGAAGAACAGTAAAGCGGTCGTCCGAATGGTGTTTTGCATGAAGCGTACGACAATGAGCAGTGGATATCTCTTCCACAGCCGTATATCGGTCAACATGCATACCTCGTTAGTGATGAAGCCTAAGAACCACCTTCGGCGCTGCTTCAAGAGACTCTTGTATGTCTGCACAGCTTCGGTCTTGCAGAACGCCCCAGTGCACATCTGGATTTGATAGCGTTCTTTTGCGCCAATCATGAATAGATGGGTCAACCATCGATCCTCTCCAAGGTGACACTTGCCGTAATCGAAAAGGTCATCGCATTGCTCGGCCTTGTCAGCAAAGTAGTATTTGGCCATCTTTCGGAAGGCTGAGAATCGAAGCATGGTAAGAGCGCCTGGCAAACAGGTGACGGAGCCACAGCCAGATTCTACAGATCGTTCGAAGAGCTGACCGTGAATGTATTCCATGTCTTGTAGAAGCGTGATGAGGGAGTTCTTTTCTGTTGTCGCAGTGATGACACCAGTCATGGCCAGCATGTTCTGTTTACTGCCCGGCTTGAGCTCCTGCACGGAACAAACCACATTAGCACATCTGCCACATGATTGCTGACGTTGAAACATGCTGCCGAGACCCACGTTCCACAGAGCGTGGCGTAGTGCCCTGCATCCGCCGCAGGCTAAGGGGTAAACGACTCACCATCTCGTACATGAAGTTCTGAATGCACACTTTGTCTAAAATGCAGTCCGAATCGATGAACAAAATGAAAAGGTTGTCGTTTCTCTTGAGATACTCGGTATAAATCTTATCAATGAGCTTGAACGTGGACTTCTGGCAATGTCTCTTTCCGCCATGAGGAAACCTCGACACCGTTATTCTGGCGGTACGATACGTGACATCGATACTCTTGGGATAACTCTCCAATGTCAGCGGCACCCCTAGCTGTTCGATCGTCTTGAGGTATAGCTCGTCCTCCTGGTCACCATCGAATGAGAGAAAGACATGAAGACACGAGGGAGGATAGTCGCAGTCCACAACCGAATCAATCGCCGTGACCAACACCTCCGGCTCTTCCTTGTACACCGGCATTACTATGACGGTCTTAGGAGCCGAGCCTTCATCCAGGACGTGCTTGATTCGCTTCGTACGACCAAGATTGTTTGTAACGAGTTGATAGACGCAAAATAGCCACGGGATTGTCAGTAGACCGGCGAAGGTCCAAAACGCGAACCATTGGAGGAAAGACACCATTGATGCTGGGAAGTATTGGGTGATTTGAGCCGGCAAAGGGAGTGTAACGATCATAATAGGGAGGAAGATGGCTCTATTAAGAAGGGTCAGTACCATCCGGCCCTTTCGTTTGCGCGAGTGGCTCACCTCAGAGCCGTGAAGAGTATCATCATGACCACGGCCAGCATTCTGATACTCCAGTGTTCGGCTTTTTGAAACACTTTTACCAAACAATAAAGGAAGGCGGCGAGCCAGAGAAACCACTCCAAGAAGGCCATGAGCATCGCTGTGCCCATGATTGAGACATAGATGATCTGTTGGAGTTTACCGGTAAGTTCAATGTCTCCTTCAATCTTGTTTGGACATGCCACTCACATCCTTCTTGGGCCATGGCGCCGTAATCGGCGGCACCCCGCTACCGTACTCGCTGTTCATCTCGAGATGATTGTGTTTCTTAGGGTTATTGTTGGGCTAACGAGTGTGTTGTAGGTATCGAAAAGGTTGGCAGCTTCTCCGCGGACATGGATGGGAAGAGGAGCGCACTAGGCGTGCGAGATGGCGGTCTAAGAGAAGTATTTGGTAGGTGAGGTAGATGGAAAGTGCTCTGCCTGTAACTTCACCTAAACGTCAGCTCAAGGTTATTTCAGGTCGACAAAAATGTACATCAGAAAGGTAGACATTGCCAAGTGGAGAGAAGTCGCAATGGCTTGGGGTAGAATATGACGAGACGCACTCACTACGAGGACCTATAACGAGCGTGAGGTGGTACTGGTACCGTAAGATAAGGTAAGGAGATGCCGGCACTTGAAGGTTGGGTGGTCGCACCGCATTCACTCACGTTGCCACGCAATAATGGCCGTTCAATGGTGAAACCTGTTTAAGCCTATCCTCAATCCCGCTGCGGTGTGAAGTGAAGTGTTTCCAGAACACTCCTTTATTTAGAAGCACGGCAAAGGGACGGAATTGGATGTACACGGATAGGCACATCGAAAATACGATGCGCAGCGCATCAGGGTACCGATCACACGACCCTAGGACGAGCACAGGAAGAAGCAAGAAAACGAATGGAACTGTCGTGGATTACGAAACAGCGTGGGACTCATCAAATCCCAAAGTGTCGATTGCAGCACGCACGCTGCAAGGTCCAAGTCCAAAAATGCAGCATGGAGGGGTCTACGCTTCCAGAAGGGGACGGGCATGAGAGATGACTGGACGTCGTGTATGCAGGGTTCCTGCGCGTCCAAGGGAAAAGGGAAAAGGGAAAGAGCGACTGGTCGACGGCATTGCGGATGTCGACTTGATTGAGATAGAAGACAAATCGAAGCATGGAAAAGTAGCCGCAACACCAGGTGGTTAAAGCATCTCCACCCCTTCCAACAGAGTGGAATCGTGCTCCCCGGCGGTGCTCCGTGAAGCCCGCCAGCGGTGCAAACGAGCTCGCCACACACAGCCATGGATGGTGATGCTGTCGTGTAACCCTCGGCGCATTCTGTCCGGCAGCACGGGTCGTATTTATTGGCCCCTCTTTTCTCCCTGCTCCTGAGCGGAGTGCAATTCTCCGGCCACGTTGGTAGGAAGCGGCCCAGTCACGGTGGCCAGGATGATATTGTGCGATAGATTGGCTGGGGCTTCTGATCCTCGCTCGAGGTCGTTGGATGGAGCTCTCATTGACTTTTGGGCCCCGCAAGGGGGCGTTTGCGCCATCTTTACCGCCTCATGCTTTAGCAGCGTCATGCTTGGCATGGCGACTTGATGCTTGGGCGCACTCCATTACTACATACCAGTTACTCCGTACTACCTGCCTATTTTGCAGTCCTGGAATCGCGAATAATAGCTGGATTTTCATATGAAGGATCAACGATCCTCTGCCGATTTATTTGGATTACAACATTGCCTCTATCAGTCCATGCGGAATAAGAATTCCAAAGTCCCAACCCTTCTCTTCGCAGGTTGAGTCTCAGGTTACACAGCAGCCGACATGCGGCCATCCTTGTCGATGATCTAGATGCTTTTGCGCATGCAAATCGGAAGCGGAGACCGAGCCCCTGATTCCAGCAATATGATGGCCCCTGCCAGATCGTGGCTGCGGCTGTTCTGGATGAAAGCTAGGCGCCGATGCAGAAGTACCTTAGGAAATGTGTGCGCGGTTTCCCGCAGCCGAATACTCTCTCCGTCAAATATCAAGGGTTTGCGTTGCAATCAATGTACAGCGTGAGAGATTCCCAACCAGCGCAATCACTTCAGTGTAAAGCTCAATTTGACTCTAGCAGCATGCGTGCTCCGACTCACTGAAGCAAAGCGCCTACGTAAGCACAGGAGCACACCGCCAGATACCATTCCCAAACACATAGTCGAGCACCCATAGAAATGAACAGTCTGTACTACGATCCACCGCCCAACTCCCGCTTTGTCTCGCGGGAAAGATTTGTACCCTTAACTCCCCTGCCAAGCATCTACCAAACGTTGAAGACCTTCCTCGTCCAACTCGTGCCAAACCAGACTGTGGTCTTGTAAAGTGGTACTAGTATGCGAGCAATATGCGCAGGATCCTGTCCTATGCAAGTCCTCTGAAAGTAGTTACGCCTCGAAGTTGCTGAACGTTCGGTACTGCTAAACCGGCACTGCTCGTCTTTTCCCGCCGCCTTTGTTTTGCGCGGCCTATTACCGGTAAGGCGTCCGGACGATGCAGGTTGGGTGGTCGCATGTTCGTTTTGTTGCTTTCGTTATAAGCAAGCCATCCGATGATCATGTCCTAGAAACCCCATCGGGCTACGTCAGCCAGGTGTCCTTCGAGAACCATAAGGACCTCCACGTCCCCGACTCCGGGAAGAGCCGGGCTTCTGTTCATACCAGTCCACATCACTGAGTTGCAATTTCCTCGCTCGCTGACCGCTCCGGTTCGTGCCAGACTTGTCAGTGGGTCTGACATTAGCCGCGCTGTTCGACGACGACGGCTGATGCAGGGATGCATTGTACTGATGAGAAGCGGGGTGCCTCTCACCAAGACCTTCATTAGATGTGTGAGCAGCTGTAAGTGATTGGAAATGGGTGATGAGATGGGGTATGTTTGGGTTTGGTTGGGTGAAATAGTTGTAGTAAAGGTCATTATCTGTACCATCTTGATCGGCATTGGAGTCTTGCAGATCGTAGTTCAAGACCAGATTTTTGATGCGCTGCTGTTCGGCGCGCTCCGCTTCTTTTTGATTTTTCATAGCTACTGCAAAGTGGGAGTCCGAGGGTAATTCGATTGTGCGGGTCTGGTTCGCGCAGTTTAGTTACATTCTGAACGAAGATTGTCGTTCAACACGCACCTGCTGCCGGTTGCCTTTCTTGGTCATGAGAGAAAACGCCATCATGTTTGGTGGAGTTGCAGTGCCTTCACTTGGGCTATCCTCGGCGGCAGTGGATGCATCACGAGGTGCCCTCCGCATAGGCAACGGCACGTCAAACATAGGCTTCCGGTCGAATTTGCGGGAATCTAAGCTTTCAGCCATCATCTTCGCGAGCTCTCTGTCAAATTCGGCTTCGGCCTCCGGATCACGCTCCTCCTGTTGGCGGGTGACAACAATATCCTCCTCGAAATCGGAATCGGGCTTGACTCCACCATTGATAGCTGCCTGAACCAATTGTTAGGGTAAGCTGGCAAGAAATACACTTCGACTGACCTCTGGCTCTGCTTCCTCACTGGAGGATTGAGCATCTTCCATCTCCGGTACGCGAAGTTCGTCCTCGTCGCCACCATCTGATGAAGCGTCATCCTCGACCTCTTCAGGCTCTACCACCTTATCGGGCTCTTGGGACTTGTAATTCTGGGTCACTGCCTCTGCAAAAGCACGCCCGGCTTCGTCAAGATCAGTAACAAGCTTCCACTGTGGTCTTGTCAAGGCATAAGTATCTTGTATCAAAAAGTCAATATCCATGGGAAGCGGCTGCTTAGTATGTATGTAGTACTGCACGATGGTTAGCAACTGCCAAGTTACCATCTGGTTATAGAGAATTTTACCTGGAAGAAAGTCAAGAAAAAATCGAGCTTCTTCTTGGCAGCGCCACGGTCAAAGCACACTCCACATGTATCAAGAACATTGCACACAAGTCGAATACGGAAGAAGTCATCCGGCATGTCTAAAGGGTTCAAGCGACCCGGTGTTGGCGTACCGTTGGCTGTATAGGGTTAGTGCACTAGCAACACAACGGTGCCAGACGGACTCACGATGTCCGAACGTGACAATGCGGTAAAGCGTGTCAAAGATGACGGGGGAGTCAACCATCTTGTAATTGTATAGCTCTCCCAAATACTTGACCTCGGCGATGCGCCGCTGGTTAAACTTGAAGTCATTCTGCTCAAGGCCAAGTGTGATCTGCTCGAGAAGGTCGTCGATGATCATAATCACAAAGTCTTGATGATAGCGGTATAGGGCCCCAACCAGGATCGCAAGGAGATGGATGTTACTATACTTAACTTTTCCAGGCTTCGAGAAGATCTTCTCAAGGATACTGACGACCTTAGAGCTTTTTAGTAAATCGTTCGGCTTGGAGACACTGGATAGACATACCTCTGGCTCTTCCCAATGAAGCTTGCGAATCGATTTGAGCACCTTTGTATAAGTACGCTTGTTCATATCCAAGTAGACCAGCTTTCGAACGAATAAATCCACAGGTGTCCTCTCTTTTTGCTGTATTGCAGCACGCTCGGGAGGGTTGACATAGTACATGGCGTTCTCGATGATCATGCGCTCCTGCTGGCCCAGATGTTGCGCGGCTTTCTTGCGCTGCAGAGTCTCGAGGAAAGACTGCATCCGTGGAGAAGTCTCTGGATTGCGAAGCAAGTAACGCCCACAGTTCTCAAGAAGGTTGCCAATGATCTCGATATTCATCCGCGAGAAATCATCAAGACTGACTTTCAAGCAATGGAAGATGACATGCTCAGGGACAACGCCAAATTTCGTAAGCTCAGCAAGGTAGCGTATGTTACTTGTCCGCACCTGACCTAGAAAATCCTTCTGCTTGCGTCGTTGAAGACTTCGGAACTCGTCATCGAGGTAAGATACGAGGCCTTGAGAGATGTCTGGCATGTACTTCCCAAGCGTAGCTACGAGTCGTGAATACGTCGGTAGTAGATCTGAACGACCCTTTGGTACCTCTTGAACAGCTTTGATGAGACGATTCCGCGAAGCTTTGGAGTTGAGGAAGCAAAAGTCCATTGCGGCTTGATCGACCATCTCCTTGTTCTGGAATTCAGGAAAGCGAGCCAAAAGTGCGTCCACCTGCGCTCCCACAGTTTTGTTGGCAATAGCGGTAGATTGGTCTTCTGATTCCGTCGGCTTTGCATCACTTGGGATTACTTTATCTTGAATATCTTTGGCATCGCCATCATTAACCGCACCATCAATCCGCCTGCCAACCTGCTCGTCTCCATCAGTCTTCTTCTTCTTACTATCTTCAAGCAAGATAGCTGGAACTCGATCCTTGAGATCAATGAGGTTCTCATAGAAGCGCCTCTCGTCTTCGTCTTCCCAGATCCCAGCGCCTTCAGCCTGCCCCCGAAGGTACTCCCCCGTCTTGACCAGTCCGATGCCACTAGTCCCAACAGCATCAGGGGCATCTTTCTCTTTGAGATCTGGCACATCCGAACCCAAGACATCGCATAAGATCTGAGTATTGGCGATCAGTTTCTCTTGCGCCTTCAGCAATTTGTCGTAATTTGCTTGACGATCTTCGAAGACTTCCCCAGACTTGACATAGGCTTCTGCATTCCGCCGGCCTTGCGCCGTCATCGACTTCTGGTCCCTAATCACATGGACTTTCACGTCCTCAAGGTATCGGTCGAGAATGTTCTTGAACCTCTGCCGAAGTTCTGGTGATGTGAGTGGAGGGTCGTCAGCTGTAAGACCGTTGGCGTTATCTTCATCGGCCGAACTAAACTCTCCCGTCTCTGCGCTGACAGTTGTTGCGCCATCGACTTCGACAGTTTTTCGTCCCTCCGTCGCGGTAGCCTTGACACCTAAAACATCCCACGCAAAGGTCTTCACGAACAGCACGACCAGTGGCAGGTTGATGTGGTCACGATCATGGCCTAGAAGATCCTTCAGAACCTCCAGTGGGAAAGGCTCAGCTTCCGTGGCTCCGTTTAGCTTGGCTGCGGTCTGGCCTGACTTGGCTTTGTTGACAGCCTCACCAAGCTTGCTAGTCCCAGCTCCAGCATTTTCCTTTCCCCTCGCCGTAGCATCTTCGGGCCTTGCGACATCATCCAAGCTTCGCAGCACCCCGGCAAGCCACAGCTCTGTCACCACCTTCAATAGTACACGTTGTCTAGCAAGCCGCTCCTTCTCTTCCTTCTCTCTTGCATCTTGTCCAAGGCTCTTCAGTTGCGCCTTCTCCGGTGTAGTCAATCCACGCCCAAGAAGCCACCCTAGGTAACTGGTAAACTCTGCAGGTCCGAATCGCTGGTGTAGAGCGCTGATGACTTCGACCCCTGCCGCAGTTTCTGCTGGCGTCTTCAGCTTACAAAGTCCTTCATAGCTTGCGGAGATCACCTCAGAGAGGTATTTGTGTAAGGACAAGGCGCGAATTTCTTGTAGGAAGGTATTGACGGAAGAGGCCGTAATGGCTGTTCGTAGGCGCTTGATGAAAGCAGTGTTCTTCTTTAGGGAAGAGTCGAGAGAGCTATTGACGGTAAAGACATCTATTGCTTATGAGTGTTAGACCTCGAGAGAAGTAGGGAACGTGGGGGCACCTTTCTGGCCAGCCCAAGCTCGAGCATTGAGGTCGCGTAGTTCACCTGGAGCACACCATGTCAGCTCCTGTATCGCAAAGTCCTTTCTATGACCGTGGTGTGGTGGTTACGTTTCCTCTTGCGATCCATGTTGACGCGATCCTTCCATGCGTCACAGGTAGTGGGGTTAATTGCGAACACAGCCGGATGAAAAGTCAAGGACCTTTCATGTGAGCAAATGGGTAGGAGGCGTCGCAATGGCCTAAGCGCTGCATGAGTGTAGCGTCCGAGCCTTTGACTCTGACAGTCTGAGCTTCACAGCAGGCGAATTACTGAGTCCGTGTCAGATACAGAACGGTACGGTGCATGTCTCGAGTGCTGGGCCATCACGCCATGTCCCTCAGTCCCTACCAGACACGCCTGCGAAACTAAGGTACCTTAGCGAAACTGGCCATCGCTAATTGCCCCACTAGCGCCACGCCTTAGCGCCATGCGTCCGGCAGGCACAGGCACTGCGCCCTAAGGTACCCCTGCTTACCTATGAAGGAACAGGGAACAGGGCTATGATGGAGATTCGTTGCATTACATTGACGTAGGTTTAACCACTCCGTAGCAAGCCATCATCTGAACTAAACCCTCGTAAAGCCTACCGACCCAATTAGGCCGTGTGCGTGTGCGTCCCCTTCTCTTGAGCATCGCCATCGCTGGACTCCTGGTCATGACCCATAGCCTCCCTTCTGTGCAAAGCCGCAGCGATGGTCCCATCGCCCGCCGCCTCGACCATATCATCATCCCCCTCGACCCCGAAATGGTGGCCGCGCCTCTCGGGGCCGATAAATGTTAGAAGGATGACGTACGCGTACACACATCCCAGAAAGATACAGATGACCTTGCCGTAATTGTAGCGTTTCACCTTCTTGAGAGGCGGCAGCGGGAAGCGCTCTCCAATGGTCGCCTCAATGGTACTCGAAGCAGAAGAGACGAGGTTCCCGAGTTGGTAGGAGGTACCAACGACGAAGGTGCGGAAAGAACCTGGCGAGAGCTCCATCAGGTGGATTGGGATGACTCCCCACGCACCTTGAACACAGAATTGCTCAAAGAATGCGGCAGCCATGACACGCTTGTTGTGAGTGAACGTATATGGGTAGAGTAGGGCGCCGCCAACGATGGAGATGAAGATGATGGAGAAGCGTCGACCGAAGATTTGAGAGGAGTAACCGATCACCGTGCCTCCTGTCATGGCGCCCAGATTGGCTAGAACTTGAGTTACAGTGACCGCATTGGGAGAGAACTGGAACTGATTTGTCAACATGGTGGGATAGAGATCTTGGGAGCCATGAGACTGCGCAGAAGAGGTTAGCAGATTAATCTGAGGATAGACGGAGTATACAGACCATGAAGTTGAACCCAGCCATCAGGAGAACAAGATAGATCAACAATAGCCAGTGTCTTTTCAAGGCCACACGTCCCTCTGATACAAAGGTACTGGTCAGATTACCACTGGCGAGTCGCACGCTTTCTCTTTCCCTAAATGCCGCTGTTTCTGGCAGGCACAGGCGGAAGATGATGATAAGGACCGGTGGACATGCGCCAAACCAGAACAGTGGGCGCCATCCGTGGCTTGTAGTATTCACAAGGCCCCGAGCGAAAACCACGGCGAGGAGGTAGCCAAAGGCATAACCTTGTTGCAGCATCCCAGAAACGAGGCCTCTTGCAGCCGCGGGGCAATCCTCGAGTGCGGTCGCCGCTGCATTACCGTATAGACCTCCCATTGCGATACCGAACAAGGCCCGTACAGCGAGGAACTGCTTGTAGGTCTGGCAGAAGCCGGTCCCGAGCTCGAGCACGATGAAAAGGATGTTGTTCACTACAAAGGGCCATTTCCTCCCGTATCTGTCGGCGGCGATGCCAAAGATGATGGAGCCGACCGAACGAAACATGAGCACAAGAGTGATGCCCCAGGTTATCTGCGCGTTGGACTTGTTAAAGGCCTTGGCAAGATCGGAAACCGTCAAGGAGACAGTAAAGAAGTCAAAAGCATCCCAAGACCAGGCTATGAAACCGACCTGGACGACCTGTCAGCAAGGCCCTACGGGGCGATCAAGGCCACACAACTCACCAAAAAGAAAAGCCATTGTTGACCATTAAGCATGGCCAGAAGCTTGAATGGATTGGGCACCTTGGCCATCGGTGGCTTGAGCGTCGGGACGCGCGTGGCGATGTAGCGCGAAACAGACATGTTCTTGTGGTCCATGGAGGCGTTACCGTATTCTCGAGACCCATTGTGAATCTTGTCAGATGCCATTTTGGCCGATCACCGATGTCCGACGATATTTGACTCGCAGCAACAACTGGATGAGACTTGGGGGGAAGAAGAGAGGGCCAGCGCATGCTTTTACGTGAGCGCGAGATATGCGGGGCAAGCCCGGCCATCCGATCGGGAAGTGCAGCTGACCGGGCCCAGGCCATGCCTACTGCTCGAGCTACGTGCTTACCTTCTTACAGTACCTTGACTCAGTTCGGCGAAGTATTTCTGAGGTTACGCAGCAGGCGGCCAAGAGTCGAGCGGTTATCGGCTCAAGCTGGACAGTCTCGACCCTGTCTCGTTGACAGTTATGCCCGGAATGCCCGGAATGCCGAACGCTTTGCTGTTCAGTTGCACAGGGACACAGGCCTGATTCGGAGTTGCAGGAGTCAAGAATGGAGGCGCCAAACAAGCTCGACAAGCCATAAAAGCCGTTTCGCCATCCCGTCTCGCCGTGTGGAGATGGAATCCCCAAGGCCGCGGAGTGGAGACTCCCGTCCAGCCGGGGAATCTTGGGGAGTCTTGTATGGAAAGTCAAACTTAATTGCAACGTCACTTGCGCCGGGTGATTCGTCCGCTTCATCTGATCACGTGAATGGCCTTATATTCCGAATCTCGGTCTGTCGTGATTTGATAATGATGATTCGTGGTTCGCAAAGGGGAAAAGGATTTACTTCGGAACAGCTCAGCCTTCCCAGTCGTGCTGATAGGTGCATTCGGGCTGGGATGCTAACAGGTTGACCTTCAAGGCATCCCGTCATCTTCTGACTATGCAAGCTGTTCCTCATTCTGCCAAGGTAAAGCTTCCGTCATGAGGAGGACTTATCTGGCCTACCATAAGCTGCTAAGGAAGGGGGTCTACTTTCATAAATTCATAACTTTATGATTCTGGAAGTGTTTTTCATGACTTCTGTATCAGTGAAAAGGTCTCTGCTGAGTGTATTCACGTGTGAATTATGAGAAATCCGTCACGGTGGCGCATTGAATCATATCAATGTGAAGTTTTGCAAGAATTTTGAAGTTCCCACACTAAAAGTAAGGTTGCTGCTGTCACTACTCAAGGTGCTACAGTAGAAGATCGAAAAAGTGACTTTTATAGTGGTCAGTATGACAAGAAAAAGACAAGAATTTGAGCTTCTTCTGAGGTCTAAAAGGGCTGTCTTATCAAGTGACGTCTCACGCGAAGCGCGAAAAAAAAGTTTTTCAGAAAAAGCAGATTTTGTGAAGCAAATCTGGGCCTGAACTGCGCTCTGTTGAGTCACTGTATATAATTGATTTATTGTAGTTTTCCTATTACGCGGACCCCCAAATAATCAACTTATTGGGGGTGGTTTGTATGGGGGATAAATGGTCGCAGGGGGGCGGCGTAATTACGTGAGGGGCTCTCGTAATTACGCGGGCCCTCGATAAGTTGCACAACAGTGACTCTTTCGCTACGTGTTCCAATGAAGACCCCGGCGCAACGACTTGCAATTGTGGCTGTGAACCACCACTAGCTACCAATGTTGTACATAGCTGGCCCACGGGCGGGATCCCGATTTCGCCTGAACGCCGTGATACAAGACTGCGCCAATACCCATCCGATGGACTGCATCTCCATCTATCATCGCTCGTACTAGCTATTGCTATTGAAAGCGTCGTCAACCATGAGTTTCGGTGCCAGTGTTGGGGATTTCATCGCTGTCCCTACCCTCGCCTGGCGGGTCTACAGAGCATGTCGAGACTCCTCGAGCGACTTCGCTGGATTGTCGAATGAGGTGCTGTCGATGCATGCTGCTCTCGAAGATGTGGGAGATTACGTCAACCGCCATAAGCTAGGGCCAGAGCGGGTGACCAGGCTGGCGCTAATAGGGAATGGATGTAACGATGTACTGAAGGCTTTACAGTTGACATTGGCCGGGTATGAGAGCTTGAAAAGCAAGAGCAAGGGGTTGAAAGAGAGGTGCAAGCGTATAAGAGATAGGCTGCGTTGGGCGATGGAGACTGTTGGGGACTTCCGGATTCGGCTTGTCACGCACACTAACATGTTAACGTTATTTCTTACTAGCATCACAATGTGAGCCAGCTTCTAAGGACTTCTCTCAATCGCATCGACTGACCGAGGCCACAATAGCTCATCACAGACCGTGGTCGAAGCTGATGTCGCTCAAGTACTCCAACATGTCGCGCACCTCACTATAGCACATCAAAACCCTGTCATGACTTCGATAGATCGCCCTAAATCCCCAGGGCCGGAAGATCAGCCAATAGGGGTTGCCTTATCTTGTTGGGGCTGCAAAGTGCTACGGAAACCGGTATGCGTTTCACATCGCGGGCTCTCATCTCATTCTGTTTAGCGGCTAATTTGAAATCAGTGTGCGCCAGGAAGGCCGTGTCCGTCATGCCTCGTCTCTCAAAGTAGGCTTTGTCATCTGCCGTGCCGTAGAGGTCCTCTGAAACACTTGGCCAGGGAGTTGACTCCTAGTAAGGTCTTCAGCCCAGTTCAAATGCTTAGTCACTAAAGTAAAAGGTCCCTTTTGGCCTTCGGAAGGCGCTTACAAACATCTTCGATCCACCGGGATGGACGATGATTTTTTGGCTCTAGGAACTGCGCATAGGACCTACTCTACTTTGAATCTTGTGGAGATGCTGGATTCAGCTCTGAGCGCTGTATCGAAAAGTGAGCAAGCATTTGATTTGGAAAAGATAATTCAGCAGAGCTGTCCAGTAGGATGTCGATTCGGAGCGGATTTGCTCATTATCGCTTTCCGCTATTGTCAATATTCGAAACAGACCGTGAGTCAGGATCTCAGATCTATTGGGGTCAGACTAATAATCAAATAGACGCGCATTGTAGCTCAGGCGATACACCTCATGCTCATGGCCTTTTTAATAATTGGCATTAAATTACCTGTAATGAATTTTCTCCACCGTGAAAGTAAAACAATAACCTTCTGGTATGGGCAAGACGAAGAACGCTGCCTCATCAAGTTGAAGTCCTCCTTAGAGGATGTTCTTGCGGACCTCGAAACACTGCTTATTCGAAGGGACCGGCGCGAGTGGGCTTCCGCATGCTTTGCCCTTTGTCTTATCTTCTTCAGTGCAGAACTCATGCAGCTAAACATTCATAGCATGCACCCATCAAGTACAGCAAGCTCCATGTGCGAAGCAATGAAGATGAACTTCATATTACCCTTGGCGGAACTGTTCTCCGCAAGCACGGCCGGATTTCATCCCCTCGACTTAGACTGGGAGTTGGAGGAAAATGCTACTTTGGTGGACAACAATCATCAGATCATCGACTCATTGCAAAGGCTACAGAGCTTAACTCAGGAGCACAGTAAGTTCTACAAAGATCTACGAAAGAGTAGTTACTGACAGCATTCAAAGCAACTTTTCTTGAGCAGAGCAAACAGACCGAGTATGTTTATCGGGAAGAAGACTATCTTTATCGGGAAGAAGACTATCTTTTGGGGAGACTGGCTGCAGAAATACTGATTTGAGATAGAGCGTTACTCCTTGCGAAATCCAATTTCTTGACCGTAGTAACACTCAATGTCTCAAGTATATCTCTTCATACAGTCCATTGGAGAAAGTTTGACACTCTACACCTGATGAATATACACTCATGGGATGAACTACCCTCTGTACCTCTTCTCATGTTTTTCCAACGTCTTGATATTCTGATTTCAAAGCTGTCGCATTTGGTATTGATTCTCCGCTATATACAACCTTCCTGTCAGAAGAGCACTGAAATCCTTGTTTTTGGAACTCTTCAATACCATCAACCTTGTAAGCTTTGCATTCTCACGAACGGTGAGATAAGTGCTACAATGATAACTCCCACAGTGCCTACTGCAGGTGCTGTTTACAGAGAAGGGGCTACTCAGATCACCCACAACTATGAGATGAAGTCTTCGCGTTGCGGCATTGATCCTCTGCCCGTATAGCTTTCTAGATTTTCCTCACCTCCCATCGTTGAATAGCTACCGAAAGGCCCTCCAGTCCGTACTACCCATGAGCGCCGCTTAGTTTAATTGCTTCCCTTACATTCCTTAGCATTAATTTTGGCGCAGTAGAGTCGAACGAAGCAAAGCATTGAACTAGTGCCATCACCCAAATTTTTCATATTGTTCTATCACATTTCCTGCATTCTATTCTATTTCTCTAGCCTTTACCCGGGTCATCTCCACACTTTTACCCATATTCGCATCCACACTGAGTCGCCAAGATTGTGCGCTGCCAAGATCGAAAAGTGAGCCCGAGGTAGGGTGACATTTGATCAAGGGCAACATGTCTCTCAGCCGCAATGACGTGGGAATGTCGATTGCCGAGGGCGTACCTGTTGAACTAGATCTAGCGCAACTTCACAGAGCAAACACGCAGCGGACTGCTGTTGGAGCTGCCGTCTTTACTGTCCTGACGGCACAGTCCTCGCTTCGCGGGTCCTTGCACATTGTCACCCCCAATTTCTGTCACGGACACCCCCCTCCACCTAAATTCTTAACATCTGATCACTTAACCACCTCGCCACATTCGCTTCGCTCCACATTCAGTAGCAGGCCATCAGTTCTCACTGTCGATCTTTACTTTGTTTCAACAAATCAAGCGAATTATTTCCGGTCACTACCGCATTCAGCAGCACTAAAACTACGCCTCCTCAGCCAGTGTCTTTTCCAGAATTCCTCTTCTGTATTGCTGTGAGCTTCGTATCACCTAAAAAGGCTGTATTAGATCTTTTTCGATGTTCTTGGTGGCCATTCGGGAAGTGTGGCATCCCTCACACTCTCCTTGCCGCGAGCTACCACAGGGGTTTGGCAGATTCCCGTCTTGGAGCAATAGCCTCGTGGAGATGGACAAGGTCGTGAGTGGTGAGGGTTAATTTCCTATACATCGCAAAGCGGCTCTGTTTTGTTTTGCACCTTCAAGTTATTAGTATGAGAGAGAAGATCTGATGCTCTCTATTTTTATAGTATACCACGTTTTCGCGGAGAATTTTCTACCAACTAAATCAACTATCTGACTTCGAGTATTGAGTGTTAAAATTTGTCCGAGTGAGGACGGCCGGTTATGGTGGTCACACAATTATTACAAGCTGACATGCAACACTCAGGGAATATGAACTATAATTCCCTTTTAGGTACAAAATCCAGAAGGCATGCTACTGTATGATGTCTGTGGCTAACTTGTAAGATCTAAAGTGAGCTATATCTCCATCATGGTAGTGGTTGATAGGCCATAGAAGGACGGGAATAGGATCGGTAGATGAAGATCTGCCTCAGTGACAAGAGTGGGGTTATGATCGAAGAGACAACCCTGTTGGCTTCCTGAGATTGCCCACCCGGGAATAGGAAGACTTCTCCACGGCTTCCTGACGCGGCTCACTATTCAGTCCCCACCGCCCGCTACGCCGCCGGAGATGACGTTGGATTGGGTCTAAACATCATGGCCTTTTACGGACGGATGCTACGTGAAAGTACAAAGAATGGTTGACTAAATGAATTGGCACCGGTCACAAACGAGTACTTAAGGTGTGTTCTCGTCCTGATTCCACAAGCGTTCGTTGTCTGCATCTGTCAAGCGCTTCCAAGCATCGCAAAGCACCGTTCTTGCATCACTCCTACTTCCTTAACGTTTACCGCTCGTATATTATTCAACATGTTCATCTCTCGGTCTTCTTCCCTGCTCGGACTGAGTGTCCTCCAGCTGCTACACTTGTGCACAGCCAACCCTCCCTGCACCGATCTAGTCATCCCTATTACAGCCGCAGCGACCAACGAGGTCATCCCTATCCCCACCACGCTAAACTACAGCGACCCCGCTGCCGTCTCCGCATTCATTCAGACTATCATCGGTGACGCAGATGCACTCTACCCAGGCATACCTACGGGTGGCACTTTTCAAATCAGCGCCCGATTCTGTGAGCCTCAAGTCAGCGTCGCCAGCCGTCACAATACCATCCAGCTCTTGGTGCACGGCGTTACAGAAAACAAGTTATACTGGTCCGGCTTGGGCTACCCTGTTGGATACAATGGTGACATGTACTCGTGGATCGCGTACGCCTCCTCGAAGGGCTATCCAACCCTGTCCATCGATCGAATCGGCAACGGCAACTCCACGCACCCGGATCCCATCCTACAACAGCAAGTCCAACTCGAAGAAGCCGTTCTCCACCAACTGGTCTTGAAATTAAAATCTGGAGCCGCAGTCCCAGGGCGAGCATTCAACAAAGTCATCTTCGTCGGCCATTCCTACGGTTCCGTTCTGGGCAACGACATGGCAACCAACCACCCAACCGACATCGCCGCCTTCATCCTCACCGGCTTCGGCGTCAGCATCATCCCCGTAGCCGTCGACCTCCCGCAAACGGTCCTCTTCCCCGCCGTCCTCTACGCCCCCCGCTTCGCCGGCTTCAACCCCGGCTACCTCGTCACGTCCTCCGAGCTCGGCCGCCGCGGCTACCTCTGGGGCGCCCCCGGCTCTTTCGACGAGGGCATCTTCCTCATGGACTACAACAACGAAGACGTGGTCGGCATCGGCGAGCTTCTCTCCATTGCCGGGGGTCTGAAAGAGGCGCCCGCGTACACGGGGCCGGTCTTCGTGGTGACCGGCTCGAATGACGATGTTTTTTGCGAGGCGGCGCAGTGTGGGATGGGGTCGGCGTCGCCGCAGGCGATGTCGGGGGCGCTGTTTCCGAAGAGTTCGAACTTTTCTTACTCGGAGCCGGTGGGGACGGGGCATATGATTAATTTGCATTATTCTGCTCAGCAGTCGTTTGCGGCGTCGCATAATTTCTTGGAGGCTAATGGGTTTTGAGGGGATGTTGAGTTTTGCGTTCGCTGAGGGATGAGCGCATTTACTGATTTTAAGGGCATCTGTGGTGTAGAAGTCTTTCAGTCGAGTAGTCATGTTTTGTGTTTGAAATCTGTTGAAGAAAGATGCAGTTAAAAGTCTTTTCTGTGTTCAGGCTGGCCCCTTGATGGTAGTGCTGATTTGAAGGCTAGGGGAAGTATGGCAGGAAGTAGTCATCACAGTCAATGTATGCTATAAAGTCTATAATATATACATCAAATCATCGTTGATCAGAGTTTCCCGTAAATAGTAGCTCTAACTTAATAACTTCTATAAAAACCTATAAAGTACACAATTTTTCCATCTTGATAGGTGGGTAACGCAGTCCTGCAGGGTACTCCGTAGTTCAAAGCACATGAGAGGGGGTACTCGGGGGTAATTAACCATACAGACAGCCCCCAGATCCTGCTGCTGCAGAACTTGTCAGAGAAAATAGGAGTTGAGGGTGAATGTAGGGAGTAGACAAGCGATTGTCTTAGTATTGTTCATGATCTTTCTGTAGGACGGTTTGAGGTTTCACCGTCCAAGCAGTCAGAGCGGGGCCTTATAAGTGAGCCATTCCCACCTTGATTTTAGGGAGCTAGGCCGTTCCTTATGCAACAACTTTAACGAGAATAGCAGAAAAGAGAATCACATTTCGCTTTGCGTAAAGTAGGGGCATTTGGTACTAGCATGTGCAGAGCTGATAAACTAAGTGGTACCATGATAGCTGCTCTCTATCAAGGCTGCGACCCGCAGGAAGAAACGTAGTGATTGGCCTGCACAGACCTTTCCTCTTCGTCTCGGACTTGCACGTCGTCTTCTGTAGTAGCAACTTCGTTCGCCACTTTCGGGTTTCGCACCCTTCTCCCTGACATACTGTGCCAACAACAGTGCCATCTCCCACAACGAATCAGTCCTCGATTGCAACTTCATCTCTGACAGCAATTTGAACCCCAACATCAGTCTCACTCTCAACAGCGTCATCCCCATCATCAAGGTCGTCTTTCAACTGCATCGCCCTTTCGAAGCCCCAACAACCAAGCACCTATCTCCTCTCCCTCCGCATCTTTGCGTGCAGCCCAGTCCATGACCTGGTCGTCGTTCCAATCGATCTTCGAGTATCCTGCAATGTACAGCCAGGAGACAATGTGCTTAGAGCAATTCTTTTCCAGGACCGCAACTCGCAGGTGGTGGGTCTGCGGAACGACTCCTACGTGTGGTCGTCTGCAGACACTATGCAGCGGAGGTGTCTCTCTGGCTAGCTTTGTAATTGGGCGATTGGTATCGGGATCCCTGGGTAGGGAATAGTCTCTTCCTGTGTTGTCCGTCGCTTCTTCCTCGTAAGGATTCGCAGACCAATCTAAGATGCAAACAGATACCAGGTTCTTCACAGCTCGCATGTTCCCCTCTCTGATCGCGTCTACCAGCCCCCTTTCTGCAACTTCCCGGTTTGAGGGTACGAAGGTAAGAATGTCGTTTAGTTCAAGGCCTTTTCTCAGCAGGAACTCGAGATACTCAGATTTCTCGTCTGTCCATGGCCCATGCAGCAGTCTTTGGGGAATTTGACACCGATTTTCAAAGCTCGGCAAGGCCCAGGTCTCGCTCCTGGGTAATTCGCCGTGAGAACCTTCATCCAGATACCTAGCGTTATATGGAGCGCCAATCTCCAGAATATCAAGCTTTGCTCCGTCAACAGCAGGGAGAGGGTCCAATTCCTCTACAACCACGACTCCATTGCTGGGAGCGATGCACAGGGCACGCCGTCTCGCGTTTTGGCTCGAACTTCTCTCGAGCTTTAAATCCACGCCACGGAGGATGGAATTAGCAATGACAGTATTGCTTCTGACGCCTGTAAGCCCGTCTTGGCTCTCCACGACTGCCCAGACAGAATTTTCCCCGAGAACAGACAGCATAGTCTGTGATAAGAAGACATTCATACACTCCTTCATGAAGTCCATTGTCAACCATCTGAGCCTCAGTATTCTTCGCTGAAGACTTGAGAATTTCCAGCAGGATCTGGGCCGATCTGCATAAGTGTACCAGTCTCGAGAAGAGCACCGGTGTTGAGTACCGCGTAAATACTGGTCAGCGTTAGCTCCGCCCGGTGAGTCCATCGCAGTAATCCATTGGTCGTTATGGTGTCGATACATTGCAAAGACGGACAAGACAAGCTTGATCTTAATATGCCTGGACGATAACGCAGAGCATAACGCCGGTGAGGCACGTGGAAGGTTGATATTCATGCTCTCTAAAAATATGTATTGAAGCAACTCGAGTGGAAGCCGTTCTAGCGCCGATAGCGTAGTGGGGCGTAATAGCCTCGTTGAACCTTCAGGCTTGCCTCGTGTAGCAGTAGTTACTTCAGAAGCGACTGCAGTCTTAGGGGAAACGATGGTGTCATTGTCGATCAACGGAGGTTCAGCACGAGAGACCTGCGATTCCATGTTGATGGCAGGTTACGCGAGATTGTAACTGCTGATCCAGGTTCGCGCCTGCTAGTCACAGTGTACTTTGACGTCTTGAGAGAACGACAACCAGCAAGGAAGATACAACAGTCGTGGTTGGCCTGCGTTAATGAAACGAGTTCGTTGGATAATGAGTTGTAGTGGCTAAGGTAGCTGAGTGTACTTTTCGGAAGGCAATAGCTTAGCCAACCTTCCCAGATTTCGGGTGCGCGGCTCCCGCGGTTAGTGTATGCGGCCCCCTACGACACCTAAACTTTGCTTCCGGCCCTATGCCAGGTCTGAATACGTATCAGCTACGGCTAGGACAACGGTAAAGTGCCAGGAGCCTCCAAGGACTATTGGGTGGCAAAGCCCGCAATGCTCCTCAGCCGTGCAAGATACCAAGCGGACACCATTCAGCCGCTCTTTGCGGATCCATCTCTATCTCTACAACGCGTCTTTGAGCCTCATCAAAGATGGGGTCAGCAGCCTATTCTCCGTACTGTGTCCCGTCAACCCGAACTTATAAGATTATACACGAATTCCAATTCGGGGATACGATTGATTTTACAATTTAAGAACGACAAGTAGTTACACATACGCGATTCTAAACCATGCCATTGCGATATATATCCAAAATACAGACCCAAGTGCAGTAGCGGTGGTTGAGCGTTTGTTCTTCACATCCCTGGTTGCTCTGACTCGTTGATCTCTAATACTCCTCAATGCCCAGCAGTAAGGAAGTGAATTGCAATTCTTCTTCCAGGCCTAACCCCAACCGAGAGATCACGAAGGCTGGTGGCGTTTCCCAGAGAGTCCCTTTGCGGTTGAAGTTCTTTTTGCAGAACGCTTCCACCGGAAGCGCATGGGATCGTCATCGGATTCGTCAAAGTCACGGAAGTCTGCGGTTGTTTCAAGCGATGTAGCACTTTCGTTGTCGAATTGTGGATCAAGCTGGCGCAATTTCCACTCAATTGGTTCAGGATTCTCATGTAGGTATCGAATAGCTGCAGCAATGTCAGACAGTCCTCTTGCCTCACACTGGGCGGCTGCTTCGGGCGCTGGCACCATATTCTCATCTGAGTTAGTCCACATGCCGGTGCTCTCAAGGTGGTCGATATTGATAGTGCGATCTGATCGACGGAAAAGGACCAAGTTAGGATCAAGTCTTTCCGTGACAATGATCGCATACGCGGAATAGTCAAACTTCGTAAATCGACTCTCTAACGTGGGGTTGGCGATTTTGGACAACTGGGCGGTCAATGGAGCTTTGAAGTGAAGGTCGCTCAGCTGCGCAGTACACTTATCAAAGCTCTCTGGATCAATGTAGACGCCTTCCCAGCGGGGATAGCCGTGCACTTGAACTCGGGTTGCTTCCCCTATCTTGTCCAGGACCTCCAGCCCAGCAGCTCCAACCATGGCCCGGACGTGACTGATGTTTATCATCATAGATGGTGCATGGTAGGATATCGTTGAGTCTTGCGTGCATGAGAAGGTATGATGCTGTCTTTTGCTTTCATCTTCCTCGAGCTCTTTCAATGCTCGCTTAAGTACTGTGGTCAGCTCATCCAATTTCAATTCGTGGCACCGTTTTGCTGCATTGCTAAGCTTCATGCGCGGTTTGCGGGTAAAGGCCTCCAAATCCGATATTGGCAATGTCGGTGAGAACGCCTTTAGTGCGTCCAGTATTTCAGATCGCTCAATATAGCCTTCCGTACAGGAAAAGGTGAATCTCTTTTCTGCGTAGAATGTCCTGAACGGCGGCCAGATTGGCTGAGGTGTACCCGCAAGATCAAGCACTCTGTCGTATATGTTGGAAGCGGAAGGCCGCTCAATCGGATTATCAAGGAGGCATTGAGTAATAAGCTTTCCAATTCCGGAACCCTCTAATGCTGTATCGCCACGGACCGGAGCTTGAGAGACAGAGTCATCATCGGAGGACTGCGAGTCTTGGATAATGACAAGCAGCATTGAACCTTCAACAATCGCAGCGAGAGAATATACATCAACTTGCGTGTTGTATCTAAACCCATTCTTCATTTCAGGTGCACGGTAGGCTTCCTCGGTAACAACCCCTTCAGCGAATGACTCTTCAGACAATTTGCATGATTCGGAAAAGCCAGCCAGACGTGAGGACATGATACCACCATTCGTCTCATGATAGGTGATGATGACCTCAGGCCTTAGATCGCGATGAACGACGCCATGCTTGTGGACCCAACTGAGAGCTCCTGCAATTTGTCCATACATCAATATAAGGTCGGAAGGATCGTAAATACCCACCCTGTGAAGTCGCTCTTGCAGGGTCATGCCCCTAATATACTCCGCTATGATCATGAGTGACCCCGCCAGCCCAGGGAGGACGGCGAACTCCAAGAATGGTACCAAGTGAGGGCTCCCCTAGGCACCATTAGCAATCACAACCTTGGTGGAGGGCAAGAACTTACAGCCAAAATTCCTGTAAGATTCTCTTTCTGCCATTTCGCACGAGTCTCCAAGGAGCTGCCAGCAAAAAGCTTCCTAACCACATGTCTTCCCGTTTCAAGGTCAATGGCTTTTCGGACATCTGAGGCTTTGGATGCTGGTAGACGTTTTCGCTCCAGAACGTGATATTTCTCTGAAAGTTGTGTACCATATCTTGAAGATGACTCGCCATTCCAAACAACTATCGTAGTACGGGCACTCGATTCAGTATCGGTTGTTTGACTTCTCTCTTGGATGTCCAAACCAGTCAAACTAGCATCCGGGAGGGACTTGGGTTGCTCCCTCAAGGCTGGGAACCGATTGTTCTCAATCCAGTCATCATCGACGGTTTTCACTGTGAGATAAAGCTCCAGTTGACCAAGCCTAATCTTGTTTCGTATGTCGGGATACAGTGCCCGCTGTTGACCAAATTTTGAGAGTGGAAAGTCATTGACCATTGTACCATTCGCTGAATAGTTGACAATCATCCAAGACCAATGGCCATTGACAAAGATCCCAAAGTGCCAACCGCTGATTGTGTTTTTGGAAACTGTTCCTGGGACCCTGAAATCGACATTGCGTGAACTCCCAAATAGAAGACCTGCGGGTGGGTTTATCCCATTCTTGCTCTTCACTCGACGTTTCGGATAGCGCAAACTATATTTGCGGTGCCGTAGTTCAACTTCTTCTGCGTTCGGAGTGGGCCTTGAACTGGCGCTGGACTGGGTTTGGTCACCCCCAACCTCGTCCGGACTATTGTACTTGCCCTTGTTATGCCTACCCGTCAGATTATAATTATGTAATGCCTCCGCAGTGCTCCCCTCGCAATACACAGTCGCAAGGATAGTGGCCTTCAACTCTAAGGCGCTCATGATTTGGTAGTTTGTGAAGTGCTGGTTGTAAAATCACCTCTCTTGGTATATATGCCCGGTTCCTTCTCGATCCATACGTTACATGGGGCTGATGCCCCAGTTAGATTGGCCAATAAGCATACCTTAAGAAGGCGGAGGAGTTGGTGTTTTGACTTAGGCGAAGCGCCCTAGCTAACGCCAATCCCCGCCGGCGCTTCTTAGGGAGATAAACTTCGGTCGGCCACTGACCCCAGCACCGCTCTGGAATGCCGTGACAATAAATTATTTGCGAAGGGTGGATGAGGTTGATCCAAGGCTTAGAGTACCAGGCCTATGTTACCAGGCCTATGTCTAAAATAAGTGGAAGTCTCTAGCTGGGGCTCCTCCCGACATTACGACAACGAAAGGGATATATCTAAGTCGTTGCAGCGAATTATAGGAATCCATGATTTCTACCACCTCTGCATCAATTGGTCCTCAAAATCTGTCCTGATTGTTGACTGGTTAAGAGGACTCTTAGCTGACGACTGCCACTTACTTTGTGCACACGCGTTGCACCACTCAACGGACCGCCCGCTCGTAGCCATGATAATGACAAAGTTCTCGAATGCAACCATTGTACGGAAGAATAAAGGCTAACTACTGATAACAGAGCTAAGCAAGCGTTCATACACTTATCTGAATGTGGACATATGGCGTCGTTGAACGCAATATTCCCGAGCAGTGAGGTGTTTACGTCTTTTGGAGTTCGAGGGTCTTGCTGGGGCCAAGCCTTTACGTCAGCAGACAACCACGTGAGCGACAAGCGAGTGCTCTCCCTTATGGGCCGAACGAGAGTGAGGCTAGAATCCAGAGTGGGATGTCACGTCAACATCAATTGCACGTACAATGTACCAGCCTGGATTGCCGCAGTCATTCACACTCTCCGGTATAGTTATCGTTGTTGCTGACCACGACCATCGCGATGGCTCAACCCCTTCATCCAAGCTTCCCCAGAGCTTCCCGTCCCTTCTGAGCGTCCCCGCCAGACGAACCGACGATTTGCCTGACCACCTTTGTTTGCCTGTCTTCCTCGAGGAGGAACTTCGCAGCTGGGTTATTCATTGCCAAACTAACGAAGATGACTATCTCGAGTTCTGTTACCGCCTTGGCCTCAGCGGCAGACGAGAACTCCTCAGCGAAGACTACGTCACTGCAGAGCAAGGACTCCATGGACAGAGGGTGTTCTGGCGCTCCGTTGCTTGTGCACAACTTCTAAAACTCTTTGGATCCTGGCGATTGTGTCAGGTATGTGACCAGTTGCTGGAGCGATTTCGACCTGTAAATGGCGGGTGCGATCAACTGGAATACAAAACAGTTTGGAGGGAACTTTACAACAGCCGCGGGAAGCAACAAATGCTAGGTCGCTGGCCTATAGAGCGTAAAGCTCCCACGATCGACCCATCTAGTCAGACCTTCTTCCAGAATGGAATGGAAAAGCACTCAATTGTTCATATTCCTCTCATCATCCAAGCTATTGACTGGGTAGAACCCACACAGCATTTCATGTCTCCAGAATCAACTTCCGACTCTTCACCGCCTCCACCATTACCACCTGTCCAAAACCACAAAAAGGACAAAGCTGTCCATATGACCTACGATGTCCATCAGTCTACACCAACCTCTAGCAAAACAACCACCGAAACCACTGTACTGCTACGGGATCCCACACCTGTCTCAGAGCCCACACCGGTCCCAGAACTCCCACCAGTACCTGAATATATTACCATACCAATATCGGAACTACAACAACCTCCGCAACGAAGACGTCGACCGACAAGCACATCTGTGCCATCGAGGGGACGTATACAAAAAAGAAGACAGTTGGCTGCAAGGTGTGGGCCAGTAACGCGATCCCAAAAGCCAAAGGCGAGCGTCACACGTCCTGGTGCCGCAGCGGCAAGAGCAGGAGGATCTGGGCATTTCACGCGATCTCAGGCAAGAGCAAAGGGTTGAATCACATTGATGGGGCTTTGGTCAACACTTATATATGGAATTCGGATTCCACCTGCCTCCATGACTTGGCCGTACCACGACCAGGCTGGCGTGCAGTTGTTCATCGGTCAAGGACACTGCGAATCCTTCCTGTACAAGCCCGGAGCTTGTCAGTGATGAAGCGGTCTGCCTGTTCAGCCATATCTCATGCCTCCCTTCATCACCGCAGGATGCTTTCTACCGCTGCTGACTGGCTGGGGCGGCCGAGGTTGATCCTTGCACGCCTGATAAGGTACCGCCGGACGCAGCAGTTACGGCTCGTCGCAGCTCTAGGACCGGGAGACCCGGGTGCCCCCTCCCTCGCTTCTCCACCTTCCGCGAGGAAAACATCGTATCGTTTAGTTTCGAGTACTGGGAGGCCTTCGGTCCAATTTGGAACTCTGTAGGCGCATTCTGGAGCGCTCCTTTGTAGAAAGACCCGACTTAGAATTCCAGCAGGTCAATGCCAAGACTCATTCTCAGCCAATCAGATCCTTTAGGCTCTTGTTACGCTTGAGTCAGCTAATTGATTACGTCAGCAGTTGCCAGTGATTCTCGCATGTGTCCCTACCTCACTCACACTTGGACTTCTGATATAACGCGAACACATCAAGCTCACGACCCACTCTTCGTCACTTGAGCACATCGCAATGCGTGATGGACGATCTATCAACCCGAAGGCATGTTGTCGCTCGGTCTCAGTGGAATAGTCATTGTCGTTGAAGATCACAAGCATTGCGATGGCTTCCTTCCCTTCGCCAAATTGTCACAGAGCCATCCTTTTCTTCTGGACGTACCTGCTCAACAGCTCGACGTACCTGGGGATGTCAACATACCTGCCCTTCTCGCATGCGAAGTCCGCGATTGGGTCACGCATTGTCAGAGCTACGAAGATGACTACTTAGAATTTGCCCACCGTCTCGGGCTAAGCAGAAACGAGCTTCTGAAAGAAGATCACTTAAACGTTGAGCGAGGGTACATGGAACAGAGGGCATTCTGGCGCTCTTGTGCTTGTGCGCGATTGCTTGAGCTATTCGGATCCTGGCGCTGCCGTGTCTGCGCGCAACTGCTGTAGCGTTTCAATTCTATACCTGGCAAAGGTATTCTACCGGAGTACCAGTCCCTATGGACGATGGCCACACGCACAAATCGAATTATCCAAGGACGCTGGCCAAGCAAACCCGAAACTTACCTTTCGCAACTGACAAGCCCAATGCCGGCCGGGAATGGAACGAAATCTGGGTCGTCTATCCATATACCTCTCGTCATTCAGGCTGCTGAATTGGTATTGGCATCAAAAGAGCAACTGCTTACCGCATCGCACCCTGAACCCGCACTATCTCCAGAGTCCATACCAATGTCGGATTCTAAAAAGGTCAAACATGTCCACGAACACTGCTATGTGCGTAATCGAACACCAACTTACAGCAAATCAACCTCCGAATCCACTATGTCAATAGAAGACCCTCCATATCCCAACAGACCGACGCCAACTCCGGAACTCCCTCCAGTCCCCGAGTATCTCAATATACCGAACTCGGAGCTACGAACACCCCCGCAACTGAGACGTCGACGGAAAAGCACCACAACACCATGTAAATGGCGGGTACAGAAGACTAGATCAACTGGTGGAAGAAGTGGGCCGGCTACCCGATCTCGAAAGGCAGAGGAAAGAGCCCCAAATGTCAAAGCTCGAAAGGCTGGTGGAGGAGGGCCTGCGTACTTTACACGATCTCAAGCCAGAGCAAAGAGACGATGAATCGCGAACCCGAAGCCTTTGTCAGGACACCGATACTGGATACGACCTATCAATAACAACTGGATGCTCATAACTTGCCAAAACCCAACCAACATGGAAGTATCCTCCAGCAGTACTCTCACAAAATTCAGGGTCACGCTTACCACAGACCTTCTGTCATCGTGCCGAATCACTGCACTACCTGAGAAGGTTACGGCCGTCACAGCTCCCAGCCCGGGAAATCCGGGTGCGAACGGCAGGCTGGGCAGCCTGCACAGGGTGCGGGTGCGGGTGCGGGGGTTAAGTTACAGATGTATGAGGTACGCTGGACTGGTAATTGGATCGAGTTGAGCGTGGTGGAGGAGCTTGGGAGTTAAGTTTGAAGGACGGAATGTGAGAAGCAGGGAACGGCGGGGATGGGCCTTTGTTCTCCCGGGCAGGGTTCTTTTTCCATTATGTAGGGGCGGGTCGGACGATGTACCGACACTTCCCGCACCGCCGATGCCGTGGGTTGTTGCCCGCTCGATTTCTGTGGGGCGCGATGGGGCTGGGGTGGCGGATAGGTGCGCCCCGGGGGGGGGGGGGGGGATGGAGGAATGAACGGACGCGGGAGGGGGAATGGTTGCCGTCGGAGGAGGGAATGGCCCCGCGGGAGGGTGGGCGTCGAGATGAAATTCGAGATTTTATGCGGTCGACTGTTTCATATTAATTTCCGGGGAGATTGTCGATAATGAGGGAGTGGGTTGAAGGTAGGGCTTGGCACAGCCACATATAGGTTCATGCCCTGCTGGTCGGAAGCACATGCGTGCGTGGTGAATCGGTAAGGTAACATGATCTGGAACTCGTGGAGATAAGCTAGACCATCACCACCTGATTGGCCCGACGGACCCACGAATCATGCAGCCGGCCCCGTTCCGACTGCGTGGCTCAGGGTCCGGCGAATATGCACGGAGGCATCCGAGGAATCGTCTCTGATTGGCCAGATAAGGTACGGACATCTTATCGCAGGCCGTTACACGGGGCGTGCTCAGTCGGCACAAGCTTTCATGGAGAATAGCGGGTAGCCGAGCTGCAGGTGGCGTTCCCCCGCGTTCAATCTGGGCTGCAGCATGCGCGACCGACGTTCTGAATTTCAATCTCGACTCGGGATCATGAGAGTGCCTCAATTGGGCCGGGGAACGAGGAAGGGTTGCCTCGCCATGGCGTTCCCGTATCCATCCTCGGTGTGGTGGGCTGCTCGTACCTTGCCTCGGCCGTTGGGGTTGCTCCGTGGTGCGCTCGGCGATTACTGTCTGGCTCGTCTATGCTGTTGTTTGACTGGTTGCAGTCCTTTGAGAGAGAGATAAGCAGAAATCCTACACGGCTGTGCCACTTGTACTTGGGGCGCGTTGCGTTTGCTCTGGCGGGTTTGGTGGATGGAAGGGAGGATGGCTCTGACGGGATGGCGGGCTGGTGATAAGGAGGTGGGGTTTTATTCGTTGGTCGAGCTGTTGATGCTTGCACGGGCCGTCCTTTTGGGGGGGGCACGGCTTCTGGAATGATTCATCTAGGATCCCGGTTCTTTTGTGGGTTGCTGGACGGTGTGTTGGGATGGCTGGCGGTGCGGCCAGGCTAAGGCAGGAGGGCCGCTGGGACAGCCATCCTGCTTCGCTATATAGCTCTGGGATGGGCTCGCTTTACCCGGGTGGTTAACGCACAGCAACGTCTCTGCTTCTACGTACATCATGTCGACATATTCCACCCCCGATTGGCTCGACAAGGGCGATAGTGCGTGGCAGCTCACGGCCGCCAGCTTGGTCGGGCTGCAGAGCGTGCCTGGGCTGGTGGTCTTGTACGCCGGTATGGTCAAGAAGAAGTGGGCTATCAACTCGGCGTTCATGGCCTTTTATGCCTTTGCGGCGGTGCTGATCTGCTGGGTTACTTGGGCGTACAAGATGGCGTTTGGGGTCAAGATGCTTCCGTTCGTGGGGATTCCGGGGCCGGCGCTTGCGATTGATTATCAACTCGATCAAGCGGTCCTGCCGACTTCGGGCATTACTGCGGCTTTCCCCATGTCTACGATGGTCTATTTTCAGTTCGTCTTTGCCGCTATTACGCTGGTTATTATGGCTGGCGCATTCCTCGGCCGCATGAACTTCCTGGCATGGATGATCTTCGTACCTCTGTGGTTGACCTTCTCATACACAATCGGCGCATTTAGTCTCTGGGGTGGAGGGTTCCTTGCGGTTTACGGCGTGATCGATTACTCTGGCGGCTACGTTATCCATCTGTCATCTGGCACAGCCGGGTTCGTCGGCGCATGGTGGATTGGGGAGCGTCTACCAGAAGACCGCGAGGACAACCGACCGAACAACGTGCTGCTCGTTCTAGTTGGCGCAGGGATACTCTGGATCGGCTGGAATGGATTCAACGGAGGTGATCCATACGCTGCGAGTGCCGATGCCGGCGTCGCAGTGCTCAACACCAACATCTGCACAGCCATGAGTTGCCTCACTTGGACCGTATGCGACTACTTCTACTTCGGAAAGCCCTCAGTGATCGGCGCGGTCAATGGCATGATCACCGGCCTCGTGGCCATCACCCCCGCCGCCGGTGTCGTCGCAGGCTGGGGTGCCATCATCCTCGGCCTCTTCTCCGGCAGTCTCCCCTGGATGACAATGAACATCGTCGGCAGGAAATGGAAAGCCCTGATGAAAGTCGACGACACCCTCGGCATCGTGCACACCCATTTCGTCGCCGCCATCTGGGGCGGTATCGGCACTGGCATCTTCGCCACTACAGAGGGCTGCGCCGCTTTCGGCCTGACCCAACCCGGCGGCGCCATCGAGGGCAATGGTCGACAAATCGGGCTGCAGATCGTCGGCGCGCTGTTCATTATCGGCTGGAATGTCGTCTGGACGTCCCTGGTCATGATGTTCATCAAATACGTACTGCGCGTCCCGCTGCGCATGTCGAGGGAGGAGTTGCTGGTCGGCGACTATGCGGCCCATGGGGAGGAGCCGTATGTCTTCGGCGAGGGCATTCGCAGCGTGCTGCACGGGGATACGGAGCGCGCGCCTAGTAGTGGTGATGGCGAGGATGGGTTGGGCCCTGTTATCATGGGGAAGAGCCCTAGTCCGGTGAGGGGCGAGGGGGATCTGATTGCGCCGGTGCGGGGGAAGGGGAGTGGGATGGCGTTTGAGAAGGGGAGGGTGCCGCTGGAGGATCCGGAGAAGCGGGATTGAGGGGGTAGGGGATGTGTTTGAGGCGTTGTGGCATTTTGGGGAGGTTCGGTCCTGCTATGTCGGTTTCTTGTTGTTTTTGAGGGGGGCGTTGAAAGATGTAACAAGAGTGTTCTTGGCTGGTTCAGGTGTACAGTGTCAGTAATAGTATGGGTTCTAAGAGCCGATGCCTCTCTTTAATGTCGTCTTATAGATATACGTGAAAAGGAGTCCAAGTTTTATGTGATCGCAATCCTGAAGCTCTTTGCTGGAGGTAGCCCTAGTGGAGAATAAGGTAGGGCTGACCATATGTCACCTGTGTATCGTAACGCTGTGGCGCTTGTGCATAAAATGTGCATTAAAATTCTATCGCTTATGTCTGTCACCCTCTTTTCCATCCTTCGTTGGTGATGAATTGAGAGGGACTCGGCAAAAAGTCATCCTTAGGAACATACATGTGTTCTGCCTACACCATATGAAGGGTGACTATGATTAGTTGTAATGGTTATTGACTTTGACGTGCGTTCAATCTTAATCCACCCTTTCAGTCAAATTCTACCTGATGGATACACTACAGTATGGGGCTAGCCTGTGCTGTGAGCAGTAGTCTCGTGTGCATTGTATGCAGATGTCGACGTTCTATAAATTGCATGTTGGTCTAGGTTTGTTCTGTGGTGGTATTGCTCATAGGGCCCCTGAAGAGTAGTCACCCAATAACATCCATACATATATAGCTCAAGTGCGCACAATTTTTTCATAACTCATCCAGCCATCAAACGCCCGAAGAAGCATTACGACTAATACCTCGGAACCCATTTCCCCGGATGCCAAACATTAAAGATAAACACCGCCACCACAATCGGCGCAAACTCCAAACATCCAAAGTAAACCTCATGAGTACTCAAAGTCCGCTGAAGTCCCTCCGCCGTCTCCGCCAGCCGGAAACACGTCCTCAGATATACCAACAGTGTAGCCGCACACAGCGCCATCGTGAATGGCATCATCGCCGCCGTCGAGACCTTGCGAACGCGGTATAAGAAAATGGTGAGTAGGATGATGAACACCAAGAATGAGAAAACCTGGAAGGCCAGGCCGGCGAGGAGAATGTTGTTGGCCGTGGTGGGGTCTTTGCGGTTGCTTTCAGCTTTGCCGATACTGGCAGCACCAGCGATCTGGACGGCGGTGGCGACGACGTCGCTGACGACGAAGATGATGAGGACGGCGCGGGGGGGGAGGGGCGAGTATTGCCTGCCGGCGGCGTTGATGAGGAAGGTGAGGATTGTGTAGATGGAGGCGGAGAAGAAGACGGGGGCCACGACTGGTTGAGAACGGTCAGCTATGCATTCGTGAAGGAGGTAAAGGGGTAACCGTTGTATGGTAAACCTCCATTTGGTTTTACTTGGAAATGGGGGAAAGAGGACAGAACTCACCGATCATAAAGTATTGCACCACGAAGTTAATAACGCTGTAGGGATCGACGCGGCTGGCGAGAATGCGGAAGATGTAGCCCACGACTTCCATGATGGCGCCGACGACGACAGGGATGAAGTACCAGGTGCGGTAGCGGTATATTTGGTACGAGTGCAGGAGGGTGGAGATGCTGAACAGGATCACACCCAGCAGGCCGAGGGCGAAGGAGGGCGTGTACCCGAAGATGATGATGGGGGCGTCTTGTGGCCCGTTAGGGTTGGGGAAGTTAGGGTCGACATAGCCTGCAAGAGGCGCTTTGGAGGACATTATTTGCTGTTGATGTTGTTGTTGCTGTGCTGTCACAGAAGGTCCTGGTCGAAGGTCGTGATCATCGAACTGGTGGACCCGCGTTGAATGAGTTCTTGGGTGTGGTCAAGATTTAAGCAAACATCAAAGTGTGGGTGCTATCGCCGGAATTGAGGTTCATAACAAGTGGTTAGTAGTCCATTATTTCAGACCAGCTTTCCAGGAACAATTGGCTCTGTTCGCCTCCCAGAACCAACATGCAACGGTCGTCCTCAATTGGATGACTCGTATTTGCTGCGCTTCGAGGCCGACTGGAGGGGATATAGAAACTTCGTAGCCCCTAAAGTCGTGGTGTGGAATACAGTAGAGACTCTGGGCTGACGAAGGCGTACTGGATGAACTACTGCCAACCCCTGCAGTCTAGGCGCTTGCTCCGACTGGCCAAACGCCCAGCTTTAGGCTGGAAAGTGACAGCTGTAGCCATTGAAGCTGCTCTAGCTGCTATGCGCCAAGGCTGAAGACGAGAACGGCGTTCAATCGACTTCCTTCCCTGGCGTAGCTTATACCAGGAGGTGATCGAGTTGTCGGAGGTGTTGTCCTCCGTAATGACCTCATGACTTCATGACTTTCGCTCCCGCTGTCTCGCTTAGTACTGAACCCTGCAAGGCCGTGTCGCGTGCGCGTGGAAGAGCACGCTAGCATACCATAGCTCAACGTCTTTTATATTTGATGAGTCCTCAGGCCTACTTGTACAAAGGCTACCTCGGCGTTCGATACAGCCTCCAGGTGAGGGTCGATAAATGATAGGGCCCAAGGAAGAAGGTTGACCGGTCGTACTTCTGTCCTTACATCGTCGAGGCTGGTGATGCTAACCCATCTTCGTTTCCTCACTTAGAGTTATCTTTCGCGCTATTACCCTCTTGTTGTTTTTTCGCTCTACTGAACGCTTGCAGTGAAGATGGCGTTCCATTCTGCTCATCGATTGTTCTCCGTCTTTGGCTGTGGGTTTCCTTTACTTAGACTTGCTCGGTTGTGCTTTTGATATCATCAGCATGGGTTGAACAGGTCTTCTGGCGATTTCTAGCTTCGTTCATAGCTTTGTGGTCGATGTGTCTTTTGAATTAAACCCCTGTCAGTGTTCGATTGACGGCACATGGAGAAAGATATAGGAAGATTGTAAGGATTGGTCCTCCAGTGCAATCATGCAATGACCCGGAGGCCATCCACTCTCATGTGTGGGACAGATAAGAGCATCTAGCACAAGTCTAGAATATTGACAGGGCTGTTCGAGGAATGTAGCACAAGTCATGAACAGAGACAGAACTGTGTCAAGCAAAGAATAGAAGACAGACGGAAGACACATAAATGATGTATGGAAGACAGATAGAAGATGAGAAGAAAAATGATTTACAAGTCTGACTTCTACATTTGTGACTTATGCTACACACTCTTACATTGCAAAGCTCTGTTTTCAGCTCCCGCTGCTTGTTCCGCTCCCAACAGGTATTTGCCGATAATATCAAAATGGTATTTTCACGGCGTCTTGGCCGGACAAAGCACCAATGTTCCCATTCGAAGCCTGCTCCTCGACCAAGCAGGCCCGTCATTCAACGCTTTGGGCGATCAGCGACAGGCCAGTCATCGCACCACCGAGTCAAGAAATCAAAATTCCGTCAAGCCACTACCCCTCCTCTCCTCCCTCCTACATCCCCTCTCGCCCAACCCCCCTTTTACCCCCCACGCAACCCCACTAACGACAATCTCATCCAACATATCCCCCTCCACCCCCCCCTTCAAAACCTCAAACCTCCCTCCCCCATCCCTAATCTCCAGAACAGCATACCCCTCCCCATACCCATCCACCAGCACCAAATCCCCTCCTTTCCTCCCCTTCCCCGTCTCCCTCCCCACCACACTCCCCCTTCTCCCGCCACTAGTATCCCATCCGACCCCGCTCACACCACTCCCCACACTCGACACACTCCCCCGACTCGCCACACTCCCCCGACTTCCCCCCCGCTCCATCCTCCTCCCCTGACTCGCTTTCCGCGCCCTCTCCACTTCAGCTGCCCCCTTCCACCACCGCACCCCGCCCAAGCTCAGGAAACTGTACGCTTCCTCCCGCCACCCGGTGCGCTCCATCGCCATGAATCGCCCGTCGGTGAATCTGATGTCCATCCCGCCGCTCTTGTGGTATTGCACCGTCGCCACCTCGTCGCCTGCCCACTCCCCGCGCCCGCGACTGATTTTCAGATCCGCGGGTTTGCGGAAGAGGCCGCCGCTTTTGGGGGGGAGGATTTGGATGCTGTAGGCGGGGGTGGGGGATGTGGATGGCGAGGTGGGGGTGAGAGTGAGGGTTGTGGCGGTTTGTTGGGGAGAGGCGGAGGCGCAGGCGGAGGCGGAGATCTGGAATGTAGGGGGGGGTGCGACGTAGGGGGAGTAGGGCGGGAGGGTTTCGTTGTCGAGGTGGCATTGGCGGGCGCGGAGGATGGCGGCGGTTTGGAGGTCGGCTTGGCGGATGGAGTAGTAGGATGCTATGGGGGTTGGAGCTGGGGGCTTTGGGAGGGAAAGGGCAAAATAGTGGGCAGTGAGGTTACAGCGGCGTTGCGAGGGGATGATGCGACATGGTTGAGTGCGTTGGCGGCGATGTGAAGTATGTGAAGGATGGAAGACGGACGAAGGATGGTGGGAACATAGCAGTCCGATAGATTTATGCCCGTGTCATCGATTGTCGGAAGGCGAGGCCGACCCTGATTGGGGGGCAGCGAGGGATCGACAGCGGGGTCAGATGGGTGGACCCTTGGGGCGACGATCGCTACCCCATAGCACCACCACTAGAAGAAGTCCAGAGCTCGCCTTGCTGATTTAAGCCTGCTAAGCATTGTGCCCATGCAAAGTCGAGATCCCTAGAACCCTGTACAGGTATGCTAATCGCTCCTGACGCTGACTCAAAGCACATCTACGAATATAAACGGCCTGCATCATCTGCCCGTCACGGCCGCTTGGTTCAAGCGCAAAATTGCAATGGAGGCGATGCTAAGCATGACCGTTCCTGAAGTTCTGCGGCAAGTCTTTGCACCTGCCAAAGCAACGCAGTTGGAAAACCTTCTGGCTGCAAGGAAACAACAGCGCTCAGGTTTTAGTGTTTGGAAATTGTTTGGCTGGTGAGTCCATTTGACTGAGATCCGCAACACTCCTGTTCCGCTTTGGAGGAATTCACTATTCTCTCCCCTGAGCTTCCTCTGCATGCTCGCGCCCAGGTCGCTTAACTACATGAGGAGGTATAAAATCACCCCTGGTGTCTTAACACAAACTCAACTGGTTTGTTCCCGTATTAATCAAGGTATGTGTTCGAGGCGGGATAAAAGAGGGCACTTTAGTTATGATGCTGTAGGATTGAATGCCTTGTAGGCCTGTAAACCCCCCTCAACGCATTGTACAAATCCGAAGAACACTGTCAGGACTAACACCATCACAGCAACCCAAAAGGTATACCATTGCACGCCGTTACGCCTATCATGCCACCATTGAGACAGAGTACTTGGCCGAGCCTCATCAAAGACTTGTTTCAGGATGACAAGGCGATCATGCCAAAATCTGAAATTTTCAATCTGTCGGTCATCAGCTTTGAGATGGCCGCATCGAATGGCATGTGTATCCAGATTCAGAGACGATGGAAGGTTTTTGAACCAGTTCCGAGTGGTCATGTCAGATTGTGGAAGGAGGAGAGCGAGCGTGCGTAGGGATTCTTCAGCAAGGCCATCGGGTAGTAGTGAACTGCTGAATTTAGCCACCGTTTACAAATTCCTGAATGGTCTCCGGCGAACGCGACGTACTAACCTTTGCTTCTGACATACCAAGAAAGACGCATGATGGAAGATGGCGACCTTCTTGTCTTCCTCTATCATCCGAAGGTGATCGGCCAGGTTCCACGTCCAGACAATTTCAACCCCTGCAATTCGACCAAGATTGCGGGCGTTGAACATCTTCTCCAACTTGACGCCCTCATGTCCCAGCACCGGAGCAGCACCGAAGTAGCCGCCAACGAAGTCTTTCAAACTGCTTTTGTTCCAATCCAGCTGTTTTCGCCCGGAGAATCCGTATTCATGACTGCCGAAGTCTATCATTAGCAGCAGACGCGCCGCAAGGTCGATCGAGCTGTCGAGCAACGCGGTCTCGTTGGCAGGTCCAGGAGCGGAGAGTTTCGAACGCAGTAGATCTCTTATCTCATGTCGTAGCAGAGGTCCTTTCAGATACTCCACAATGTCGAGAATGTCTCGGTGCGTCCTAGCGGAGACGTGTCTGCCGCCATCGTGTAAGGCGTGACCGCATTGCTCTGTGTAATAGTCCCAATACGCGCCAAGGTCGACGTCACCTTTACATAGCCATTGCGGAGTGGCATTCAGATGCCAGAAATGGTTGACGATCTCAAGTTCTGCTGTTGTGCTGAGAGGTGCCGCGAGAAGCGGACTACTTAGCGAGGTCATCATTTGACTTAAGGTTGGCGCCAAGGATCGCAGGTGTCGTCGCTGTCAGTTTACCTAAGGTATATACCTTACCATTCAACTGGTTGTTCAGACGCTGCTCAACCTGGGCAAACTCGAAATTGCTTCTCCATGTCATACGTGGTCTCCCATCCTCTTCCTCACTGAGGACAGATATCACGAATATGGATGTGGCGTGGCTTGCGAGCTGCGCAAGCTCAGCCATGACGCGCGTCGTGTCAACACCGGCTCAGCCTCAGCGGGACGAAACCTTTCCGTCGTCGTGGCCGCTCACTGGCCCCGAATTTAATTCCTTGTTTCTCCTCATCCAGGTGACTGGAATGTGCACTACTCTCTGCTCCTTTCCTCACACCGTGAGTTGGTGCTCGCCTCTATGTTAAACCTGAGCGGATGATGGATACCTTAGCGAGGCTCCGTCGAAGCAAGAACGTGTGGCCAGATCCTGAGCAATCAATCGGTCGGTACATCGGAAAGGTCGGGAGAGATTGCTGTTGGGAAGCAACCGGGTTAGCTCGAAACACATTTGTTCAATTAGCACCGGAGATCAAGGCTTGCCTCGAGAGTTGCAGTGAACCAGTTTCAGGCTGGGTCACTTTCTCGATATACATGATCGGAAGCACACCGAAGACGGCGAAACCAACCATATTGTTCTGCTCCAGAGAGTCCAGCCCTCGTCGCGAGGTCAGGAAAACAATCTTAGAAAACGAAATTCTGAAAAATCATCCAGGTGTCAGGACGGGGCACGCGGCAAGAGCGCCCGACTTCAATAGCCTAGTTCAACTGGCGATGGAAAACAGGAGTCAAGAAGACGGATCCAGCATTATTCAAGTTGATGAAGGACCTGGAGTAGTCATCATGGCCGCTACCTCCGACAGTCCCTTCGGAATGCGGATACTCATTAAGGATCGTGGCAATGACACTGAACATTCACGAAAGGCGACCGTAGGCGGTATAGTGGAATGGAAAGGCAGATACTTTTATCTCACCGTTGCTCATGTGTTCCAGAGTACAACGAACTCTATTTCTCCAGCCCCATTGGACGACTGCGATTCGGAGTACGAAATTGATGATCAAAGCGATGTCACAGATGACCATAGCCGCGATGAGGAAGAGATGGAGATCACCAGTAGAGGAAGCCTCACTCCGGATTATCCCAGCTCCGAACAGGACGACTCCTTTACTAACGAACTTTCCCCGGTATCAACCTCGACAGACGGCGAGTTTATCGGAGAAGACCTGGACCGAGTATGGCACAATGATGCCAGAGAATTACCTTCATCTCAGAACGAATGCGGAATAGAACCGACCAGGCTCAAGACATCCTATGAATCACTTACCGCAACCGGCGACCTCTTTATTACGTCCTCGGACGGCCATAAGCAAGGTCTTGATTATGCCTTGGTTGAAGTGTGTGAACCACAGCACCGGACCTTCAACAAAATCGCGGTGGACGGCGACATAGTATATTCTGAGAACATTGTGCACTCCGGACCGAAAGATGCTGATGTACTGACCGTTACTGGCTCACGAGGTCTCATGACTGGCCATCTCTCAGGGACGCCTTCTTTTATGTGCTTGCCTCACAACAACACGTATCAGGAAGTGTACACAGTGCGATTCGCCGGCGAACTTGAGGATGGCGATTGCGGGTCCTGGGTTATCGATGCTTATTCTGGGGATCTCTATGGCCATATTGTCGCCGGTAGTCCGGAATCTGGTGTTGCATACCTCGTTCCATCCTTCCAGATCATCCAGGACCTCGAGGAACGTCTAGGATGGGTACTGAGATTACCCACGAGGGATAGCCCACCGCCCAAGCTGGGTGATACAACATGCTCAGATGTATCACTTACCGTTGCTTTCAGGGAGCAAGCCACTTTCAAAGAATCAGCTTCCGATTTGCGCGGCCGCCAAGGGAAAGAACCACTTGGTGAGATAGAGTCTTTAGCAACCAAGGCTAGGCTGGAGCATCACGCATCAGGTGACGCCGTCGGTGCTGAGCATGCTCAGTCCCTCTACAGCTTCGATCGAACGGACGTGCCTCCAGACTCCGATGGCGAGAAGTGTCAAGCTATTGTCAACTATGCAGCTACTGGACTGGAGAGAGGCCTACCGGCTTCTTCTGCAGTAGAGGACGTCGACGTTATTGTGAAGGATCTCACATTACGGTTCAGACAATCTCTGAGCCAAAAGCGCATGCAGCAATTGGAATACTCAAAGTCCCGAACCTTACATCCAGGGCTTAGCTCCACGTCGCCAGACTTGACTATTAATACTCCCATGCCACCCAAATACTCATCATTGAGAAACACCCCAAAAATACCAGTTCCACCGAGTGATGCGAGATCGTTACGATTTCGGCGCTGGCTTTTTTCACTATCGAATACACCAGCGAGATGGGACAACTCAGGCCTTCTTGATGGAGCTCTTAGCGTGGTACCCTTGCAGAAGGTTTATGTAGAAGCTGAGGAAGAGAGCCTCATTCTCCAAGCTCAAGCTGAAGCGGAAAGAGAAGGGAAAGATGCTGCGTATGGCTACCAAGACTGTGTCATACGGGCTCTACTTCGATGGTTCAAGCGGGACTTTTTCACATGGGTAAATAACCCTGCATGTTCGAGATGCTACTCCCCGACTTTAGCTGCGGGCATGACCGCTCCAACTTTCGACGAACATGCCCGAGGCGCAGATCGAGTTGAGTTATACCGTTGCTCTGTAGAGGGTTGCGACAGCCATGAGAGATTTCCAAGGTACAGTGATGCTTTTGTTTTACTACAAACCCGGAAAGGCAGATGCGGAGAATGGGCCAATTGCTTTTCCATGCTTTGTCGGGCAATAGGCGCCCGAGTGCGATGGGTGTGGAATGCTGAAGACCATGTATGGACGGAGATATATTCTGTCCATCGGAGAAGATGGATCCACGTGGACGCCTGTGAGGAGGCGTGGGATCAACCAAGTCTATACACTGAAGGTTTGTTCACCGCAAGCTTGTTTGAGCTTCAGAGCTGAACTTTTCTTTAGGATGGGGAAAGAAGCTGTCCTACTGTATAGCGTTTTCGACCGACGGCGCAACGGATGTCACAAGAAGATATGTGCGGAATTCAGGACACGCTCTAGACCGCACACGTGCGCCTGAAGCCGTTCTCTTGCATATACTCGATGAGATCAAAGCGATGCGGCGAAAATATATGAAGACGCAAGAAAAGCTCCAGCTGAAAAGGGAGGACATGAGGGAGAACGATGAATTGCAAGGCTACCTTATCAGCAGCCTCGCCTCCAATCTTTCCAGGCTTGTCACACGCGTCTTGCCGGGCTCTTCTTCAACTGAAGACCTCGAGGCAACGAAGCTACCAGGCCGCCAAAGTGGTATGTATATACACTCTCCTGTCGATTGAAGCCTTTGTTAATATATGATAGGTTCCAGTGAGTGGATCCGATCCAGGGGGGAGGGTGGTGATGGGACAACAAACACAACAAACCACCCACCTTCATGATTTATAATTTACATTGCCCGGCGACTAGTGTTGACTACTTTCTGATAACAGACTTTGCGGCATGATGATGAAGTGTAACAGTACTGGTGAACTTCTGCAGCTCAAAATGTGTTTATTGAATGTGACCTTTCACCTTTAAAACTCATTCCTGATTCGATTCCTTCACGTTCTATGGGAAAGTCCGTCAGGTAATTGGATATCTTCATGCCAAACTGAAGAGTCATAAAAGTTAGCATACTCTGCTTTCATGTGATCATATGTGTCTGAACTGGTACCGAAGACTCTCATGCACATCTAGCAAAGGTGTGCCTTACAGGCATTGCACTTTCATGTGATTGCAGCATTCCGATTTCTGAACCATGCACTCACATTTTGAGCAGTCTCTGGCACCATCACTCTTCTTACACTCCGCGAAAGCGTCATCGCCAAGAATAGCGCTTTTTGTACTCGTCGCATGTGAGACCTTCATGACTGATGGCTTCACAATTTGTAACAAATCAAGGTGAGACACGTAGAACAGGTTAAGATTTTTGCCATCATCAGACGACTTCATACACCTGATCGCAATCGGCTATTGGATAATACTGATAGTTACCTGGATGTGTGCGGACGTGGTGCGTAAGGGAGTTCTCAAGCAGTTTGTCAAGCTGATCCTGAGTCAAAGCAGCTTCGAGCTTGGGAAATGAGATAACAACTTGACAGCTCCCTGAAGAGCCCAGGCATCTAATAGGGATCTCTTATTCTCCAGCGGAAAGGCACTGATTTACAAAGCATTCCTTACCGTAGACGTGCCCGCACGGAGCTGTATACATCTCTGTAATGTCACACCAACAAACAGCACAGGTGAGACTCACTTCAATGTTACTTCTGGGACTGGTGCCTTGACGGGACTCTTTCTGGAGAATGGCTTTTGCCCAATCAGCATCTTGAGATGATCCATGTATGGTGATTGTCTTCAGACTTGCAGTGACATTGAGACGAGCAGCAGTCTTCTCAAGCTTACTAACACTTCTTTGACACCCGGCCTGATGTGCTGCTATAGACGCCTCATTATCCAGAACAATGTTGAACGTCGAGACTGCTAGATCATCAACAGTCTTTAGGAGAGCAGAGTCAACAGCAGCCCTGTTCTCATCATTTCCATATAAGCTCGGGATGCACTTCCTGAGGTTGCGATAAATGAATACACCGTGTTTCTTTCCGAGTTCACTCAAGTAGGTCATTCCCTCTGCTTGCAGGAGAAGCTCATTCCATATGATGCCTCTGCCTCCTCTTGCTGTGTGCCCGTTCAAAATCTTTTCCACCGCGGCTTTGGCTCTCCCTACCTTCTGTGCTGTATTCGAGATGATGTGCAGGGTAGTGAACTGATGGGCGTTGTTCGCGGATGGGTAGGACTTGATTTTCACTAGTCTTTAGACGAAAAGCTTTGCTGTACGTTTGCAAGTTCTGATGAGATCGAGGTATGCATGGAGGATAGGGTCGAGAACTCCGCCTTAACGACGTGGAAAAGGAAAAGCTTGGAGCCGCCCAGCTGAGGAAGCTTGTAGCCATTGAGCTCAGTAACCGCTTCTGTGGCCTGCTCCATTGTTGAGAACGTTGCGGTTGCCTTCCTCTGAGCGCCTTCTATACTTGAGAACATAGTCCAAGCCTCAACAGTTCCTCTGGAAGACAACAGCCTTTGTATAGCTTAGCTAATCTCTTCAGCGCTGGAAGAGTAAGAACTCTTTCCGAACGTTACAGTATGAGGTTGGCGTTGTCCGCAAGCCCCCTTCAACATCTCGGATGTTGTTGATATGTCCAAATTGCCTATTTTTATGAAGCACTGCCACGGCTTAGCCTTCTTGTTGACGGCAGTCCTACATTCCAACGTTCTGTTTCAGGATCTTGACACTACCCAGTCTTTGCGCCACTTCCTCCATGGACTATGACGAATTAAATTCGAGAGTTGCGGTCTTCGAGGGTTGGTACCAAGTGCAATTGACAATGCAAATTCGTAGTCGAGCAGTCGAGGCAGCAGCGGGTCCGATGCTGAGAAAACCTCCGCCAGGGCCGAATTCCATGACAACTTCACCTAGATCTCTGGCATCTGACTCAGTAGCTTTCTGAGTCTGTGCCTTTGGCATATCCTGCTAGCAAGAGCGGTTGTGCAAAGGGTGATCGATGCTTCTCTAAGCTTGTTCAGCAACTTCAGCTAGCAATTCAGGAGCAGCTTGATTCAGCCATCAGTCCGCCGAATCTTATGCCATCTTGGATGACCACCGACATTCATCCTATTGGACCTGCCAAAACGCCCGTGTCTAGCTTCCTAGTTCCTTTAGCTGAAGTGAACTGTCGCTATTTTAAGAAAGGCGTGTGTAAGAACGGTGATAGGTGTCGCTTTCAGCATTACGCCACATGTGAAGAAGTGATTGCGCATGAGTCTATTCCACAGCAGGCAAGAAAAGAATTACTTCGAACAGAAGTCCGGCTAACACAGAAAAATATTTGCAGACAGGCATTGATATGGGTGTCAGGGTAGGATAAGAATCCTAGTGCTGAAGGTTAGAGGGAGGCTAAACGAGAGTTTACAAAAGTAACTTAAGGTGTCTCAAATAATGACACATGAGCTAACTAAACCAGGCAAAAGGCTATCGCGGAGGGTCACTCCTAAAACACTACCTTAAGGGAGTTGTAGGAGCCGAGATTACTGTATATAAACGGTTAGACAATAGAGATTTGTAAATAAACAGTTTGCCCAGTAAAAGTACTGCGAGCGGTGAAAATAGTCCAACGTTGTAGAGTAGCAACGGTCGACGTGATATTACAGTCAGACAACAGTTTTTTAAGCTCAATGAGTTATTTGAATAGCACCTTCCATTTATTGAGCAGTCCATTTATAGTGTCATAGAAGTACACGTAAATCACAGTCACATGTATTTATTATTTCTACAGTTAAAATATTTTAGACGGAGAACCCACAGTAATATCAAAATCAACAGAAACTTGACAGTCATTAAAGCTGCACATATATGTCAACGCATGTTTCAAAGATTGAGACAGTGATCTCACAGTCTGTTAGAGAAGTTGCCTTGAGATTTTTATTAAAACTTCATCTACCTAAGGTAAGGTAAGATACATTAAGGTAAAGTAAGTAGGTAGGTAAGTAAGTAGGTATTTAAGGTACAGTGATGTAGAACAGTCAGGTGTTCACTGTTGATATAATCTTCACTGTACACCTCCTCTCCTATCAGTCTGATTATTCATCACCGCCTTCATTGAGATCTCAAATAAGTCACATGTGTCATCATCAAGGTCCTCATAACTGCCCTGAAGCATAACAGAGTAGGACTTAAGTGTAAACACATTATCAACTAGAACAATTTCATTGATTAGCATAAGCAGTCACACAATTCAGTAACAATTAGATAAGGTCAGGAATAGTATTGAAATTGAAAAGCATGAGCAGGATATATGATAAAAAGAGTCATCAGTATCATGTCAAGTTGTTACATGAAAAGCAAATCAGACAGATAAGTACATAAGCTATAGAAGTGATGTATTATCATTCATAGCCTTTGTCAGGGGAGGGTCAGAGATCAGAAACTGCTTAAGACTTAATGTGTCAAGCTTCTTCCTCTGCTGCTGTTGACCTCAGCTCTTACTCTTCAGCTCCTTGAAGTTTAATTTGTTGACATCTTTGAAGCTGTCTGTCAGTGAAATGCAGTCATAAAAGGTGAGAAGCTTTTTTCTCACATCAGCTTCAGAGCCTCCTTCCTCAACAATGTCAAGGTATCACTTGACTTTCATCACTAAGTTGATGTAGATATTTAAAGCAAGTATGATAATTAACACACTGAAAATGCCTGCAATGAAGATATCTCATACTTTTCATAAAGTACAGATTTAGTGATGAGCTTCCCTTCACATTAAGGTACTGATTCATGTAATTTCAGACATGAAGGAAGTTTGACTCATTGAATGTCTTCATGAAAGCTGACTGCAGCAGAGAGTCTTGATAGTACTGCTTCAGCATTAAATCAACCTCATAGCATGTTTTTACATGCTTCTATACTCAATTAGTCACCACAGGCTTCAACAGGAGAAGAGGTAGTGTAAAGATATATCTTCATAACTTTGAGTACCTCATACTTGTATGACTTTATGTTGTTGAAGATCTTCACTCAGTCAGTAATCACCTCATAGAAGTTCATATTCAAATCTTCACTGTAAACTTGTCATAAAACTGTGTCTCAGAAGGCATTTGAATGATATAAAAAGATCATTCATCTTGTTTTATGATCAAGGAGCCTTAACTTCTCATCATTCTTTCATACAGCCTCCTCATCCTCATCAGCTGTTCATGAAGATTTTTTAATGCATCTTTTCTTCACTGCTGAGGTGATGCACTGTTTGAGTAATCTTTTATGAGCAGCAGCACTGACACTGAGGGTGACAGTTAAATTCTACATATATATCAGTATATTACAGCTGAAATTCAGCAAGGCAAACTGTGAATGATCTTACAAAGTTGATGATGTTAAAGAGATTATTGAGAGAGGCAGTCTGAGGCTACAAAGATCAGTATCTCACAGTTATAAGATAATTTAAGAGCTCTTACAGAGTCAGGGCTATGATCTGCTGACATTAAGTATGACTTGAGCTTGAATGTGATAATCAAATGATGTGACAAGATTTACAGTCAAATTATGATGAGAAGGCAGTTAAAAGTATGATGCTGACACTGAGGATTTTCATTAACTGTTTTACCCTGCATGAGATTTTTTCACATAAGATAACATCATCATTCCTGCACCTCACAAGCAGTTACAGGATGCCAGTTGTAAAATAAACCTTAAAACATAACCTCTGAATAAGGTAAACACTTGACTTTGTCTTCAAGATTTTATTTTGAACATATCTCAATTCAGGTGTCTGTCTTCTATGACATATTAAGTTTAACATTAATTTTAATTGATTTCAAGATGCCTGCTTCACATCATATTAACTGTAAAATAAGAGTTCAACAAGCTGAGCATTCTTCTTAAGATTTTCATAGCTCTCATCCTCTGTCTCCTAAGAGGTGAAAACATGAATTCATTGAAGACTCAAATCAAGCGCACTTGAAGAACATGTTCATCAGGATATCAGATAATTTTAAGGACTTTAATTTAAACTTCATATGTTTCTGTGTAAAAACTAATTACTTAAGTGTTCAATATTATATTTAATGAATGAGACTTCATAGAATACTACTGAGCTTTTTCAGTGACTGCAGGAGTTGATCACTAAGGGTGATGATGACTTTAAAAAGCTAAATATGAAGGAAATTCAAGAACTTCAACAGATTGCAGCATATCAAGAGGTGAAGATGAATAATTCAGAGAGAACTACTGATGAAGATGAGGAACAGACAGTTGAATTTAATGATGCTGAGAAGAATGAGATCTCAATCATGTTTAATATCACTATGAAACCCTCATCCTGCAGATCATCTCAGCCTGAAATGATTAACACATCAGAGTCAATAATGCATAAATGCTTACAAGGTGCATTGTCAAGATTCATATTAATTATGAGTTTATGAGCAGAGGAATGTGAGCTATCCTGCTTAAGTTACAATGCACTTCAAGAAGTACTGTGACTGCTGAAGTCACATCAAGAAATTAATTAATTGTCAGAGTCTGTTCAGACTCTGAAGAAATGAGTTAAAGCTGAAATGTCACTGCTACAGCTGAGGAAAAAATCAATCTCATTGATTTCAGAGAAATTAATCACTAGCAGACAAGCTCTTAATCTTGATGACAGCCTTTCACATGAGGATTTATATTTCTTTGACTCAAGAGTTCTATTCAGCGCGTTTCTAGGGTCAGATGTTGCAAAGAAAATGCATAAAAGCTTTGCTCATTTTGTGAATACATCAACAGAGATCTGACACGGGAATTGCTGAACTTCATTGATTAAAACAACATTCAGCAATTATGCTCACTACACTCAAGATGACACTTTAATATTTTCTTTTAATTTTGCTTAATATTCCTGCCTACAAAGTGACTGCAACTGCAGACTTGTTAAACAATATCATTTAAACAAAGTCATGACTGTTGACTGAGATTATCATTCTACTTGTCAGTCAAAAGGTGCAGTTATCATTAAAATGTAGAAGCTTTTACACAGGATAAATCTTTCTGAGGATTTTCTAACTGCAATTAATTCTTCTGTACTTGTCAATGAGTTATTCTTGCTTAAAGATGCCATCTTATTTCTTTCTGAGAGTTCAATTATGTTTCAGAATTAAGTTAATATAACACTTGATTATTTCTTCTTCAGCAAGGTTGAGCTGAGTTCTCAGCAACAGGTTTTACAGAAACAGCAATATTAAATCTGCTTCTGTAAGTGTACTATCATGAGGTAATATCTTAACTAAGGAATTATGAAGTTATGTGACAATAATGACTTAAGCTTATAGTTGATGATTTGCAATAGTATGATATTGCTAGTAGGTAGAGAATTATTGTTAAGAAAGAAAGTGAAACATGCTCTGACCTCATAATATATCTCTTCTAAAGTTAGCCTGCTTGAGGAAGATCTCATGAAGCAGTCACCTTAATGAAGCTGTCTTCATGAGGTGTTCATTGCTGAATCACATCTTCATGAGATGTCACTAATGATGTTAACTCCTTTAACCACTTTTATGAAGTGTCAGGAGTGATGTTTATTGATTGAGCTCTCTCATGAGATTGATTTGTTAATGAAAGTTACCTTCATAAGGCTGCATTGTTGTTAAGCATAATCTTTCTTATTCTGAACTAGCATCTGATGAGTTTCATACACTGAATGCTCACATTGCTCCCCCCCTTCAAAGGCTCATGCCCTCATGAGTATGATGATGTTCACAGTTGCAAGCCTTCACTGAGAAGTGCTTTGCAATGCATCAATAACAGTTAAAAAAAATGAGCCTGTAGATCAGAAAAAAAAATTAAAATCATAAAAAAAAATATGTTGCAGAGCTCATTAAAACTCAGTGAGAAAAAGAGTCTCCCTTCACAAGATGTTTATGAAGTTATGATTGATTTATACACTGATTCAGTGTTCATGATGATTGTTGCTCATTTGTGAGCCTGTTCAGCTGTTCATGAGGTCATTCAGATTCACTTTGTCAAGCCTTGTGAATGACCCGTGCAGATCATAAGGTCAGAGTTTTCACTGTCAACAACTTTTGCAACTTTAACCTTTCACCCTTCATCAGGTAAATTCATGATCATGATTCTTGTAATGCCTCTTGTGATGTTTTGCCCTCACAATGCTTGTCTTCATGATGCTTGCCTTTGTGATGCTTGCCTTCATGGTGCCTTTTTGCTAACAGCAGTACAGCTCATCATGCTTCACATTAATCACATCATCAACATCCTCAGGCAAATCATCTGCAATTCTCATTTATTTCCTCTGTTCATGCAGGCCTCTGACTCAGTCCCTCACAATTAAACCTTTCATGAGGTAGCCTTTCATGAAGAGACTCAGCTTCATGATTACATCATCTTGCAGCAGCTTATTCAGCTCATTAATCATGAACAAGATCATGAGGTGATTTGTAAGTGACTTTCATGATCTTCCTTCATGAGAACACTTCATGACTGACCTTCATGATAATAATTGTAAAGATTAAAGACATTTCCCCTCAGGCCTGCAAGCTGTGTGTTGCTGTCACTGCAAGTTGCAGTCTCAATCATTTTAAGAATTGTTTCCTCTCCCCTCATGCTGTCAAGTGCATGAAATGTCATCAGCACATCAGCAAGACTGTTACACCTCTCACTAAATGATACTCAGTTGGTATGTGTAGCAGGTGTACACGCAGTACTGCTCATGATGCTCAGGGCATGAGCACCCTGAGCACTCAGTTGATACATGCAGTAAGCGTACATGTGATACTGCTCATGATGCTCAGGGCATGAGCACCTTGAGCACTTAATCACTCATGATGCTCAGAGCATGAGCACCCTGAGCAGAGATGTTACACACATCAAGCAGTACAGTCATACATGAGTCTTTTAAAATTCTATATAATCACAGGTAGATTCATAGTTAGAAGCTCATGCTCAACTCATGTATTGAATGCAATCTCATAAGTCTACAACCTTCTAGCTTATTCAAGTTTACATGTGATCAGTAGTTCATTGAATCAAGCGCCGTGATTAGATGAATGTTGATATAATTCATTGAATGATTATATTATTCTTGTCATTATGACATCACCTGTTACACTTTGAGCATCATCCTCAGAATATCAGTCATGAAATAAACTGTGACTCATGAGTTCCTCACAAGGATGACAACCTTCAGTCATGATTCATCAGTCATTGAGAGTTCAACATCATCAGAGATGAAGATCAAGATCTCATCATCAGACAAGTTCTTAAGAGAATGAAGAATGTTGAGTTTATTCCTCACTCAACTTGATATTTATATTCATCTCAATCACATCATGTTCAAGAAGGAAGCTGACAAAGTATTGTATACATCTTCTTATTTAAGATTTGATGCTCTCAATTGATTTGAGCTGACCCTCTGAGACTATATGAAAAATGAGAAGAAGGATCATGATGATGAGATAAATAAAATCTTCATCAATTTAAAGGAGTTCAAGAAGCAGATAAGAATCATGTTTGAAATCATTAATCAAGAAAAAATCATGAAGCAAGAAATTTACAACATTATGCAGAAAGAAGCTGTCATGATGTATGCAGTTAATTTTCAGAGACATGTCATATATATGAACTGAGATGACACTGCCTTGACTGTGCAGTATTATAAAGGCTTGAAGGACTTCATTAAAGATGAAATCTTCTGATCAGAGCAATCAAGTACCTTAATTAAAATGATTAAAAAGTCAGTCATCATCAACAATCATGCATATGAAAGATCTATGAAAAAAAGCCAGAAGAATTATGTATCACTGAAGGTGAACAAGCCTCATGAAAGCACTCAATATAATAATCAACCTTATTACAGCCCTCAGCTGATGAAAATCAATGCAACCTTCTGAAGGAATTGATTTCAGAGAGGAATCAAGCAGTTATCAAAGAGTATTAAAGTTAAAGGAAATTGTTATAACTGCAGGAAGTCAAGACATTTCACATGCAATTATTAAGTTTTAATGAAAACCTTTTCATTAAAGAAGAAGACATATGCTGCTGTGTTAAAGAAGTCAGCACTGAAGCAATCAATTCAACACAATGTTATGTCTTGAACAACTTGCTATGATGACAGCTGTACAGTTCATCAAAGTGACAAAGACAGCTTTAAATGATTTTCACATTAATCAAAGAAGGCAAGAGAGTATGTTGTAACCTTTCACTGAGACCTTGTCACAGACGCAGAGAGACATCAAGTTAAGTAAAAGCAGTTCAATCAAGAAGACAATTACATTAACAGTGATGACATGATACCTTCATTTAGTGAGGAGGAAGACTTCATGAAAGTAATAAATTCTGAAGACTCAGAAGAGCTTATGAAAAAAGATAATAATAAATGATTATCTGCTCATGAAGAAAGATGAATTCAAATGTATATTGAAATACTCAACATCCTCAGCAAGAAAGAGGAGTACATGAAGCAGATAAAAGAAATAAAGAATCAGATTCTTTACATTATCTGAGATGCATTTATGCAAAGACAAGATCATGAAGAAATCAACTATTAAAATATAATCAGAGAGACATCACTGAAAGGTTCTCAGTTCATCATCAGAGGAAGATATGTTACCTCTGATGAAGCACACATTTCATGAGAACTTCACATGAAAGTATGAGAACTTTGAAATGAATACTTCAAAAGAGATCTGAGCAAACATTCAGCTCAGAAGATGAATTCAGAAGACTTTAAGTATGTAGAGAAGAACTTAAGTTTCTTCTCTTTTAATTCAAAAAATTAAGAGGTTCTTCAGGTCAGAGGCCTCTGAAGATGCCTGTTTTAAAGTCTTCAAGCAGTGAACAACAATGAGAGTTTATCACTGCAGCACAGGAAGACATGAGCAATTTTTATATTTAAGTTAAAGTTAATGATCAGTCAGCCTGACTGCTAATAGACAGTGACTGCACAGGGAACTTCATGAACTCAGAATTTACTGTGAAACATGTAATTTAAACATGAGTGAAGCAGAATTCCTTTAAACTTCAAGGGTTCAATGAGACCTTTATGAAACATAATGATGAATGAATAAACTGAGAGATGATTCTCATGCTTATGCATTTAAATTGACATTGAGAGAAGATTCAATTCAACATAATGAAGCAATCAGGAAGTGATATAATCCTGAGAATATCATGACTCTGAGTGATCAATTCAATGATTGATTGAGCTGAAAATGAGATATACTTCATTAAGAGTGATAATCTTAATAAGTTATATTCAGTCCTGAACTCACCTGAAGGTGTGAAGATCTTCACTATGTCAATGAAAGAAATGCATGAGGAACTGAAGAACCCTGATGCAAAAATACTGTGAAGCAGATGAGTCAAAGATGATTAAAACTCTGTTATCAAGTTATTTATCCTTAAAAAATATAAAGACTTTGAGGAATTGTTTACAGCTGTAAAGGATCAGGACGCCTTGCTGAAATATTAAAAATGAGATCATGAAATCAAAATCATGAAAGATTACATGTCAATGAAGTAATCTATTTACTCATTGTCACCTCAGAAGTTAAACGCTTTGCAAGAATACTTAAAGAAGAACTTATGAAAAGAATTCATATAAAAATCATGATCTTCAGCTGAATATTCAATACTGTTCATGCCAAAATCAGATGATTCACTCAGGTTATGCATTAACTATTGAGCATTAAACAACATCATCATCAAGAACAGTTATCCCTTGCTGCTTATTTCAGAACTGCAGGATCAGTTTCAGAAAGTGTAATGATTCATTAAGTTTGATATTCTGAGAGCCTTCAATCAGATTTGTATTAAAGAAGAAGATGAATAAAAAACTGTGTTCTGAACAAGATCTGAACTCTATGAGTATCTAGTAATGCCTTTCAGATTAATAAACACGTCAGCAACATTTCAGGCTTTCATTAATAACATACTGTGAGAGTATTTAAATCAGTTCATGATTATGTACCTCAATGACATACTGATCTACTTCAAGATGAAGGAGCAGCATGTTCAGCACATTCACAAAGTCTTATAAGCACTTCAGGATGCAGGATTGCAGGTAAAGCCTGAAAAGAGTCTTTTTCATTTCAAGGAAGTACACTTCCTGAGTTTCATTATAACATCAGAAGAGTTATGAATGAACTCTGAGAAAATATGATCTGTGATTGAATGATCAGTACTGAGGAACATCAAGGAATTACAATCCTTCCTTGAGTTCATGAACTTCTATAAAAAGTTTGTTAAAAAGTATTTGAGGATTGCATCACCTCTAACAGAGTTGATCAGAAAAGATTAAAAATTTAAGTGATCACTTGAAGCACAGAAAGTCTTCAATGAGTTGAAGAAGAAATTCACTTCTCAATTGATTCTCATGAGTTTCAACCCTGAGAAACCTATTACACTCAAGATGAACATGTCAGATGAAGTTATAAAAGCATGCATCAGTTAATTAAATGATAAGAGACGTCTGCACTCAGTAGCTTTTTATTCAAGAAAGTTTGCAAGCGCTGAAATGAGTTATAAGATACATGACAAGAAGCTGTTAATTATTGTTGATGCATTCAAGCAATGACATATGTATCTGAAAGGACCTAAACATGAAGTTTAAATATACTCAAATTATAAGAATCTGTTGTATTTCATGACAATGAAAATCTTAAATTGAAGACAAGTGTGTTGATTGAAAGAATTGTCACAGTACAATTTCAGGATTCATTATCAAAAAGGATCAGAGAACATCAAAGCAGACACTCTCAGTCAATGAGCTGATTATTTACAAGATAAGTTAATCATCAGTCATGCTATCCTTCAGAAGAATGAGCAAGGGAACATGTCTTTTAATAAACAGTTCAACCTCATCATACAGGTAGAGGACAACATTTTTAAAAATAAAATTCAAAAAGCATTGAAGAATGATAAGTTAGCACAGCAAGTTCTTCAGAATATTAAGAATCATGAAAGCTTCAAAAAGAAGAAAGACTTATTATTTTTTCAAGACTTAATTTATGTTCCTGTTAGTCTTCAACAGAAGCTAATAGAGGAAAGTTATTTCAACAAGACACATGATCATCAGGGAATTAACAAAACAGTGAAACAACTCACAAGGACTTATTACTTTTCACACATAAAGAAGAAAGTCAAAGAGATCATTTAAAAGTGCAACATCTGCTGAAGAAGTAAAGCAGATCAACATAAGTCATACAGTTTACTTAAATCATCAAAGACATCATTGAGATCATGAGCAAGTATCACATTAAACTTTGTGATTAAGTTATCAAAGTCAAAAGAACCCCTGATGAAAGCAGTTTATGACTCAATATTAATTATCACTGACAGACTTACAAAGTACAGATACTTCATACCTTATAATGAAGCATCATCAGCAGAGGAACTCACATATATGTTTTTAAGAATTATAACAATCAATCATGAACTGCTGAAAGAGATAATCTCTGATAAAGACAAACTCTTCACTTTCAAGTTCTGAAAATCATTAGTGAATCAACTAAGAATTCATCACAAGTTATCAACATCATATCATCCTCAAATAAATGAGCAGACTGAACAGCTTAATCAGATTATGAAACAGTACCTACAGTGTTATGTTAATTATCAACAAACTAATTGAGTAGAACTCTTACTGATAGCTCAGTTAATTTACAATTCAGCAGCAACAGAGACAACTGAAGTATCATCATTTTATGTCAATTATGATTTCAACCCGGCTATGAATGAGGTCAGGGGACTAATAACAATAACATAATGAGCAAGAGTACAAGTGAATCACCTCAAAGATCTGCATGAAATGCTGCAGAAGGATATTAAATTCATTTTAAAATGATCAGTGATATATCACAATAAAAAGAGAGCTAAAGGACTTACTCTTAAAGAGAGAGATAAAGTATACCTTCTGCATCACAATATCAAGACAAAGTGACTTAACAACAAATTGAATCACATGAAGTTGAGACCTTTTTGAATTACTAAAACTAAGAGAAGTGTCAACTATGAGCTTGAGCTTTCACTCACTATGTGAATACATTCAGTATTTCATGTATCACTACTTGAATCAGCAGACCTGAAAACATCAATATAAGAGAATTCATCAGAGATTAACCTGAAGAGTTAAGATGCTGAATTTAAGGTAGAAGAAATTCTAAATCAGCAAGATATAAATGATGAGTCACACTATTTGATCAAATGAAAAGGATATGATAATGAAGGAAACACATGAGAATCAGAAGAGAATCTTACTTATTGTGCAGTGAAACTGCATCAATTTCAGCAAAGAAATTCACAGGAAGTCAGTTCATGCTGTTGAGGTTGAAAACCTCAGACGCAAGGAAGTTGAGGGAAGACTCATTAAAAAAATCAGCAGTTACAACAGTCATGCACTCATTCATCTTCAGCTCTTCAATGTTTTGAAGTTCAGTATGAATCAAGTCTGATTGTCTTTTTCTTAGAAAAGTAATCTGTTTGTGAAGCCTCTCTTTCTTCACTCTTATTTTTCATTTTTGTGTCATGATGGCATCCTTTTCCTTCTTCAGGTGATGAATCTTCACACTCACCTTATTGATCTCCTTCAGAGATATGAACAAGTCACAAGAGATGCTCAGCTGAATGCAGATGTCACACTTATTATAATTATTCAACATCTTGCACTCCTTGTCATCAGTCAGGCAGTGATCACATGTTCACATAATAATCCTTTCATTTTCAATGATTGAATCAGTCAAACAGGAATAACAGGAAGTAGATGACTTCTTTTTTTTAATACTGAATGAAGGCATGAGGGAGGTTGAGTTTTCAAGGATGAAAATGTTGAGGAAGGAGCTAATGTTACACCTCTCATTAAACAGTACTCAGTTGATATGTGTAGCAGGTGTACACGCAGTACTGCTCATGATGCTTAAAGCATGAGCACCTTGAGCACTCAGTTGATATGTGCAGTAAGTGTACATGTGGTACTGCTCATGATGCTCAAGGCATGAGCACCTTGAGCACTCAACTGCTCATGATGCTCAGAGCATGAGCACCCTGAGCAGGAATGTTACACACATCAAGCAGTACAATCATACATGAGTCTTTTAAAGTTTTATATAATCACAGATAGATTCATAGTTAGGAGCTCATGCTCAACTCATGTATTAAATGCAATCTCATAGGTCTACAACCTTCTAGCTTATTCAAGTCTACATGTGATCAATAGTTCATTGAATCAAGCGCTGTGATTAGATGAACATTGATATAATTTATTGAATAATTGTATTATCTCTGTCATTATGACATCATCTGTTACAAAGACCTGCATCTTCCTTTGTATAACTTTATGATATGTTTTCATGAAGTGCTTTGATTAACTGTTCACAGCTTCATCTCTGTCACCTCTGACCTCATCATCTCCTTCATGAGAACTGAGTTCATCTTCATCCTCACCTTCACCCCCGGCCAACCCTGACCTCAAGGGTCACAAGGAGGCGTGCAAGGTGTGCAAGCAGAAGAAATGCTGAGTGAGCAAGACTTGCAAAGCTGCTGTGACTGCTGCCTAGACTCAACACTCCTGTGAAGGTGAAGACTCATGAGCTTCACTGAAGGGAAATACTGCTGTGACAAACTGATGATGATTAAAATGTTCAAGTTCTTTCAGAGGTAAATTCTGACTCCTGTGAGAGTTATCCCTCACAGGACTTTAGCTCTGAGTCAGATCTCTTCATGATGTTAAGAATTAATAAGCCTCAACAGGCTGAAGTCAGCATGACTCATCTCTTCATGAGTCTTCAGACTTTATGAAGTGATTTCATTTTCAGTCCTTCAGTAGTTTAATGCTTTGATGAGCAGAAGGGACCTTAGCCCTTTGTTTAATTTCCTCATGAACATGTATCAACATTGATTATGACTCATGAAGTCTCAGAGAAGTTCTCATGAAACTTCTTAATTAATTTCTTGAAGTTGCAGGTGTTATTCATAAGCTTTTAAATAATCTCTGAGGATTCCTTTCACATAATGTGATATTGTAGAACAGGTTTATCCTCAGGGCTGATCACAATTCATGAGGTTATTATAACCTCAATCTTTCACTCTCTTTCAGCTGAGTTCTTCATGAAGTGAAGTGATTTAAGCTCTGATGTATCTTCATCTGCCTGCAGTTTATAATCATGAAGCAGGTTAACATGAAACACATCATGAATATGAAGTTCCTTCAATAGTTTCAGTTGATAAGCAACATTCTTAATCTTCTTTACAATTCAAAAGGGTTCATAACACTGTCAATTCAACTTTTGTGAAAATCACTTCAAGATTATGTTTTTAACCTTTAATCAGATTAACTGTCTGACTTTATAAGTCACATCAAGGTGAGATTGATTGTAGTGCTTAACTTGATACTCTTGAGACTTCACAAGAGCTCTGTAGACTTTTATTTAAATTTTATGAAGACACTTCACAAGCTGCTCAGCTTCAGTGATAATTCCCTTAACTGTAAAGTACTTCATGAGTTTCTCTGCAGTGAGCATATCTGATTTAAGTATGAAGTCATAAATGACCTCAAATGATGCTTTTTCAGTAGAAGAGTGTAAGCTCATGTTGTATATGAACTCAGTTAATGTTAAAAGTGAGGCTCAATTGTCCTGTTGATAATTAACATAACTTCACAGGTACTGTTTCAGCATGTTATTCTGCTGTTTAATCTGCTCATCAGTTTGTGAATGAAAGGCAGTGCTCAACTGGTGATTAATCTTCAACATGAACATCAAGTTGACTCAGAGTCACAAGATAAAAACAGATTCATGATCTGAAATTAAAGTTTAAGTGACTTCATGCAGTTTAACAATCTCTCTCACAAAGGTCTTCATGAGTTGATCAGCAGTTCAGTCCTTTCTGGCTGAAATATAATGTGTCATCTTTGAGAATTTACACATCATCATCAGTATGACATCATATACACCCTCATAAACATGACTCTTTGAAAGGTCAGTTATGAAGTTTAAGGTGAGTACCTCTCAAGATCTCTTCAGAATAAGTATGAATTGTAATAATTCAAGTTGTCTTCTGCAAATGACTCTGACTCCCTGACAGACAAGACAAGAATTGCAGTATTTCTGAATTTGCTTTCACATGTTCAATCAGTAGTACTTTGCATGTATCAGAGTAAAGATTTTCTCTGTCATGAGGTGATCTGCAAGTGACTCATCATGATGCTTCTTAATAATCTCAAGTCATAATGACTTCACATGAGGTATATAAAGCATTGAGTTAAAGTATAAAAGATCATCTCTTCATGATCAGAGTGAGTGAGAACCTGACATTTTTGAATTAATTTCATGAGCAGTGATCTGTTTCAACATATACTTCATGAGAGGATCAACCTGCAAGAATTCAGGTAACATTTTAATGAGAGAAGTGTTAACCTCTTCATAAGGTTCTTCATTCAAAACAGCCTCAGAGGCCTGTTTTCATTGATTTCACTGTCAGGAACTTGTTGTGCCTGCAATTAATACCTCATGAAGATGTACTTCCTGAGTCAATAAGTCATTTCTAGGTTTAACTGAAATTAAGACTACTGTCAGGAACAGCACTTATTGCAACATTAAAACATCCTCAGTCTGATCCTCTTGTTTCACTTCATGTTGATGATCAGGTCTTCATGAAGGGCTGTTAATAAAATTCAGATTTTCCTTTCAGTAAGTGATAATAAAATCATAAGTTGATAAAGTCAACACTCATTAAACCTGTCTTCATGAGAGTTTATGAGTAATCATGAAGCTTTACAAGCTTGAATGATCTGATAGCATCTCAACTGAATGAGTGAATCCTTTTAAATAATGCTGTCAATGATGAAAACTCTTAACTATCATGAGCAGCTCTTCATCATGAGTTTCATACTTTCATTTCATGAGTATCATCTTTCATGAGAAGTAAGCTGTAACTCTTCACTCATCAGAGTGCTTTTGTAAGAAAATGCTTAAAATCACATACCCTGAGGCATCTGTTTCAAGCTGTATCAATAATGTGATGTTGAAATGCTGCAGGAATGAAGTGATAATGAAAGTCTGCACAAGAACTTTAAAAGCAGTCTGCATCTTCAGAGACAGAAAGCCTGCCCTTCATGAGATCAACTTCTTGTTTGATTTTGCATTAAACCCTTTAATGATCTTCATGAGAGATGCAGCAATACACAAGAAGCCCTGTATGAACCTTCAGTAAAAGTTCACAAAGCTCAGAAATGTTTACACTTCATGCACACTTTCTGACTCTGATCAGTTGACAATGATGAATATGTGATTCATCTTCATTTCAACCTCTATATCTGTGATAACATATCTCAAGAAGGGCACACGCTTCACATTAAACAAGCATTTAAAAAGCTTTGTGAACAACTCTGTCATGAGCAGAGCTTTCAAGACAATCTGAACATGCTGTTCATGCTGACTCTCTTTCATTGAGTAAATCAGTATATTATTCAAGAATATAATCATGAAGATGTTTAAATGTTCATGAAGGACTTCATGAATATAAGACTGAAAACTCACAGGAGCATTGATAAGCTCAAAAAACATAATCAAGTATTCATACAGCTCATACTTAATATGAAAGACTGTCTTTCACTCATCATCCTCATGTATGCAGATGTGATAATAAGTGTTTTTGATGTCAATCTTCATAAAGATCTGAGCATCACAGACACAGTTCATGATCTCATTAATCAGTGATAAAGAGTACTGATTCTTTTAAGTAATAGCATTTAACCTTTGATAGTTCATGCAGAGCTGCAAGCCTTCATCATTTTTAAATGCAAAGAGCACTGACACTCCTGCAGAAGATTATGATGGCTGAATAAACTCATTCATGAGGTTGATATTCAAATACTTCTGTAGTACAGTCAACTCCTTCATGAAAAGGTTGTACATAAAGTTAAAAGATGATGTTGTCTTCTTCAGCAAGTCAATTAAGTGATCTTCTTTGTGATGAGGAGGCAGAGTTTCTGCTTAAGTTTTTAAAAAGACCTTCATGAGGCTCTTGTAAGCTTCAGAAATCAGGTTCATGAAGTTTTTTAATTCATTAAAGTTTATCACCTGTAATCTCTGCATCATGTAGTTCATCTTAAGGTCTCTGAGTTTTCTCATGAGGCCTTTTATGATGATCTTTTTCAGCAATGAAGTTATTAAAAAGTTCTCTGCATTCAACCTTCACTGTATTGTAAGATTAGTGAAGTCAACCTTCAGATTATTTCATCATAATCACAGTAATCTTAAGATTACTGGCATCTCTAAGTCAGCAGAGGTAAAAGGTTTGCAAGTTTATTTTCAGACTTTAAAAGAGTCCTGAACCTCTACTACTTCATGATAAACAGAATAAGTCCGCAAGGTATCTTCTTCAGCATGATGAAGTGATAACATCTTAAAGATTAAAGATAAGCCCTCTGCAATATCCTTGTGAAGAAGATTGAGGTCATTAATACTGTTAAGAACAGCTGAAAGGAATCTTCCTGCAAGATGTACTGCAAGTCATAATCATGTCTTCATTTTAAAAGATGCACTCTTCTCTGATCTTGACTTCATGATGACCTTCATGACAGCCTCAGAGGCTGTCATGACATGATTACTGCTGTTAACTGAACTGATTGACAGAGTTCTGCTCACAGTGTTGTTTAATTTCTTCTTAAGACAGTTCAGTTCTTTATGTCTGCACTTATCACAGTAGTTGCAGTCTCTGTTAAAGAATACTCTTCATGAGGGTTTCAGATTGTGTGATGTAATGATGATGAATGTTGTAAGTTTGTGATCTTTTTATTTCATGATGTTCACAGAAGTGCTTCTGTTGAAGTCACTGTTCATGATTATTATCTGTGAGTGAGTTTCAGTCTTGATGCTGAGACAGAGTTTCTTCATGAGTGTAATCAAATCTTCATGAGAGTTTAAAAACACAGAGTGTTCATGAATCTTCTGCTTCATGACATGATTCAAGCTCTTGAAGAAGATCATTAACTGAATTTAATGATAATCCTTTATCTCATTTTTTATTTGTATCAGAAGTTCATCTGACTTGTGAAGATACTCATCATCAGATTCACTGCTCAGCTTGTGATAATTTATTTAATTCATTCATGTGTTATACATCTGATTATCATGATTTTTTAAAAAAGACTTTAAAAAGTTCTTCTGACTTTCTCAGGTATCTTTCAAGCTTTTTTCTTCATGATATGTGACTCATCACTCTGTAATCTTGTAGTTCAGATATCAATCTGACTCTTCAAAGCAGAGCTTCATGAGAAGGTGCTTAATTTGATGTACATACTGCTGAAAGTGAAGGTAGTCCTTTGTATGATAAAGGTCTTCATCTTTGACTCACTTTTCATAACAGGTGTGTTTCAGAGTTGAAGATAAATTTAATGTAAATCATCTGTGAGCTTTAAGCTCAGTCTGCCTAGTGCGTTCCTTCTCACTCATGAGTTGAATCTTCACAAGTTGAATTTTGGTATTCATCATGATGAACTCCTCAGAGAATGTAGGAGTGACGTGTCATGACTGAGAGTTAAAAATGATAAAATCATCATTAACTGTTGCTTGTGAAGTTTCTGAAGTGATTTGTGAAACTGTTGTGAAGGCTGATTGAGGAGTTTATGAGTTTTCAGTCATTCTTGCTGAACAGCATTCTTACAATGAATTGAAGCAATAAAACTGTAAGTGTACTATCATGAGGTAATATCTTAACTAAGGAATTATGAAGCTATGTGACAATAATGACTTAAGCTTATAGTTGATGGTTCACAATAGTATGATATTGCTAGTAGGTAGAGAATTATTGTTAAGAAAGAAAGTGAAACATGTTTTAACCTCATAATATATTCCTTCTGAAGTTAATCTGCTTGAGGAAGATCTCATGAAGCAGTCACCTCAGTGAAGCTGTCTTTGTGAGATGTTCATTGCTGAATCACACCTCTGCAGAGTGTCATCAATGATGTTAACTCCTTTAGTCACTTTCATGAAGTGCTGAGAGTGATGTTTATTGACTGAGCTCCCTCATGAGGTTGATTCACTAATAAAAGTTACCTTCATAAGGCTGTGCTGTTGTTAAGTATAATCTTTTCTATTTTGAACTAGCACCTGATGAGTTTCATACACTGAATGCTCACAGCTTCATTCATAAAGTTGTGAACAGAAGTACAGACAGAGTTTAATCTGTAAATCAAACACACCCTGTATGAGGAGAACTTAAACTTAAGCAGTATATGCAGAAGTTCTTCATTGAAAACTTCAATAAGCAGACTTAAAAATGTATGTTAGTGCCTCTACTGACATTTATTAATGAGTTTGAGTTTTACAGAAACATGTATCACTCCTTGATGAACATGTATTTCAATTTGACTGCACTCACTTTTCATGAGTGAACCTGTCAAGCAAATGTTTTGCCATTTACACTTGGCCCTCATGAGAGTAATTTCTCAGATGTCATAGCAGCTGTACAGTCACTTTTATTAAGCCTTGATAAGAGTCAAGTACTTGAAGTCAATGAGGAAGAAACATTTGTGTGTGCATTCACACTTTGTTATGTGAGAGACATGTCACAACAGCAAGGAAACTTCAGTTTCATGTTTTAATGAGTCACTCATGAATGTTGATTCTGTTCTGTGAATATTAAGAGTTGCAGCAATCTGAACCTGAATCTTATCACTACTGAATGATATCATTATGAGATTATGAGAATGCAAGGCAAAATGAACTCTCTCATCAAGACTAAAGCAGCAGCTTATGAATGAGAGTATGATTTAAATACTGAGGCTTCACCTCTTGTATCAATATCTTCAGCACTGAATATCATCATGTCTCACTCAAGTGACTCAACGCACTCAGAGTATGAAGGGATCAGCAAACAGCTTCATGTACTTCTCATGAGTGCAATTCTAACCCCTGAAGCTCAAAAGAGGTACTCAGAGGAATTATGTCACTTCAAGTTTTCTTCAGGCTGAGGAAGGCTTCAATCACCTGTTCATCACTTGAGAAGCTATGAACTACAAGAGCATGCATGATGAGTTATCATTATTTCAGCTTTACTACACTGCTGATTGAAAGACAATCACATTCAGCCTTTTTTTCTGAATGCTGTCTTAAAAGTTTTCAATCAGGGCTTCATTTTCAACTTAAAAGTAAATGTCATAATTGCATGCTTTGCCTTTATAGCAAAATCAACTACCTTGCTAATGTCAGATCAACTTACAACTGAGAATTAAGCAGAATTTTTTATCACTGTGAAAAACTCTCACATGTTATTTCAAAACCTCCTGAAAATTGCTGCTTAAGTATTAATTAATAATAACTGAAGCAGGTCTGCAACTTCAAACTGTGTTAAGACTGCAATTCATTCAGCAATATCAACAACAGACTCTGAAGAAAATGCATGAGTCACAAATAAATCTTTGAAGTATCATCAAGATAAGAGGTGATCAAATGTTCATATAAGCCTTCATTATGATGCTGTTATTGAGGAATACAGGCTGTCAACTTAATGCAATGTTCTTATTGAGGAGGATAAGCATTGATACTTTAAGAAGATTATTTATCAGATTAACTTTCAAGATGTTGAGCACATACTGTTAAGTCATGAGAATATGCAGTAAACAGTCAGACTTGTCTTAAAAAATGACTTTTCAGCTAAGGAGCCAGACTTAACACAGATTATGCAGATGTTGTGATCAAACTGCTCTGCATTATTCAATCTGATACTTCATAAGTCTGAGCAGAATGAGGAGGACAACTCATTTCTTATAATAATTAAAGATAATGATCATCAGAAACTCACTGTACTTGATTGCCTTCAATTAAAGTACTGTCAGATCAAGTTGTGACTACTCACATGAGTTACACAGTTGCAGGATCACATCACAATAGTTAATTATTTAACAGCTGCATACAGTACTGACTATAATATGCTTCATATTTATCAGTTCAGCACAAACAAGCTGTCATGATGTAAGAAGTTAAGTTTTGATGAATCTTCTTCTCATCACTACACCTTTCAATGTGAGGATTATATACAGTATCAAGGCAACTGTATTAAAAGACTGAATCATATCATTATTCATGAAATCAGCTCAATCAAATGAAGGCTCTTCAGGTTGATACAGAAGGTAAAAGATGAAGGTAAAAAAAACTTTGTCTTGAGACTGCTGATATTAAGGTTGTTGCTAAGACTACGTCTTTCATTTATTGAGTTGTAAAAGCTTGCCTTCATTTTCTAGTGAGATGTTTAACTTTTATGCTCAAGAAGGTTAATCCTACTTGAGAAAGAATTAAATTTACTTGAGAAAGTAAATAGTTCATAATATTTCTCTCACTTTTTCAAACAAGCTGTCACCCTCAACACTCAGCAATAAGAGAAAGTAGATAAAAGACTTCTTAAGCATAAAAATGTAATACAAAACTCACATAAAGACATCTTTCAGCCCTCATCATGTCACAAAACATTCATGATTTAGAAAGAAGTGAATATTTGAAGTAAAAAAAGTGCCTTGCAAGAGCAATTAAAGTGAAGTTCTTCATTCAATCACTGTAGAAACCTCAACTACAATGTCATTTTTCACTCTCATCTTAATGTGCTCTTTATTATCAATCTGACATATCTTCATTCTTCAGTAGAGGTGTATTCTCACTTCTTTTAATCTTGATCCTCTTCATTAAGGTTTCTTAATCATCACTGATGTTCAAGCCTTCATAACTTCACTTGAGCATTTTCATTTTCATATGACTGTATAGTCAGCTCATGTTTTTTGAGTCTGTTTCATGAGTCACTCTTCTGAAAATGTTTATCAGCATGTCTTTTAACTCATTCACCTCCTCTTTCATTTCCTTTGAGAACTTAATGACTTCATTCATCATGCTGCTTTCCCTCATATCTTTTATCATGTTGATCATTACTCTTAAATGTTCAGACAGTCTTTTCATCTTATTCATCATACTACTCATTTCTTCATTGAGAATCACTCTCAAGGTCTTTCTTTCTTCTTTATCAGAGTGAGCTTCAATAAAGTTATCAACACTCTGTCATGATTTATCCTCTGAAGAAGACTTCTCTCATGTCTTATGTTTCTTCATGTTCAGTGTAACTGATTTAATCTCATCAACATTCTTCAGACTCTTATCAGTCATTATTTTAATCACCTTGAAGTCTTCAGCTGACAGCTTTTAACTCACTGATAATTTTCTCTGTGTTCAAGTCATTTTCTTTCAATTCTTTTCATTCTTTCAGAAAGCTGTTTGACTCTTTTCTTTTCCTTCAGAGTTTATGAACTCATATGTCTTCTTTCATACTTTATTATATAACACTTTCTTGTTCTTTATGATCACTCTGACTTTCATCACAGGTTTAAAGCTTGGCCTCATCTTTCTCATTTACTCAATTGAATTGAAGTCTGCACCTCAACATGCTGCATGTTTTGCTGATGATATCTTATTTTTTATCACCTTCACAGCTAGAACATCTGTTAATTTTATGTATTTTGAAGATTAAGTTGAAGTGTCATCCTTCTTGTAGTCTTCTCAGTTAAATTCTTTCATCATTATTGATCAGTCTGCAAACACTTCACTTAAAGGTTGAGTCCTCTGTTTTGTTATTATCTTTGTACTGACTGCTTTTTCTACCTTATAAACTCTTACTCAGTACTCAAGTCCTGATATTTGAACTCATTCCTCAGTAAACCTCAGATCTTTCTTCTCTGCCCTTGACATCATTTCAGGAGCTTTGATCAGAAGTGTAAACTTGTTCATGAGTGTTTACTGTGATGAAAAGTATGAAGGCGTCACACTTGTGATTATAAAATGATGTTTGATATCTTTGATTGAAAGTGAAGGCTTGTTCAAGGGTGTTCACTGTGATGAAAGGTGTAAAGATGTCACGCTTATAATTTTAAAATGATCTTTAATATGAGAGATGAGCTCTGTGATGTTAAGTTTATTTGTTATTATCTTTATCAGAGTGATAGCTCATCCTGTCTGCTCATGTGAAGATTGCTCAAATACACTGAAGCTTTCAGCTTTGAAACCTTTGAGGTCTGACAAGTTTAATGCCTTTTGATGCAGTCTTTCTTCTAGGCTTTTTTCAAAGTTCTGTTCTGAGAACTTTGCTTTTTGTTCCTTGATGATCATCTCAAACAGGTTTGAGTAGTCTAATTCATGCCTCATGATTGTGTCATATAGTGAAGGAGATGAAGGGAGTGTGAGAGCTTGTGCAGCATGTTTTTTAAATGATGCTTTGATTGTCTTTCCTGCTTAACATTCAGTGATTGAACTGAGGAACAGACTGATAGAAGGTCTTGCTGATGACAAACCTTGCAATTTATAAGCTTTCAGACTTTCATAGACGGGCTGAATTATGATGAGATCAGTAGTTGCAAGTGGTATGAATGTCATAAAGATGAGTGCAATTGAGGTGAGTGTGACTGAGGCATGTGCATGTGAGGTGAGTGTAACTGAGGTGAGTGAAAATGAGATGATTTAAGCCTTCTTTTCTTTCCTTTCTCTCATTCCTCTCAATATCACTTTAGCTTTATTTTTATTAATTTGCTTTGAATTAATTCCTTCACTCTTTGATTTCTCTTTCAGAGCAGTCTTTTGATGTTTCATATCATCTCAGTTATCCTTATGACATTTCTCTGCAGTTAAGCATTTCACTTTTACTTTAATGATTTAATCTGCTCTTTTTCTCCTTTCTCCTTCTGAGCTGTCACTGTAATATGTGAACATTGACTCATCCTCACTCTCATTGAGCTCAATGATGTGTGAGTGTTTCTTCATAATAATAACCTGAGCTTGAGATCATTCTGGCTGACGGTGATAAAGTTTGTTTAAATTTAAGACTTGATTTGTGTTGTCTTTTCACATTAAGTAAAGCTTATGAGCTTTTGCAAAGTTGTAATTAATATTAAAGTTCTCTTCTGTGCTGACAAAGTTGTTCAGTGTGAGGTTTTGTTCAAGTTTGCTTCACTGATCTCCTTTTGACCTATAGATGTTTGAGTTGTGAGGTTGATTGAGTCATCATTTTAATTCTTCTGTGAGGTGATGGTATAGTTCATATGAAATAAATTGTAAGAGCAGGACTACTGTGTAAATGAGGTCTTTCACTGATGAAATGCTTTCACATATCTCTTATAACATGAAAGCTCTGCCTGATGATGACAGCTCAGCATTTCACAATTCAGAATCATGATGATGTATTAAGGAAATTTGCTTACTTGTAAGGTGATGATTTTGCATCTGCTCACTGCTCAATCATTCTTAAGCACTTTTTTTCAATTATGTCTTGCAATGCAACAAGTGCTCTGATATCACAAAATCACTGCGTGCAAAGAATGAGTAATGTAACATGCAAGCAAAGTTATTGTAACCTGTAAGTTATTTTCATGAAAGTTTGCCTCTGATTTTATCAGCAGTAATCTTCTCAATCAGTTCATGTTCTCTTTTATACTTTTTTATTAAATCCTTTAAATTCCTTAACAGGTCCTCATCATATCATTGATCATGTATAAATGAGTAACTCTTTCATCTGATTAAGTATTTTGTTATGCTTTTGTCTTTCTTAATCTTTCAGTTTCTTCTACTTATCAGCTTTTTTATCTTGTAATCATGTCATTCTGAATTGAACTTTTTTACTGATGATGAGTCATTCAGTTGATTTGTACACTCATAAAGGTCCCCTCCTTTAGGTGCTGACTTCAACTGAGTTATGAACATTATCAAGTGTATTTTTCAGTTCACTGATATGTTTAAATGATAAGTGAGGAGGCTTATCTTCTCAGTTATTTTAAGCAGATCAGTCTGTTGGTTGAAGAGCTTTCAGTTCATTATAGATGAAAGCATATAACTTTTATGAAGCTTTATGAAGACTGCATCTTCAACCTTCATTAATAATGAATGATGATGCTTGTTGTATTGTATCTTCATCTGAAGATTAATAAAGTTTGCTGCATTTTCAGCTTTCTTTCTTATAATCAATCTGTCTTTGATAAAATCTGAATTCACTGATTCACTCTCTTCTCTCAGCATAAAGAGAGTGTCCCTCAGTCTGAACCTGTATACTACTTTATCTGAGGATAGCTCAGTTGAGGTGTTCATTTACTTATTGAGCTCTGATCTCAACCTTGAAAGGTATTTCACTCAATTTGACTTAGAATTCCTGATGAGGAAGTATCAGAGGGTTATTTTCATCATTTAATTGATTCTTTCTGACTGTTCATCAGTCTGTGAATGATATGCTGTCAAGGTCAACATCTTTATCTTCAGTCTCATTGTCAATCCTTTTCAGAAGTCTGACATAAACTTAAAATCTCAGTCTGATATGATGACATTTGAAACTCCTCAATCTGTGAGGCTTTTTAACAAGACTCTCACTCAGTCTTCTGTCATGTACATATTTTTTCCTGAGAGTAAAGTCACCTTCTTGAAGAACTTGTCTGTGATTGATAATGCAACATTAAACCCCTCTTCTGTTGTCAGCAAGGTTAGAATGAAGTTTATTGTGATAATTTTGAAGAAGATGTTTTTTGTAATGATTGACATCATTGATCTGTATACAGCATGCCTCTTGATTTGATTGAATTGACACTGATAACAATGATTAATGTATCTCTTGAGCTGTCTAGATAACTTTCTTAAATAGAGGTTACTCATTACTGCATCATATGCTCAATGAAATCTGCAGTGATGATTGTCATCATGTGCTAATTTAAAGATCTTCTTCTTCAGTGTCTTTAAAATGCACAGCTGTCTTCTCTCATCAAGTTCCTGATAGTAGATTAACTCATCAATTCAATGAAATTGAATATTTTTCAGAGACTCTGAATCTGTTGTCTTCTTTTGATCCTCAGTGTGCTTCTTCAACACCCTCAGTATCTTGCTTCATTGCTTATTTTCTTCATACATCTTCTTCAGCTTGACCTGATAATTCTGTGACAGTTTCATCAAGTTTACTTGAAAGGTGAATACTTCATCAAGAGTGCCTTCATCTGATGATGTTTCAACCTGCTCATCAGCAGCCTTGCTCAGCAGTTTAAATAACATGTTCAGTATGATATGCTGCTTCCCTGGTCAGAACTTAATGTCTAGGTTGAAAGTTGACATGTATTAAGATGCTCTCATTAAGTGTAGGTTGACTTTGTCTGTAAATGAGAAGAACAAGGTCATTTGCTTTGTTATGAAAGTAATTGCTGAGTGATTGATGTAGATTATGATGAGTTTGATGCAGCTCTTCACTATGTGCCTTATTTTTTAAAGTGTTCATATCAAGGCTGTCACTTTCAGTTCTGTAGGCCAGTAGCTCCTTTTCATGTTATTTAATAACTTAGATAAAAACATCATCAGTTCAATGCTCTTTTTAGGGAAGTCATTTCCCAAAGGATCTCCCTTAACATGATATATCATTATATCAAACCCTCACTGCTTAGAGTCATTTAAGTTGATGTATAATTGCCTTAGCTGATTGAAAAAGGTGAGAAAGGTTGACTTCTCAAAGCACTTTTATAAAAGCTCAAAGGATTCCCTTTCTGTGATTGTTGAAGTGAAGGTGATCTTCTTTGTATAAGCTCTTCAGTCATGATCACTTTTAATTAAGCAGTGTCTGAGGAGTTCTGTCTTCTGATGTTGAAGAGGTTCTACTATCTGAGCGTAGTACACTATGTATTGCTGAAGTCATTCAGTCAAGCTTAAGTAGATTTTCAACAAATTGAGAGTCTCAGAGAATTTCAGGTTTTTCAGAGCTGTTATCTTCTCCTTCATGATAAAATAACTGAATTCATTGACTCTTTGTCTTAGCAAGGTCACACTGAGGTATCTTATGAAGGACTTTATTCTTTTTAAACTTATCTTCATGTCTTAAAATAACTTCAGTATTACCTGAAGGTGAGCTGCATGTTCTTTTAACTCTTAAGAGTAAATCATGATATCATCTATGTAACCTTTAGAGAAGGATTTAAATGAGTGTAGTAAGTTGTTTATTTTACACTGTATATAAAGAGGTGAATTCTTGAACTTCATGACTGTCATGTTAAATCTCTCTGAGCCTTGATGAGAGATTACTGTTAACTTATGTTGATCTTCTTCTTTTACTGATCATTGATGAAAGAAGCTGATGCAGTTCATAATACTTATGAACTTTAACTCATGTACTGCTGATATGATTTCACTTTGTAGTGATATAGAGTAAGCGTTCATAGTTGTTATCTTATTCAGATCATGAATGTTAATGATTATTCTTTCTTTCCTTATAAGCTTCTTCTTTGAACTGAAAAACACTGTCTTTCATATCACAAAGACTGAGAAGTTAAAGGGAGTAAATTTATTAAATCAGGACATTCTTTCTTGCTCATGCATCTTATTAAACTCCTCATTTATAACCGCTCATTCATTTGAACCCGTTGAATAGACATGATGAGAAAGTTTAGCAGCAGTGAATGTATTTCAATTAATTGTAAAAGATATCAACAGGTACTCTTCTGATGAAATGTTAATAATATCTTCAATATCAGTTCAAATTCTAAAGAAAGCATTTATGACTTTTAACAGCACAGCTACTGCCTCAGCATCCTCATAAACTGTAACTCTGTTAAAAAGTTTAGTCTCTGACTTATTTAAATTTACTTTAACTGAAGTATACTTTGCTGTCAAGGAATGATTTTTCATGTCAACAGGATAACACTCTTCTTCCTCATATTCAGTAATGATTCTCATGTGAATGCATCATGATAGTATCCTCTCCTGCTTTGAAGTGTTTTGAATGCATATAAAGGGTATGTTGAAGTTCATTATGTGAGTGTATGCTCCCTCAAGATCAGGTTCAAAGAGGAAGTCTTTATTTAAAAGTGAAGCATGATCATGAACTTTCACTGAGACCTTGTATGTTGATCTTGAAGATATGATTAATCTTTTCACTGTTTTAACAACCTGTCACACCCTGATGTTGTCTTTCACTGTTACTTGAATTGATGCAACTAGATCTCAGCAGCTTCAGATTATCATTCTTTCTTCAGATAAATTTAAACAGATTTTTTTAAACATCAGTATGTTAATTCTCATCAAGAACTTCATCTTCAAGTTATCTACAACATGAGCTTTCCTTCTCATGTGTGTCTTTGATGACTTGTCATTTATCATTCTGTCAAGGAACACATTGAGAATGATGTACTCATCACTGATGTAATGAGTTGAGCTGATGCCGTGAACACTTATGAGCTTATTTACTTAAAGCACTTTCATCTCAGAGAGAGTTTCTTTAAGGAAGGACTGATCTATCAATGATATTATACAACTGAAGTTTACACAAATCAAGATGACAAGACCTTTCATCAAGAAGAAGATTGATGTGATGATATAATGTCACTTGTTGAAGATCATCTCATTTTCAGTGAGCTTTAAGATGTTTAACTCAATGACTGAGAGGTTAATCTTGAGTGATGTATCTTCACTCATCACAAGGTTTGCTTTTTGAGCAGGTGACTTCACCTTTGATTTTTTCTTTATGAATTTGAAAGACCTCATAATATCAGCTCTTATTAAGTCTTTTGAAATGACTTCATTCATTTGAATAATTGTACTTGAAAGCCTCTTTCCTTTGATTCAACATTTTCTCACATGATGGTGAAGCTTGTTGTTCAAGGTAAAGGTGAATGTGCATCTTCTATAAGTGTAAGTAGTAGGCTTTGAAGGGCTTTTCACATAATAAATTTTAATATAATTTATGTTCATTTAAAGTTTTGATGCTTTATTCTTCTGACCTTCAAAGTGTTTCATCTTTAATTGACTGAGCACTGAGGCTTGATTTTCATTATCTCTGAGCTGTAGTGAACTGTCAAATTGATTCATTTAAAATGCATGATAATCATAAGCTTCTGATACATCATAGCTGAGTTCTCAATCATCCTCAGGATAAAACTCATCAAGATACTCATGATACACTGTCTGAGAGAAGTTGTAGTTGTTTCAGTTATCATAATCTTGTTGACTCTGATAATTGTTTCAGTTTCCTTGAAACCCTTGATTGTTTGATCTTTCATAAGATTAATTTAAAGCTGCTTCAGTCATATCTGCAGTGATCTGAAGTTGTTCAAAGTGTGACTCTGCTTGAATCTGAGTCATCAGTTGAGGTTCAGATGAAGTTTCTTGATTCTGTTGTTGAGGATTATAAGTGTTGTTCATTGTGAATGAAAGAGACTGATTAGGTGAAAACTGATACTGATTAAAAAACTGTGTTTAAATAGAAAATTGAGCTTGATTAAGATATTGAAGTTAATTGAGATGCTGATAGAAAGGTCAGTTGTTCTGAAAAGATTTAAAAGAGTAAGAAGAATCATAAAGAAAGTTTTAATCTCTTTGATATTCTTGATATCCTTGTCCTCCTTTATTATAAAAGTTAAACTCATCTTGATTAAAAGGTTAATTCATTGATTTGTCATTTCTTTCTCTGTATCTTTCTTGTTCTTTATCATTGACTTGATTTTAATTCATGAAGTTGTTTGATCTGTCTTAAGATTTATTGTTTTGATCTTAATGTTCTGTTGATTTAATAATATTCTGTTTACACTCTTTCATTGCATTTCACATCTCTCTTCAATTCTTTAGTTCTTTAGAGAACTCTTGAAGTGTGATTTCTGACTTGAGCATTGCTGTGACTGTTTAAAGCTTGATGTTTAGACCTTGTCAGGCTCAAGTGAGTTAAGCTAAGAGAACAGTGATGCCTGCTGCTTAAGCATACCTCATCATGTTTTGCAAATAGCCTTGAGATTCTCTGTTGTTATGAGCATCTGAAAAAGAGTAGTGTTTCTTGTTAAGCTGTTTCAAGGCCTTCATCATCATCATCTTGAAGTGTTTTGTTAATTTAAAAGTGAACTTCATAAGAGGCATGTTTCTTAAAGCTCATCAGGTGAAGTCATCAAGTTTTTGTAAATATCAATTCAAGATGTTGTCTTGAAGACATGTAAATAAATTCTCTGTCATCTTCTCTTCTTCTACAAGGAGGGCATAGTCTTTGATTCATTTAATGAAAGTGTAGACTTCTTGATAGATGATTTCTTTAAAGTTGAAGATAACATCTTCAGTTTCATATGATTCTGAAACATCAGAATGAAAGAAATCAAGGTTTAAAGCTCAGAAGTTAACAGAAGCTGATACATGCAGAGTTAAATCTGTTGATCTCAACACAACTGAAGGACCTGATGAACCTTGCAGAATAAACACTGAGTGAAGCTTATCATAAAAAAGTTGAGACAAAACTTGAATTTGCTCTGAAGAAAAGGCTGTGAATGCATGTGAGTTATGAGTTGATGAACTGAACTCAGAAGCTCCTGTATTCAACAATTCACCTTGATTAATCATTCTGATTTGTGTCTGAATTTGCTTAAGTTGATGTTTAAGATCTAGATGTTCTCATTTTACTCATTTTAACTTTAAATATACTCATTTTAAATGTTCTTGTTTGAATTGTTCTCATTCAAGATGTTGTTATTTATCTTGTTTCAACTTTAAGTGTTCTCATTTGAGGTGCTCTTGTTGTAGACATTCTTGTTTCAGATGTTCTTATTTCAGACATTTCAGTTTTAAGTGTTCTTCTTCTAGCAGGCGTCACTCCTTCTCAAGGTTTCATTCCTCAGAACATTAAGCACGCCTCTCACTGCCTCTGTGAGTGAATTTTTTTCAATCATGTTCATCTTTGATCTTGTGTATAAACTGTCATTGAGTGTCTGCCTGATCTTGTGTTAATATATCTTCTCATGTCAATGATTCTTGTTCCTTCAGAAGAACATTAATTAGCTTTTTTTCTGCAGATATTTTTTCATGACTGAATACTCTTTATTTGCTGACCTGAATTGAAGTTAGTTTTAACTTTTTACTCTTTTCTTTCAGCACTTCCTCTTCAATCTTAGTCAATTGAATTATTTCTTCTTTCACAGAGGACTCTTCAGAGGGGAGGTTGATGATAAATTAATACATTTCAACTGACATGAAGTTTATAATGAACTGAGCTTCTTCTTCTAATGAAAAGGCTGTTGAGGATCAAGATGCTTCAGTGATTATTATTACAGACTCTGAAGAAATTTCTGATAAACTTGTAGAGGCTTTATCTTGAGTAGAGGGTGATTCTGTTGAAGCTCATGTGATGAAGAGTTCTGTTATTGATGAGACATTGAATGAAGGTAAGTCATCTGCTTAAGAGAGTGCAATGAAGTAAGAAGTCTCTCTGAGGGTAAAAGTTCTGATATGAAATCTGCTAAGAGCAGTGTGAAGAGGACTGCCTTTAATACAGTTAATTAATCACTTTGAAGGAAATTTAAGCTTTGAAGTTCCTTAACTGAATGAACTTCTGATAAAGCTTATGAATATTACTGATGCTTCTTGAAGACTTTTAATAGTTGACCTTGACCTTTCTGTTGGTTCAGGGGACGGCTCATAAGGGTAGTATCAGTGGACAATTTTCATGCAGAGATGATCAGTCTCTCTTAAAATTCTCACATTTGAAATTCTGAAGACTACAAATCAATGAAACTGATGCTTCAGAGTTATAATGTTATCATCAAGCTTAAATAGTTCTTCTGAATTCAGTTTGTCTGTCTCAAGAAGGTAGTAAGAAAGTAGTGATTAATTAAGCAAGTCAACTGATGTTAAGTTAACAGGTTCAATAATGTCACCTGAGCTGACAGAGAACTGATTGTTCATTGAAGCAAACTGATTTCTGTCTAAAGACAGAGGACTCAAAAATCAGGTGTTGTTATTAAATGCTAAGATTACATCTTCTGTTTATTGAGTTGTAAAAGCTTGCCTTCATTTCCTAGTGAGATGTTTAACTTTTATGCTCAAGAAGGTTAATCCTACTTGAGAAAGAGTTAAATTTACTTGAGAAAGTAAATAGTCTGTAACAGTTGTCAAAGGAGAAAGAAATAGTTGAATTACTTGTGATAAAAAGCAGGAAGTTATACATTCTCCTTGTTAAACAGCAAGCAGATGATGAGTTAAAGCTTGATGATAATGACTTACTGCATGTAACATGAACAGTTCAATTCCTGTGATTTATTTTAATACTACAGTGCCTTAGCTGAGAGCAATAAATTAAGAATTAATTGAGAACTCTTGTGATTCTGCTTATAAAAAGCTTGCTTTCTTGTTGATCACCAGTCAATGATCATCATGAGTAAGGTCAATAAAAAAAGGCTGCTTACAGAAGGCCTTTGACCTTCAGATCTTCAAATTCAAGGGAGAGGAGAAGAGAGAATTGAGTTGAGTTGAGAAATAATGTATAAAACAGCAAGGAAATAACACTACATGCTATCAGCAAAGCACATCACTGAATTTGTCTTATGATAGCAACAGGATTTAATGTTGTGATACACTCACACTTAAATTTCAACTGTTTATGCAAGCTTTAAACATAACAGTGAGCATTCTTACATGTGCAAACAGATATGTCATGATGTCAAAATAAAGATACAGATGCTAAGATTAATCTTATTTAACTTTATTTTAATCACAACATGCCTCAGACTCAAGCATTATTTATAAGGTATCTTATTTATTGTGATGTTGACACTTCATGACTCTATTTGCATTATTACAGTATGGCTGTGAAAGGCACATCAGAGGTCAGCAATTCACATTCATTTAAAGCCTTGAGGTCAAATACAGAAAGAGTACATGTAAGATTTAACAAGTACATAATCACTCCCTGCTGCAAATCTGCTCATTGACATTGAAAATTTCAAGTCCCTCATTGCAGATTCAATGACTCTTGCATTAACTGAATAGCAATTGACATGCTGCTCATCATGACTGACTCAGTCATGATTTTTATACAGCTCAGAGCTCATCATGATTCTGAATATTCAAGAAGTCATTAACTTTAAAGTTGATTGTTGTGAGCTGCATGTTAATTTCTACCTATCTACCTACTCATCTGATGCGTGTCATGATGCTCAGTAAGGTAACTTCATTTTGAGGCACACTTTACTAATTATGATGCAGGCTTTCATTAAAATCCTCCTCTTCCTCAGAAGCCCTGTTACATACAGGCACTTCAATGTTGAAAGCTCTGTGCAAGGCAGGCCTCATACTTGCTGACAAGCTGAGGTGAGCAAGCTGACATGATTATCATGTTCAGGTTATCTTAAGTAAGATACCTAAGATAGGTAAGTATTGACAGAGTGAGTTGATCAGCTCAAGGTAAGTTCAATTAACAAAGATAACATACATCTTCACTCAGTTAATCCTCCTTCACTGCACCTCACCTTCTTCAATATCTACAGGCCTCATGACAAGCCTCAAGCCTGTCTGCAAGTGCTTACTCTCTCTGCTGTTCAGTCACCTAGAGTAACGCCTCCTTCATCAGTATGATACAGGCAGCAGTCTTTTTGCTCTTCACATCTTCAGGTGAGGCAGGCGTTGACTTCTTGTTAATTGATGACTACACCTTTATATATACTGTACCTTTATTATATTAAGACCTGTAGAGAGTCACCTTAGGTATTTAGTTAATTTAAATTGAAGTGCCTTAAAATTGTCATCTGTATCACTCTGAATCACTCTGATTAATGATGTTTTTCAGATTAATTTTATTAACCGTGCTCTTCCTACCTCTGTAAAACAACAGTAAAATAACAGTTTTTTAATGTCAACAGGTGATCTGTGATCACGTACTACAGTCTTTAAACATTTTGCTTAACGTGTGTGCTTTTCAAAATGTATGATGAAGCCTACATATATCTTTTACCACATTCTGGCGTGTCATTGCGTTTGAAAAATTCACACGTATCATCTTATTGAACGTACTACTTGACGCCACATTTAGACTCACAACATGAGAAGCTTTTAGGACGTTCTATCACATCAACATGTTTATGCAAACCACACAGTTGACACAAATCATACGTTTTGAATGTTCATACGTGTGTTCCACGTAGCACGTGTGTGATGCTTTAACGTAACACCATAACATGCTGTGGTTGATTGGTCTAATTGTGCAACAACGTTATATCATTTTACGGTAATTCTACAGAAAAGCTACAGTAATCTAGACCTACCTTGGACCTGTAAGGTACCTACTCGTATAGAACACCCCGCATACGGCTCCTCACAAGACGACACCCTAACATCTTCATGGACAATCTCTCCACACAAATTCGGCATTTCCAGATGAGGTTCTACCTATAGTCTTCAACTAAATCTCTACCACCTCACATCCAATTACTTCATCCCTTAACTTCTTCCTACCCGTGCCTTCACCAGCAAACTTTGAAGGTCAAGGCTTTCAGTGTTAAAGGTTGAGATTAGGGGTGAGCGCAGCGAGCGGTTTGGTGTTGTGAGTTAAAAATATACATACATATAAAAGTTGGGGGTGTCCATGTTAAGGTAGGTCTTGCTACTCCGTCGATGATCTCATGAGATTGTGACTTATGCAAATATGGTTAAGCCCTCATCAACGCCCACCAGACAGGCCCAATCCTGTACAGCCGTCCCTTTTCGCAGAGGCCGCACAAAAGATGAGAACCGCTCAAATGATTTTAGATACAACCCACGGTGAACTCCATGTCCCATGTGTGACCGCAGCGTACGTATCTCCTAGATCCACCAACCGAAGCTCCCATCGAACGCGAACTCGTTAAGCTCGTCTCTGAGACGTATCTGCTCGAAGGTGGGGACGGTGCCGGGCTTATAGAAGCCAAGGAGGGCTTCCATGTCTTTCTCATCCATTTCCGTAAGCTCCTCCAAAGTCCAGGACTCGCAGACCTTGGACATCCTAAGCAAGGTCAGTAGGCTAACGAGCCATGCGATCATGGATACAGACCATTGCATTCGTTTCGGCCCCTCTTCAGTCCCAGGGGCAACCTTTCTCAACTTCTTTCGTAGAGTACCCACCTTTTGTATCGCTGCGCCTATGTTGCTGGGAAGGTTGGCCGCAATTTGCTTCCGTACAATGCTCGCTAGTTTGGGTCCGTTGCCGTTGGTGCTAACCATGATCTGGAGCGGACCGTCTCGATGGACGCTGCCAAAGTAGAAATCACATTCAGGTGGTACGTCTGCTATATTCGCAGCTATCTTCCTCTCCTTGCACAGTTTCCATATTTGCGTAGATGCTTCTGGGTCATCCACAGCTGTCAATACCATGTCCACTCCATCGAGATCCGAGGGTTGGAATTTGCGGTCCACGTAGTCCACTTGGCCTTTCTCGACCCGGTAGGCGACTTCGGGGTTTAGTCCCTCGCGGGGTGATATCACGGTAACTTTTGCGTCGGCATTGAGGACGTTCAGTATGCGACCAGCTGCTACCTGAGTTTCAGTCAGTTTGCTACGGGTAGGAATTGACCATGAGGATGATGCAGTTGCTAACCTCGCCTCCCCCAACAACTAATACTCTCTTGTTCCTGATCTGCCACGCGAGAATCAATGAACCACCTCCTTGCACCTCCGGAAAGGATTCCATTGTGGCGAATGTAGTGAAAACATCAAGCTTGTACACGTATCGCAGAGACAGATGACGACAAGGAAAAGCATGTGAGCTGGATAAGGAAAAGCGAGCTAAGATAAGGTCTGCTGACATAAGCACCACCCTTCGCCGACAGAAGTACGTAGGTAACCATAAGACATTCGGGAACTGTCGGAGTTCCCCTACCAGGGCTCCCAAATTCATGAGAACATGTCGTCGAGGAGGCTTGGCGGGGGGAGAGTGCTTGGGAGTGGGAGATCGCTATCTTCAGCTGCGGCAGTCCCTCCCAACAGGGGCTCGAATCTAGTGTCACCCTCCGAATCCACAGTGTCTCTCAACTCTTCGGTCTCGACGTCTCAGCAGTCTGCAGAACCCCAAGATCTGAGTTCAAGGGTCTCATTAGGCCAAGGAGTCGGGGACAATGCGGCTGTGGCTGCAGCAAGCTCCAGGCTTGTCTGTCCAATATGCAACGAGGAAATGGTATGCTCTCATAACCTATTCGAATGATCTGTGCTCACAGCGTGTAGGTGACATTATTGCAACTGAACCGACACCTGGATGACGACCATAAAAATCTCGAAGAAGTCAAGCAAGATGAGGTCAAGGACTGGTTCAAGTCGCAGATGATCAAGGCGAAGAAGTTCCAACCATTAGCGGTTCTCAATCAGAAGTTCAAAGGCCTTGATGTTTTCGAATCTAATGACGCTCCATCTGCTCAAGGACCGTCATCAATACCATCTGCTCCAGAAGTGGCGAAACCAGATCCAGATGAGGTGGTGACAAGGCAACACTGGCAAAGGCATGGGCCGAACGATGTCTGCTCCGAACCGATGTGTGGCAAGCGCCTAACGTCAACAAATGGCAAAGTTAACTGCAGGAAATGTGGAAGACTGTTCTGTGATGAACATACCATGTACCAGATGAAGCTGTCCAGGTCCGCTCAACATGAACCTGTACGGGGAATATGGTGTAGAGTTTGTGAGACCTGCTATAAGTCGAGAGAGGGATACAACGATCATAACGGTAAGACCCTCGTTGATGAGTTATATAGTCTCCTAGCTAATAGCTGGTAGGCTTGGAACGAGACCACACCAAGGAGTTTAGCGACCTGCGCAGGAAAACAGTAGACAAGACATACCTTGAAGTCTCCAGGCTAGAAAAGCGTCTGTCGAAGCTCACACAGCTACTGGCGAATCTACCACGGGAAGAAAATCTTCCGAATGGCGGTTTGCTGTGGGCGCTGTCAGGAGCCAAGAATCAAAGGAAACAACTCGAGCAATCTGTAGTCACGTGGGAGGACGATGCAAGTGTCCTCCGTTGTCCATTCTGTCTGCAGGAATTTTCGAGTTACACTTTCCGTCGACATCACTGCCGGCTTTGTGGACGTGTAGTGTGCGGAGATCCTCGTACCGGATGCTCGAGCGAAGTCGGTTTAAATGTGGCAACAAGTAAGACTCGCAAGATCTCGCCATATATGAATTTGTGCTGACCAGTTAAGGAACTAATAATACAACAGAGAAAGCAACAGGAGAGGTGGGTGTTGACGTCCGCATGTGCAAAGAATGTAATCATACAATCTTTAGCAAGAAAGACTTTGCACTTGAGTTAGCAATGAAGCCGCCAGATATGCGTGCATATGAGAACCTAGTTGAATTTGAGAGAGGAATTCGTCTGCTGCTACCAAAGTTCCAGCGTCTCCTAATGGCCCTACAGTAAGTATCTATATTACCTAATCTGGTAATCTCTAACGATAAGTCAGAGACCCGGATAAGCCCCCATCATCGGCCCAACTTGCAGATGCCTCAAAGATACGGAAAAGACTCATCGACTCGTTCTCTCAGTACAATATTGCTGCCCGGCGCATCCGTGATTTACCTTCAGAATCACCCACACAAAAACGGCTTCAAAGTGCTATCTACCAGCAAGCATCCAATTTTCTCCACCTACACATGCTCCCTCTAAAGACCCTCCCCAAGGTCCTCAAACATGCTTCCCCTCATGGCCTAGTTTCCAATGGGTATCTCACGCCCAATGGTAATATCTCAACTAATGGACGACCGCATAGCGCACTCGCAGCAATCCGTTACAACGACATCGACGCCGCATCGCAAGCGAGCAGTAGTAGCGCAGTGTCCGCGCTTGAAGCGGAAGAGAAGTCTCTACAGGAACGACTGATTGTGCTCGAAGAACAACAATTTCTCCTCAACGGGATGATTGCAGATGCCAACAAGCGGAGGAAGTTCGACGAGGTCAGCAGCTTGGCGCAGAATGTGGAGGAGCTTAGTAAGGAGATCGATCAGGTGCAGGGACAGTTGGGGCAGTTGGATTTCGCGGGCGCTTATGGTGGGCCGATGGTAGAGACACCACCGGCGAGGTAACGGAAGAATCTCGCAGGGTTTCTGGTGGATGACGGCGTTTGCACGGGATGGGTTGGCGCTGGTGGGCATGGTTACCGTGGTGTTGGCCGTGGGCATGTGCAGGAGTGCATTGTTTTGCGTGGGCTACGTGTGGTATGCCGATATGATTTCGATGATCAACGAATATACCCTCATGTGAATTAAAAGATAAGACATAGCATCACAGAATTTGGTCCCTCCACCCATTGCCAGATCGCTCGTCTCCACATACCTCGAGTGCAAGCCCACTTTGAGCGGTCGTCGAACATGTACTCGTGGAAGCCGAACAGCCCACCCACAATGCCAATTCCAAGCAAGCCAAAAACCTTACAACCCCCGCATCCCACATCCGCACGCCTCCCCCCCACGGAAATCGAACAGTCCAACCCCCCTTTCCCCGCGAGTCCTTCTCAATCAACCACCCCCCTGTACCGCCTCCAAGCCCCCTTCACCCTCCCCATCACTCCCCCACTCCCCCTCGATCAACATGCCCACTACATCCGCCCCCCCCAGCAACCCGCCCGCAACCTCCCTCCCCCCATCAAAAATACTAAACACCGCCTCCCCCACCCCCTTCTCCCGCATATAATCCATCAGCGCACTCACCGCCGCCCCCAACACCCCGTACGTCTGCTGGTGGTTGTTCGTGTTCCACGTCATGAGGGTCTGCTCGTTGTCGCCGTCCAGGACGTAGCCGCCGTTCGGGACGACGGCGTCCCCTAGGCGAGCGATTTGAGAGGTTATTAGAGCGGAGGCGCGGGTGAGGAGGGAGGTTATGGCGGGGGCGAAGGCGGAGGCGTGGGGGGAGAGGATTATGTAGGTGCGGGAGTTGGGGGCGCACCAGAGGATTGTGGCGGTGGATTTGCGGGGGTAGAGGGGGGGTGGGGGGGGGGCGGGAGTCGGGGAGAGGGGGGCGAGGAGGGCGCGTGGGTGGAAGAAACTGGGGTTGGGTTAGTTGGTGGGTTGGTTCTGCGGACGGGGGGAAGCTGGAATTTGGTTCTGTGGAGGGGGGAGCAAGGGGTTGATTCTGTAGACGGGGGAAGCGAGGGGTTGCGGCTGAGGGGGCTTGGGATATTGGGGACGATGGGGAGGAATTGGTGGCTGGACTTACGTTCCCGCTTTTGTTTGGGGAGCGTTGGCGCAGACTTGAGCTCTTGGATGGAGGAATGAAGGGTTGAGAGGGGTTGCTGAGGTGAGGATCGCGGTCTGGAATAGCAGCAACAGGTTGAAGAAGCGACAACCGGGCATTATGACCTAGGTCTCTCCGGTCGAAAGAAATAGACTTCGTGAATAGAAAAGTGGTATGTAGGGATGACGAGAGTAACGAAAAGCATGATTTTCAAGATTGATGGTCTTATTATCAGATGGAAGAGAAGCGCACACATGATATGGCCAGCAGAATCGCTAGTCGGCAATCGCGAGTGTTTCATTCAAGAACACCCTCCATATTGCTGAATGACACAGGCATTCCTTCCGTTCTCGCTCTACGCCCGTCTTCAGTGACAACGGAGCAATATCCGTCAAATCAAATTCTTTGCCTTGTTGTTGAGGTCTCACAGCACCGGACCTTATGCGAGACATACGGCGGAAGCTGAGGTCGGACCCCGTAAGGCTGGGGTTGGGGCTGGGGCGATGCATTGACGTCGAGCTCGCTTGGCGTTAGCGTGCTTCAGAGGCAAGCGCTAGGTGCTGTGTCGTCTCGTCTTTTATAACTTCATCCTGACTTCATGCTCTCCTCTCCAAGGGGGATTGATCTCGTCTCGCGTCTTTCATGCTTGAGACTGTTGCCGGCATGACATAACATCCTTCCAGCCTGAAAGCCGCCTGAATGCCTCCTGCAATGCAAAGTAAGATTGTCAAGGCTGATGTATTGGTCTCGATCCGGCAACGTACTCCCTTGTCAGCCTGTTCTCTGACTACTAACGTTGCACTTGGCTTCACTGGAGAGAAACTGTTGTTATTCCCATACCCAGATTCCAATGCCATGAAAGGATATCCACGAGCTGTGGATACGATTGGAACACTTGCACGTGCGTGGAGCTCTAAGATCTGGTCTGGCAACGGCTTACTTGCAGGCCTCTTCCGTGGCGATGTACAGCATGTTTGTCCAAGCATGCTAAGACGGCAAAGTACTGAGAAAGCCTCTGCAGGATCAATGCTCACTCACGCGGCCATGGTTGCTACTTTGTTCCTGGCTCTGATGGCTGTTCTTTCGCAAACCACTTCCCTGACTGCTGGTGTAACAGCTTTTCCTGTCATTGCCCGGTCTACCATGCGGCTCCAACTTAGGTTTGGTTGAGGGACGCCAAAGTAGGTCGTGGCGTACTGTCAGGTCCCAATGGGGTAAGACTTTCCTCATCCTCTTCTTCCTGACTATGGGCGTCGCAGCCCTCGCTTCTCGAGATCTATAGCTGCTTAGACTGTCATGCTGCTTCAGTATTTATGGGAGAATAGAGGCATTAGTGTGGTACTTTCACTTCTGCCGTCATGCCTGTGAGGCCGCGGCCCTACACTGTGATATGCATGACGTCGAGAATCCTCCAATGTTCAACTTTTGTGACTTGAACCTACCCACCTTCTTGCTTGTGTCTTTTCATCTATCGTGGCTTAGTGATCTGATCGGCTGTATCTTTGTCTTACATTTCGTATACCCGAAGCGGGCCCTCTGTTGTTTTCCCACGTCATCCCTCCATACATTTACCGGATACGGAAGTATCCATTGTCGACCACCTTCCATTTTCACCGTGAGGACAACCTCTCACTTCTTCCACCGCTCTCGATCTTTAATCTATATCCTTATAGCCACCCACCCACGCTCCTTTAGCCCCACTACCAATAGAATCCTCAACAATGCGTATACCACTCGCCATCGCAGCAGCCATCGCCCTCTCATTCCAACTCCAAGTCACAGCCCACTCAGTCAAAGCAATACGCGGCCTCGACAACGTCTACAAGCACCATGGCTACGTCGACCACCACCTCCGCCGCAGCGCCGATGCCATCATCAACCACGGTCTCTACCACGGCCGCAACGTCGTTCCATTTCCGACCTCATTAACAGCCTCTTCCCCTTCCTCTACATCCAGCACCACCGCATCCACCGAACCCCAAGGCTGGGACAACCAAACCCAAGCAGCATGCATCACTGCCCTCAGCGCCTACGTCAATACAACGAATCCTTCCGGTATGGCTGCATGCTACAACATCCCCTACTTCAACAACGCAACCGGTGCTTTCGAGGCCGACCTTAGGCTCTACCGCGTCTCGGAGCCCAGTGGCGAATGGGCCGGTTTCACGGAGCAGGCGGTTAGTATCGGGTTATCATTCCCCGGCGCAGCTGTCGCGGCGAGTAGTATGCCTGCGAAAAGGAACTCGGCGCTCTCATCCTGGTCGCAGCCGGGCCTGAAGGATGGGGTTAGAGGGCGAGATGTGCCCCCGCCGCTAATGCTGCAGGTCCTTGACTTTGTGGGGATGGTCAATGCGGAGTTGATGGCGGGGATAAAGGACGAGTATGCTATACCCCCCCCTGCCCGCAACTTTCGATCGGCTTGACTGGCCAATTGACACTCTACAACAGCCAAGAATACCAATCCCTCCTCCTCCCCCACATCGCCCTCTCCGCCCTCTCGTCCCGCACCTCCACCCCCCTCACAACCACGCTCTCTCTCCTCCCCCCCGGCGCCGCCTTCGTCCACGGCGTCTTCGCCCACCCGCCACCGTCGACAGCCCCCTCTTTGCCAGCAACAGCATCAGCATCAGCATCCGCAACCGCGGCTTCGGCCACCCCGTTCGTGCTGCCGGGGACTCGGCTCGGTGGGTTTCCCGTCGGGCTCGTCGTTACGGGGGCGTGGGCGGGGCTGCTGGTGGGGTCGGTGGGGTATGGGACGTGGGGACGGGTGAGGTTCAGGGAGCAGTATCGCAGGAGGGTGAGGAGGGGGAATATGGGGGTTGTGAAGACGATTTAGGGGAATGGGTGTGTGAGGGGAGGGGTTGTGGTGGTGGTGGTGGTGTGTTGTGTGTATGGGAGGGAGGGGGGATGTTGGGTGTGGGTGTTACTTCTGTCGGGCGGGGTTTTGCACGCATTTGTGGTGGCTTGTCTGCGGATGGTGGCACGGGCACGAGTGGGGTCTTTTTTAAGGGTTGGCGCAGAGGAAGAGGAAGAGGGTTCAGGGAAAGAAGAGAGTTTGTTGTGGAAATAGTAGGGAAGTACCATTCATATCGAGTGCTAACAAGTCGTGTCGTCATGATCCAAACCCTTCGTACATCTCTTCGAGCCCTCGTTCGTGAATTCGTAAATTATCACCATCATCATCCCAATGAAACCCGAACCCTAGTAAAATCCCATACGAACGAGATCCAAACCCCAAACCAAGAACATCCTACTCCCAAGCCTTCTCCCTTTCCATCTTCCCTTGACCTTCCCATCTTCCCTTGACCGTTCCTTCCATCTCTTCCCTCCACCCTCCTTTTCCCCATAGTTCCCCTCCCATCCCCCCTCCCCTCCCTCTTACACACCCCTTCTCCAACCCACCTAATCACTACTGTCACTCGAACTACTGCCATCAATCCCCCGACTCCGACTCCGACTCCCATGCCGATGATGCCGATGTTTCCGATGATGTCCACTCCCTCCCGAACTAGGCGGGTAGAGTCCCCCCACGGCCGCCGACCCGCCACCACCGTACGCACTCCCGTACGCACTCCCGTACGCGAGGTCGGAGCTGCCACTGCTGTGGTGGGATTTTTTCTCCTTCTTTTTCCTGTAGAGAGAAGAGAGGGGTCAGCGGGTAGATGGTGAGCCGAGGAAATGGGAAGGGGAACGGAGGAGAGGGGAGGGGAGGGGAGGAAGAGACGAAAGAGAGGGAGAATCCGGTAACAGGGAAGAAGTGGCTCAAAGAGCCCAACTGGCTATCTATCAAGAAAAAAAAAAAGATCTCCAAACCCAGACGTCAAACTCACTTCTGATGCCGCCCCTCCAACGCATTCGCCCCCACCGCCCCCGCTATCATCCCCCCAATCGTCGCCAACGCCCCCCCTCCAACCTCATGGCCCAGAAACCCGCCCCCCGCCGCCCCGACCAGCGTCGCGCCGAGGCCCCTCTCCCCCTCTTGTCCGGGACCACCGGGACCGCCGGGCCCACTAGTGCCGGCGGGGCCACCGGACGCGTTGAACGCTCCACGCTCGTGCGGTGGAGGCGGGTAGGCTGGGTCGGCGTAGGCGCCGGGGCCCGTGGGGGGAGGGCCGGTGTAGGGCGTTAGTTGCGAGGAGGGCGGGTAGGGTTGTTGGGGGGGGTAGTATTGGCCTTGGGCTTGGGGGGGTGGAGTGGAGTATTGGCCCTGTTTTACGGGTTGTTAGTTTCGTGGATGGAGAAGGTGGAATGGTGGAGGGGGGAATGGGTTGGAAGGAGAGGGGACGCACTTGTTGCGGCGGGTAGGCGCCGTATTGGTCGCCGTATTGCTGCTGTGGCGGGCCGTAGTTGTAGCCTTGCTGGGGGGGAGGAGCGCCGTAGGCGGGGTCGCTGGGGGGACCAGAGGAGTGGTGGTGGTGGTGGGGGGCGTAGGGTTGGTTTGGGGGTGGGTAGCCCGGGTTGTAGTATGGGTCGGACATTTTGAGGGTTGAGAGTTGATGAGGGTGCTAGGAGGTGGGAAGTGAGAAGTGTGAGGTGGAGAGATGGGTGAGCCGGATGGGTTGAGGTTGCTGACAGATGGTGTTAGGCGAGGATCCTTTCGAGGATGATGGTGGGGGCGGGGTTGGGCAGATAGCTATGTGCGTGCTGAGGAGAATGGGCGATAGAGCTGTCGTGTCAGCGATAGTAGAGGTATGCGATATAATGATCTCGGGTCTCGCTTTGTGAAAAAGAGAGAGCAGGGGATCGTGCTGGAGGTTTATATGGAGATGTTACGTCGTGGTCCTCGTGCTGGCGGCCTGGGGCTGAGCCGCTTGATGCAGCTGATACGGTGCTGCGGCTCGGCGCTTACGACTTGATCCTTCGCCAGCCACCTAGTCACATCAACGGTACTTCATCGATTGCGCGATTCGTAAAGGAGTGATGAACAGCTCTCACTGGGCTAGGAGTTTGCATGCGGCAAATGACTTGATATTCTACACGAAAATGATTTGCTCCTGCGCAGCGGCTGGAGGTAGTAATGGGGTATCAAATGATACAGACTGAAGATATGCAAAGCCCGTACCATATCACAGCGACCCGTCGAGGCACCCAGCTGAAAGTCACCGGGCATATTTTCAAGCCCTATTACACCCCAGCACCTCCGGAAGTTAGACCTTGGTAAGTGAATAAACAGAAAGCTCCTCCTTCAAGCCCGCTTCCTCTTTCTCGCCGTTGTTGTCGTACCCATCGGCGTGTCTCTCCCTATTGACATTGGAGCCAAGATGCTCGTCATGGGACTGGACATGACGATGCAGTCTTCACCGTACGAAAGCTCATCTTCCTCGGAATCCGGGATTTCGTGCCTATGGCCCACGTTGGCGTCTTCCCAGACTGCGATATCGGTCTTCCTTTGCTTGGAAGGCGTCGATGGCCAAGAGTTCTGATGAAGGCCAAAAAAAGGTCTCATTGAACTTTGATCCTCAGAGAGGGGTTTCCGACCGCTCGATGGAGGCGTGGGGAGTTGCTTGATGCGTTTCGACGGTGTCTCAGTGCTGGTAACACTCCCCTTTCGTTCCTTCGAGAGCGGCTTGATAACTTGTACTTCTACTTTCGGCGCTTCTTGATCGAAGGGAATATCAGCCGCTTGAACGTTTTCCTTGTCTTCATCTGCAGCGAAGTGCGGCTCCGTCTTCGAAGAGATTCGCTTCGGCTGCTTTTCGTTCAGACGTTTCGTTACCTGGAGCTGGAGCTGTCCTTGCTGTTGCCAGATGTCCGGCCGCCGTATCCTGAGATCTCTGACCCAGGCGTCGCAGTCCATGGCTACGTGGTAGTCAATAACGCCGTTCCAAACACTTTCCGGCGGCTTCGTCAGATTAACGAAGACAACTTTCCCCTTGCCACCAGCCCTTGCATGCACCGCTTTCGCAAATTCCTTCACCAGAATCTTCAGCCCATGTACTCGGAGAGAAGTCCCTAAGATTAGCAGCACATCAGGCGCCAGCCCCAAATCATGGGTTGTGATCGTCGAAAGCAGGTCCGCTGATGGATGCTCCTCGCCATAGAGCACAATGTTCGGCCGCAGTCTGCCTACGGCCGTTCCTCGCTTTCCTCGGTCTCTTCGATCAGAATCCGCGGTAAGACACGACTGACATTCCGGAGCTTCCCCGCCAAGCAACATGTTCTCTCTCCCGTCGTCCCAGCTGCACGTCTTCTGACACAGGGTGCACCGCAAATCCTCAAGCTCCCCATGCAACTGCACAACCTCACACCCTCCATCTCGATCACTCCCTGGCATTATGGGTGCATTGGACCTAGGTTTCTCCAGTATCTTCTTTGTAAAGCGCGCTCGGTTGCCTTTCCCACGTAACATATTGCTACAAAGTCCTTCTCGAGCCTCCAGGCCGTCAATGTTCTGGGTATAGCACCTCACGAGCTTGCGGCTGTCTCGGAGGGTTCTGATGAACTTGTGGGTGGGTGATGTGGCTTTGACTTCTTCACGGATGTTCTTGCGGAGGGAGGCGATGAACTTGTAGAAGGTGGACGTGCTGAGAGGATCTTTCCAGAGGGAGGAGTCGAAGAGGTCTTTCCCTTTGATATTTTGGTGAGGAAGAGAGAGATTTATTGGGCTTGACAAGGTAGTCTGGAAGGGTGGGGAGGATATTGGCGAGGCTGCGGAGTCATATTGCGATTGTATCAGAGAATAGAGGCCGTTCTCAGACCGAAAGTCCTGCGTCAATGGATCAGTTTGAATCTCCAGCTCGAAGACAGGGTTAGGAGACAACGAACAGGAATCCCGCAATTGGTCGAGATTCCAGCGCCTGTGATAACGACGACCTTCTTCGCCCCGGCGAGGGTATCAGCGATTTCTTGTAACTGCCTCCGCTGTCCGTCATGAACCTCAAGGATGGGCATCTTCAGCGCGACACCAGAGGGCAATTGCTTGGCGATCAACAGCGATAGCACGAATCGCAGTCCTTTGGAGGTGGGTCCAGTAATGACCTTCTGCCTAACATGAACTGAAAAGGCAGTGGCTATGTTGAGGTTGCATGGGGAGGTGAGCTTCTTGTACGTACTTATTGAACTTGTACCGGCGTGCCCGGGGTAACGCGAATCTTCGCGTACTGAAGACGCGCCGTCGATTGCACCACTATAGCCAGCCTTACGTTATCTTATCTTATCCATCTTCCTTGATCATCGTCATCCGTCGCTAACTTGCCATAAACACTTGCTCCTTTGGGCACAGCTCCCAGAACCTTGTGGGGGGTTCCCCTCTTTACAACTACATCCCGCCTCCCGCTTCTGTACTTCTTTCTTCCACCTTCCCCTCCTCCTTCCTCTCCCTCCTCTACTCCCTCGCCTCCATTCAATCCTCTCCTCCACCCCCACAATGCCCTCCACCACCCCCCCCTCCACAGAAGGAATCCTCTACTACACCCTCCCGACCTTCACCTTCCACTCCGGCGCCACCCTCGCCAACCTCACCATCGCCTACCGCTCCTTCGGCCACCCCACCTCCCCCCACAAAATCCTCATCCCCACCTGCTACGGCGGCCGCATCAACACCACCCTCACATTCACCTCCCCCGTCCCCAACCGTCCCGGCGGCGCCCTCGCCACCCACCACGTCATCGTCGCCGCCATGCTCGGCAACGGCGAATCCGCCTCCCCCTCCACCACCCCGTCCTTCCCCCCCCTCCTCGACTACCGCGACTGCGTCCGCGCGCACCACGCCCTCCTCACCCAACACCTCGGCATCTCCCACCTCGATGCCGTCATCGGCTTCTCCATGGGCGCTCAACAGGCCTATTACTGGGCCTGCATGTTCCCTGCTTTCGCAACGAACATCATCCCCATCTGCGGCAGCGCCCGCACCAGCCCTCACAACTGGGCCTTTCTCGAAGGGCCCAAGGCCGCGCTGCTCAATAGTAGCGATTACGCCGACGGGCAGTACAAAGACCGTGGCGTCAAGCCCCTGCGCGGCTTGCACGCGTTCGGGCGCGCGTATTGCGCGTGGGCGATGAGCGCGGCGTGGTTTCGGCAGAGGCTGTGGGGGGAAGTGGAGGGGGGGTTGGGGTTTGAGACGCTGGAGGGGTTTATGAGGGGCGCGTGGGAAGTGGGGTTCGAGGAGTGGGATCCGGAGGATCTGTTGGTGCTGGCGCGCATGTGGCAGAGGGGGGATGTGGGCGGGTTGAGGGCGGATGGGGATTTGGGGAGGGCGTTGGCGGAGGTGCAGGCGAGGGTGTTGGTTATGCCGTGTAGGACGGATCAGTATTTCCCGTGAGTAGATACCTTTGTCTTGAGATTGGGGTAATGGGGTCGGGAGTTGGGGTGGTGAGGGGCTGATGCTGATATTGGTGGTTTCTATAGGCCTGAAGATAGCGAGTTCGAGGCCGAGCATCTGCGGCACGGGAAGTTGGTTGTTATTGAGAGCGTTTGGGGACATATTGCCGGGGGTGGGGCTAACGATGTGGATACGGCATTCATGGACGAACAAATAGCAGAGTTTTTGAAGGGAGGGGCTGCGGATACGACGCCGGATGTAAGAACGTAAGACCTTTGACATAACAGGAGATATTTGAAGCTAGCATTTTATATAATCGTACTTAGTGGCGACACTCTCGAAGCTGCTAAGGAATGTCCTGCAGGCGGCGTCAGTATCATGCCAGAGGACTTTTTTCTCTCCAGCGACTCACCGCAGTTGCTCTTAAGCTCTGGCATGAGATTCCTCCATTTACTATGCAGACCTCGGCTCTCAATAAAGCCCTCTAAGGGCCCAAGGAAGCGATCGAATGTGGGAAAGCGGTCTGCGGTACTGCCCACCGCCACGCACTCATCCAACGCAGGCTCCCAAGGACGGTATCGGTACCGGCGACACACGCTGCTTATATAGCTTCGTCTCGTCTGGTTGCTCGTCTGCAAGGTTCATCACCCTTAATCCTCCAGTCGATGTCTCAACTCCAAAGCGACACATCCGTCAAGATACCATCCCAACCGCCATTAGCCACAAGCTCTAACCCCCAGCTCATTTTCAAACCCCCGAACCTCCGCCCTCTCAAACAACCTCCCCATCAACCCAATCATCGCCCTTCTCCCTATCTGTCCCTCATCCTCCTCACCGCTATCTTCACCCATAGGCGCCATAATCTTAACCCTTCCCTCCCTCGCCAACACAAAACCCCCACACGCCACTTTCGAAACGCCCACATCCTCATGCGCCATATCCAGCGCCAGATGCGCTTTCAAATAGGCTCCCAGCGCGCTCATAAAGGGTGTTCTAGCTCCCACGTCCTTGCCCGTCGCCATGCCTTTCCCTTTGATTAGAAATCCCAGCACGTCCTCCCTCCTGATCGTGACATCCAACGTCCGCAAACTAGGCGCTACGGGGCCACGGAATGCGAGGGTGATTTGTAAATCCTTTAGCAGTTTCGCCATGCTTCCCGCTCCCACGGGTGATATGTCCGCTAGGTAGCCTTCGAGTGACAAGGCGACGAAGGGGGATGAAAGGTGCATCTCTTCGATGCGGGTGTCGAAGGTAGTGGTCAAATAGTCTTGAAGAGCTGAGCGGAGGGGTGATGGCATGTGCATTAGCAGTAAGGGAAGGTGTTTTTCATCCTCTCCCTCTTCGCCTGAGCCGTCCGCCTCCTGCCTCATCCCGGCTCTCCTCTCTGCGTGACTCGGATTCCGCAGTAAGAGCGCCGTGTAACTCATCTTCTCGTACCGTAATTCAATCCACACACCCGCCGCCTCGTTCGCTGTTGTATCTCCTTGCTCTTCCTCATCCGCACCTTGTCCCCTTTCCCACGCTTCCTCTTTGGCCAGAAGTTTCCATTCACAGCTTTCCAACCGTCCGGCGTTCACCAATCCATTGGCACTGTTCTCCAACCCGACGCGTACACCGCGCAAGACGTCGCCACGGAGGATCGATCGAAGACGCTGCGCGTGGCGGGTGAGTGCTGCGGGGGAGAGCGAAGGGAGGTTATGCAGCGGGGAGAGGCGATGGAGGGTGTAGGTTTTGTTGTAGAGTGGATATGTAGACTGTTCTGATTCTTGCGGGACCTGAGATAGTGGCGATGAAGCCATCTAGATTTTTGGGCTAGGTGAAAAGAATGCTTAGGGAGCTTCGGACGCGGCAAGACGTGTTTGTTGTCGGGGATGTGCAAACGGTGCAAACATGTCCGCGGCGGGAGAGTAGGACTACCTTACTCCCCACAGGACCTCGGTAATTTGTGGCTTACTCTATTCGGTAAAGCGTGCCATATTTGGCTAGCTTCCCTCCGCTCTCTGTTGTTTTTCCTTCCATGCCTCTTTTCCTTCAACGAGAATACATCTCCCTATCTTCTAGCTCCTCCGACAGCAAGTAGCCTATATCGCTTCTGAAAGGTTTGATAAGAAGATCAAGAAACATCGATGGAGCTAACACAAGGCCCAGGGAAAGTTCGACTGATCAAAAGGCTTGTAAACACTGATACGAAAGCAGGAGTCTTCCCAGTCCCTCGAAGTGTCATAATAAACCTTCAACCTCATTGAATGTATACATAATAGCTAGAGTGCAAATATAAGAGTCGTGAAATTGTTAATATCTACACTGGAGGACTTCTGCATCTCTTGATTCGATTCAGCACTCATCCTAGTCGCCACAAAAACCAGGCTGGAGGAGGCTTCTGTAGACCAGAGTCGAGGAGCTTTGCTACATGTGAGTGTGCGATAGTGCAAAGACAGCAGGCGAAGCAGGGTCGGTTCGGGGAAAGGCCTTGGTCCATAATATGGTAGTATGGCTGTGTTGTACCAAAGCGTAACGGGTCCCTCAAAAGGGAGACCGTCTTTGTGCTTCCACACTTGTAACTACCTGTCTCTCTGACCGAGCTATTTGTTTCCAAGCGCTGGGCATTTTATTCGTGCACAAGGTGGCGATAGTTGTTCAAAATTCATTGTCGGATATGTCTCCGGCAGGTGTCTCAAGGTTTCCAACTTCAGTACACGTTATCTCGTAGCTCTCGTCGCCATCCAAGTCTAAGATGATGCCACTGTCGTCACCTTTGGCACCTCGAAACGTCCATTTCGGCGCCTTTGAGGTATCTCTCAAATGCTGTCCAGACCTGGAGAACCTCGTATATCGGAAATGCAACCCTCCAAGGAAAACGACTTTCCTATCCCCTTCTTGCGCTTGCGAGTGTATCCATCCGCTGTCGGCGCTGCTTTCGTACCAGTCTGCATCAGGGCCTAGCTCGCCCGCTCCAACCACCTTCGCTTTGAATCCAATAGTGATTTGTTTCTCTTTTGCTGTCCATGCATTCAATGAACACCTTGCCGTAGAATAAATCCATCTTACCACCAAGAGCCCATGTTCCCGAAGCTCTGGCCGCATATGCAATAATGTCGCCGAATTCTCGGCCACCCATTCTCGGAATGGTCGATCAAAGTAGAGTGACTCTCGCCAGACGGGCGATTCGGTCATCAAGATAGCGCCAAATTCGTTTTCGGAGGAGTAGCGGTACACCACAGCAGCTTCGACGGGAATTCCTAGTGCAGATGGCCTTAATACCTGGTGTGTCAGATACATGCCATTCTCACAATAGAGAGAGGCTTACGAAGCACCGGCTTCGGCACCTAGACGTCGCCCTTTGACAGCTTCTGAACACTTGGGTCCCCACGAGATGTCGCGATCGTCCGGCGCAACCTCTAACGATTCTCGTGGAGTGGTCAATCCTTTCTTCTGCAGCTCCTCCGGCTTGTTCAAGTCGGCGACAGGGTTCCATTGCCCGTGCTGGTCGATGTAGCCGCACACACCAGGCTTGATGATGGTTCTGGATGCCGGCTCGTATAGTGGGTACCCATAGTCGTGGCGCTTGCTCATCTGCCGGGCATAGATTTCGTGCAATTTCTCTGGTGGCGACATGACTTTGAAGCTATTCTTGAGCTAGACGAAACCACATTTCGCTGAGGTTTATCCTCGAAGGTTCCAACCGTCTTATGTTGGGCATCTCTATTAGCTGCGGTTAGATTGCCAAGGCAGCAGGCTTACTCATCCTTCTTCTTTTGTAAACTGGCACTGCAAGTCAGAAGAGTACATTATGCGTCTTTGAGGCTCGCTCAAGGCGTTCGAGTCAGTTAATTCAAGATCAGGGATGAAGCCAAATACGGTCCTGCTTTGAACACGATACGAAGCCTGGTATATGGTGCGTACAGAGGTTCATGGCCTGGCCAGACCTAGTGATTATGTCCTAATGGAGATTCAGGTAGTCAACGTGTCTGTGGCCGAGTTATACAGCGGTTCCCTTCAAGGTTCTAAATCGTTAAGCAAGAAGAGCGTACCTCCGTGGCAAACATGTCCACTACCCTCTGCAATGACGACTACATATGGGCTCACTGTTCTCCGTCTACGCTTGCTGTCATTTCGCAAATTGACGGCCCTGAAGATGACTTGGCAAGCAACCTCTGGCAACAAGCCCAGATTGCAGGAAAGCAGGCCCATAGAACAGACTTTCCAGAGGACTTTGACCGAGCCATTGCTCTTGGGGCCTTGGCGATAAAATACCTGGAGAAGAAGTCCGTAAAGGCCAACTTCCGTCAATACGGCTACAATTGGTGCTATCTTCTAGAGAAGAAATGGCTCATGTCCGGAGACGATGCGGACAAAGCCCACCTCATAGCTGGATGGACCAAATTCCTAGAGACAGGGTCTTTACACTATTCAGACTGGTATCGAAGCCTTGATACCGAGAATCTACAATCTAGACATGGTTACCAGAAGATGTCGAACGAGGAAAACTGGAAGAAATGTTATCAGATCGCTGAGATCATGATCCTAGCTACTCATGGCAGATGCGACGAAGCATACGCGACAAGTCAGCTCGGGATCTTGGCTTATGCAAGAGGGTTCAGTGCGTCAGATGTTGCAACTAGAAAGACCATGTTCGAAGCAAGTCTTAGCTACCAGGAGAAAGCAGTCTCGTTGCTCAAAACAGATGAACCTGTCAATCATGGAATATACTACGGGCACATTGCCTACAGTCACGCAAATCTGTGGGAAATTGAGCAAATAAAGTTCACAGAGCGTCTGCAACATTGCAATACCGCTATCGAGTACTTCGAGAAGACTGTTCACCTCCTGGGTAGTGAAAATGGAGCATGGAAGGGATGCTCCGATAGGCTCGCACGATTATACTGGGCTAGATGGAAAGAGAGCTACAAAGACAATGATGCTGACTCTGGAATCAGGGTCTTCGAATCGATACTGGATATCCATCCCAATGATCCACATGCCCAGAGTGGTTTAGCCGAGCTTTACAGCCAGCGAGCAAACACCATGGTCATGTCGAATGTTCAGCGCCGAAGGGAGACGGACAAATCTTTGCAGTTGCTAGAAAATGTGATTGTCCAAACAGCACTGACCGATGAAGCTTTACCGTCTCGACTCGGAAAGTGTAGCAACGTGCTTAAAGATCGCTTTGCATATGATGGATCCGTACACGATATTGATGTCGCAATTGAGTTGCAGAAAGCCGCGCTTGGCTTGCCACAAACACCTCAAGGAAGTCTTTGGTTTCATTATGCGCAACTGAGCTCCTACTGGAAGACGAGATATCATCATACTAGGATCCAATCTGACTTGACCTCAGGAGAAGAAGCCGCCCGTGACGCTCTCAAAGCCGCTGGACGTACGCCTGTTTGCCGGGCAAGAGGATTGGAAGAGCTAGCATGTATCCAGTGTATCTCCTACCAATTTGGAGTCTCCCAAAAAAATGAAGTAATTGATGATGCAATCTCAAATTTCCGCCAGGCTATGGAGTTGCGGCCTGACTGGCGGTCTGTTTCATTATTGCGCAATCTTGGCGGAGCCTTACTGATAAAGTTCGATCGTGGTGGCAGCTATCAAGCAGCCTCTGAAGGCATCAATTACCTCAGGGAGGCTGTTGACATTCTTCGACGATTGAGTGGCAAGGGAAACAACCAAGATGAGATTGGTACAATATCAATTCTAGCTAATGCTTTAGTCAAGCGATATCAAAGGTTTCCTGGTCTGGGAGATTTAGACGAGGCTATTCGTCTTTACCGAACTATCCTGAAAATCATTGACGAGGAGCACGTCAAATCAACTGATTACGTCGTCGATCTATGCTTCGCGCTTGGGCTTCGTTACGAGATAACACGGGATGACGCAGATATTGCAGAAGCGCAACAGCGAGCCGAAACTGCCATCTCGTATTTGAATGAGCGAACATCCCCAAGTGAACGCTATCGCCTCGAGACTGCGCTCGGGATTGCCTTTTTGAGGAGATATAATGTCAAAGAAGACTTGGATTCCATCGCGGCGGCATTTACACACTTCAAAAAATGCCTGGAGCCCACGTCTTCGGCTGAAATGAGAGAAGCAGCGACGGCAAACCTTGCGCAGGCTTTTCGGCTCAGAGCTATCTCGACAAAAGCCAAGAATGATTATCTCGAGGCAACTCAATTCTACTTTCATCTTTTATCCGAACGCAAAAACAGCTCTACACTGCCAGACTCCTCCGTTCTAGAATGTATGGCCGAGGTCGCTTGGTCGTACTGGATACACGACGGAGGTCCTAATTCGACCGAGGCGCGCACTGCTGGATTAGTTTCTCTAAGAGCATTTTGTCAGTTCCTTCAGCACAAGCAAGTCAAAACAGACACGAAAATCGGCGCTGCAGCTAAGGCTTCCCAACTATCCTATCTCCTCGAGAAGGATCTTGAGGGTGCAAGAAGGTATGGCAAGTTGGCTCTTGATAGCTTAATAGAAGCTGCCATGCTAGGTCTCAGCCGATTAGATCATCTTCGCATTGTGAAACGTTTCTCATACATTCCCAGCAGTAACTTGTGCTACTCCATTCTAGGGGGAGAGGCTCCGGAGAAGGCACTTCAAGATTTTGAAAGCGCACGCAGTCTGATATGGAATCGCCTGTTGAATGACAAAAGCCCTGTTGATGATTTGAAAGTTAATCATGCTGAGCTTGCACAACGATTTGAAGAGCTGCGCATTCAACTAGCTGAATCAAGAGAGCCAATCTCATGTCTGGACACGGATCGAATGAAATTCACAGCTCCTGATTACTATAAAACTGCACTTGAATACACTGAGCTACTCAACCAAATCAGAATGCGACACGGCTTTGAGGACTTTCTCCTCACACCAAGTAATATCCGAGACATGCAAGACTTCGCACGCGATGGACCAATTGTGGTGGTGAACCTTACACCATGGTACAGTCACGCCATTCTCCTTCACGGCACTAAAGTCCAGAACATTGAGCTACCGGTGCGAGATCACAATGGTAAAGACTATCATGATGGGTTTGAGGTCGCCCTCAAGAAAGTTTCGCAGGATCTACCCGCAGCAACGAACATTCTTGGTCAAGTAATGCAGTTACTGTGGGATGGCATCGCCAAGCCCATTCTAGATGCCTTGGGCTTCGAGAAGCCTACGGGTGGGGGCCCACTCCCTCGAATGTGGTGGGTCACCACGGGCTGGCTTAACGTGCTGCCTATACACTCTGCGGCAACCTTCTCGGACTTTCCAGGGGGAACTATTGTCGACTCCGTCATGGATCGTGTGGTGTCATCTTATGTACCAAACCTAAGAGCGCTGAAGTTCGCGCGCAAAAGACGTGACGCAATCTTAGAAGATGTTCAATCCCCAAGTCTTGGAAACGCGCTATTTGTCCAGATGCCGGAGACACCTGGCCATGATCCACTCCCAAACGCCGAAAAAGAGGTCGACGAGGCCGCCAGAATTGTCGAGAAATTTTACACATGCGTTAGAAGCGACCGACCTATGCGGAAGCAAGTCTTGCGAGAGATGAAAAGAGTATCGATGATGCATTTCGTGTGTCACGGCATCGCAGACGGGGACGACCCGACCAAAAGCCGGCTTCTTCTATCAGATCATGTGAGATCCCCCTTTGATGTTCGCGCGTGCCACAAAGCAGAACTCGACAAATGCCGGCTGGCATATCTTTCCGCTTGCGAGACCGCCATGACCAAGAACTTGGCGCTCAAGGACGAAGGAATTCATATTGCTAATGCTGTTCTCATGGCTGGGGTGCCAGATGTCATTGCTACTTGGTGGCAGGTGGTAGACGAAGCGTCTGTGAGCGTGGCGTCTGGCTTTTACGAGAACCTCATTGATGACTGTGGGGGCTTTGATACTGCCCGATCTGCAAGGGCGATTCATGCGGCCGCAAAGGCGGTACGTGACCGAGGTACTAATCCTTTTATATGGGCGGCGTATGTGCACTTCGGTGCTTGAGTGGGGAGCTTTCTAATTGGGGCATTGCATAATGTGAAAGATACCGAGCCATACAGTGAAGTATTCATTCCAGGATAATACAATGTCTTTTTCATTACGTTTCGAACAATAATCGCTTGGAACTATTCAAGGCACTTCGGCCCATGAGAGGAAAGAACCTGTTCTGCTTGAAGCTGTGACTGCAGCTGCAGTTTTCTTGTTAATCCTCCTCCCTCCAGCGAACCGTCGTGTATATCCCGTGAACCACAAAAGTACGCGGCCCTCCAGACTTACGCTTAGGGATGCCTAAGACACAAGGGACTACCAGGCAAATGGTCTTACACAGTGGCAGCAAATTCCTCCTCAGAGAGAGCCTCGGCGTCAATTGCCTCCCATCTCGACTCTGTACCATATCATGTCTGCCCCGTATGGTCACTTTGGTTGCTTAGACGACTCGAAATTGAGAACCTGCCATGCGGCCTCAAGGTCTGGGAATAGTATTGTGCATCAGACGCGGACTTTTAGTTTTTGAGAATCGCTGATTGTAGGGGTTTCTAGATCTGCACATCTCAAGCACCGGTACGGCAGCAGTCTGGCAGCCGCGTTCTAGGGCAATTATTCTACGCGGCCATCTTATATAGTCCTGCAACAAGGAGATTACTGTTCAATACTGTTCGGTTGGATTCCTGGATCAGATGCTAGAATGAATTCGAAGGCCGCCTGGAACGGCATTGAGATCATGCAAATCTGACGCGTTCGCAACTGCACACGAAGTATGCGCATGAGCAGAGGGGGTTGAAGCAGTGGCGAGGTCGTTGACAGCTCACGCGAAGCACGCTGTGATATCATTGGTTCTTCTACAATGTTGCCTCTGCGGGCTGCGTATGCTTCATGCGTGAAAGGCAGTACTATCCTTTGCTAATCTTCTAGATACAGAAAGAAAGTGAATGGGTGAAACATAAGAGAAGTACCCGCTATGCTGGTGGGTGAGGAGTTGGGTGATGCTGTTGAATCAACGCTTGTTACGATTAGCCTGTGCCCTTCGCGTCACGCTCAGCGCCATGCTCCAGCAGCAGCTTGACCACTACCTCATGCCCATTCTCTGCCGCCCATGACAGTGCTGTCCGTTCATACATCCTGTCCTTTGAGTTGACCTCAGCGCCATGCTCCAGCAGCAGCTTGACCACTACCTCATGCCCATTCTCTGCCGCCCATGACAGTGCTGTCCGTTCATACATCCTGTCCTTTGAGTTGACCTCAGCGCCATGCTCCAGCAGCAGCTTGACCACTACCTCATGCCCATTCTCTGCCGCCCATGACAGTGCTGTCCGTTCATACATCCTGTCCTTTGAGTTGACCTCAGCGCCATGCTCCAGCAGCAGCTTGACTATTGCCTCATGCCCACGCTCTGCTGCCCGTGACAGTGCTGTCCGTCCATTATTGTTCTTTGAGTCAACTTCAGCGCCATGCTCCAGCAGCAGCTTGACTATTGCCTCATGCCCACGCTCTGCTGCCCGTGACAGTGCTGTCCGTCCATTATTGTCCTTTGAGTTGACCTCAGCACCATGCTTCAGCAGCAGCTTGACTATTGCCTCATGCCCACGCTCTGCTGCCCATGACAGTGCTGTCCGTCCATAATTGCCTCTTGAGTCAACTTCAGCGCCATGCTTCAGCAGCAGCTTGACTATTGCCTCATGCCCACGGTCTGCTGCCCGTGACAGTGCTGTCCGTCCATTATTGTTCTTTGAGTCAACTTCAGCGCCATGCTTCAGCAGCAGCTTGACTATTGCCTCATGTCCACCCTCTGCTGCCCATGACAGTGCTGTCCGTCCATAATTGCCTCTTGAGTCAACTTCAGCGCCATGCTCCAGCAGCAGCTTGACTACTGCCTCATGTCCATTTTCTGCTGCAAGATGTAGTGCTGTCTTTCCGTCACTTCCACTCACATTAACGTCGCATGTTTTATTGAGAAAGTAGCTGAGGATTTCTATGAATCCAAAGGAGGCCGCATATGCTATTCCTGGAACAGATGACGGATATCCTTGACTCCAACCCCTAAATTTATATATCGCAACTGTGGTCCTAGCCTGAATAGCACACTCAGTCACTATGCTATTATTGAGAAATTCCAGGATATCAGTTGACAGCGCCTTTTCTGGTGGGCCTTGTGCGTGAACGCCCCAGTTCTGAGCAGCGTAACGTAGAAGTGGGTTGTTTTGTAGACGATCTTCCATCGCCTCATCCCTAGAGCATGGACCATCCATGAAAGTGTCAAGTGAGATGTAAGTCAGACATGCTTTTGCAATGTCTACTTGAGCATTTGGAAACTCCTCTACTCGTCTCTGCTCAAAGTATTCCTGGGTAGTGTAATGCACTAGGCGGATGATGTCGCTTTCTTCGTCAATGATTACAATGCCAGCGCAGACAGTCAGCAAGAGATCTCTGTCGGGCAGTCCGTCCTCCTCGAGATATCTTTCTGCAGGCTCGAGGTTCATGACTGCAATGGCTTCCCGCATTTCCTCTACTTTCAATGGCCTTGTGGCAAATGAAATCCAAGTCAGAATCCTCTGTGCCAATCGGGCATCGTCTTTATTTTGGCTTCTGATCCGTTTAAGAGCCTCGTCGTAGGTCTCATTCAGCTTTTCGGGTAGTCTTTCTAATGCCAAGCGGACAGCTTTGCGGTCATGCTTCTCTCCCAAAGATTCGATGTGCAGCCGGGCAAGGAGGAACCTTTATATATGATCAGTCACTATATGTTATAGATGAGTGCACATAGAGTACGTACATCCCCTGAGCTTTACTAGCAAGTTTTGATTCAATCTTTTCCTGAAGACTTGGGTCTGCTTTCACAAATTTCTTAAGCCTTTCCCTCCTGTTAATCTGGGCGCGAATGTAGGCTCTAACATCTGCATCGTTTGCTTGGATCTCAATTTGAATAGAACCTCCGAACAACTGCTCGATGTTTGCATTATGTCGGGAGGTACCCATCAGATGTAGGCTTGATGGCAGCTTCTGAATCTCAGCGATGAGATCACTTCTGATAACCTCGCTGCTCTCGTCCAAGGCGTCAACTACAATGAAGACCTTTGAGAATTTGCTGGCTGTAGAGTGAAGTAGCTTGGAAAATTCAGCTAGACTTGGTCGACTACTCCGGCGTGTATGCTCTTCCCAGAGCGAGCGCACTTCATCAGGCACACATGATTGCTGTTCGACAAGCTGTCGAAGAAGACTTGAGATCAGATTGATGAGTGTTTGCTTTTCTTGTTCTTTGTAGTCGCAATATATGAACGCTATACCAATGTTGCTTGTTGAGTATTTACGCTGGAGGAGATCGATGACAGTTGATCTGATTATATTAGACTTTGAATTAATAGTGCAGTGGTTCTACATACGCAAGTATGGTTTTACCTGCCCCAGCTTGTGAACCAGTTAGTAGAGGAACGAACTTTGGAGCTGTTTCATAGGAGCTTCTTACGTAGTCCGGGACACCACAACGTCCGCTCCTGTCCGTCAAGCCAACGCTTGAACGCATCCATGTTCCGAAACCAGCTTCCAGTTCCATCGTGCTGCTGACTCAAGACGTCGATCTGCTTAGATGAGAAGTTCAAATCCGACAGCCAAGCCACCACTGCTTGACGTTCTTCCTTCAAGCGCAGCTCAGCTTCTCGACACTGTTGATCTAATGGATGCCCTGTGTTAAACGCTGCAAACACGATATTGGACAGGCTGAAAAATATCATTACCTTTCTGATTGATCTGCAGCTCTGTAACGCCGTCCGTAATTGCAAGGATATCGTTGCCGAGCTTACACACATTAGCATTGACGTCTGTAACATCCGCCTTTATTGCCAGTGAGAGTCCCCTTTGATACTATCAGTACTCAAATCCATCACCAAAGACCAGAAACCCACATGTGATCCCTTTGCAGAGCCAGCTGTACAAGTGACTTTACTCTCTCAATCTTGGCCAAGGTTTCCATGATCTCTTTCTTCTCGAGTGTCCAAACAAGTCTTTTACTCAGGCCTTTCATCCCGTGTTCTGGTTTAAGTTTCTTTGCCAGCTCCTCCATTGACCGCTGTAGCAGTTCCAGTACGTCCTTCATTCCCTGAGAATGAACTGTTCCAAGCCATGATTCAATTGTGTTCGCACCTTCCAGCGTATAATTCAGGTTTATAAGGAATACCAAAAGGCTGCTAGCTTCCTGTATAAGCTTCGCGCGGTCTTTTGGTGCGTCTTTGACGTCGTTGAGGTACCCGATCGTCTTTGTGATAACCCCGATAAGCTGAGCAATGCCGGCTGCTAGACCAACTGCAGTTGCAGGATCCATGGTGACTGGACAGAATGAGGGCACAGTATTCGAGGAGCAGGATAGATTGAGAAGGGTCAATAAGTGCGTGGTGGAGGAACCGCCGTGAATGAAGCCTTGCTGTGCCCCACATGAGAAAGGTGGGTTAAACCAGTGTCGACGACGTGGCAAGGCTCGCAGCTCACCACGACTACGGCTGTTTCCGTGCGCCCGTACGACATTGCGGTACATGGTCAGAAAAGATGGGTTTTTTCATTGAGGGCCTAACAAGTCAACAAGAAACAAATGGCTCCCCGACGGGCTGTTGCAACAGTTGCCGGTTCATGCAACAGAGCTAAACACCTTCCCACAGCTTGTCGCGGCACTCTATACAACCTCTTTAATAAGTCTGTTGAATCAGTATCTCTTCGGCAATGGACACCCGAGTCGCTCCCTTCTCGAGCGTGTGATCTGGGAATGCCTCTTTTCCGGGTTATTCCCTTGGAGCACGCCCCCCTCCCCCCCCTCCCAAAAACTTTTCATTGAGGTTATTCCCGGAAGTACTCCACCCTTTCAAAGTCTCAACTTCTTGTGGGATAGAAGCCTGCTTACTTGTGCTTTTCCTGCTCTTTCACGACTTGTGTTGCGCCTCATTCCTATGTTTCAGGTTGAAACTAGACGTGCTTTGTTAGCTCTACTGTAGGCCCTCCGTGAGATCCCTTTCGTCTTTTCTCAAAATCTAGCCAACGGTGTAGCTCATTCGTCAGTGGACCCTTAGCCCTAACCATTCTATTTTTTCCATCCCAAGTCTCAATCAAAGAGGCGCTCTACCAAAGTGGTGGCATGGTGAATAGGAAGCACCGGACTGGCTGCCGACTGTCGACCGTGCTGGGCTGCCTTGTATCCGTACCCTGCTGGTGGGCTGGTACCTAGCTGTCACTACTGATTAACATACATAGCACGGAATACAACGCACAACGGTCACGTAAAAACATTATTTCAGGCCCGGCGAAGAATATGTCAGGAGGTATGATACAGACATTGCTACAACCCACCCACTGCGAGAGCTTCATACATCATCATCATCATCACAACCATCCTCCTCCTCACGACTTGGCTGCACCAAGGTTCGCGCCACTTCCACTCATCAAAGGCGACCTCATCAGATTCTCCCACTGATGCACCATCTCCGTATTAATCTTCGAAACCCGCACCTCCTCGCCGCCTCTGCCGATGATGTCTGTATCGTAACTCGAAACAGCCTCGTCGAGATTGCTAGCGCCAGTGTGCACTGCTTGAAGCGCGCCAACGTAGCGGGCAGCGTCTGCGACTGCGTGGTTTAGACCTTGGCCGCGATCTGTGCGGAGTGTCGAAGATGGTTAGTCTGGTACCGCATCGTGGGGTGTGGAATTGGTCGCGCTTACGGAATGTCATCGGATGCGCCGCATCACCGGCAAGCGTGACGCGACCCTTGCGATTGTCCCAGGGTATGGGCTGCCAGTAGGATACCCGGTTCATGTGGACGTGAGTCCGGTCTGGGATCCATTCGTTGGCGCACTTGATAGGGTCGGCAAAGATGGAAGTTTTGGACTTGACGGCTGCCAGGAGGGTATCGTTTGATGGTCTTGTTTGGCCGTCGTCGTGGGGGTCTCGGGGCCAGGAGGACATTAGTTGGAAGGTCCATGTTTCTGGTTTGTGGGGGTCTTCGACGTCGAGAACTATCGCATGTCTTAGCAATGGGTGCGGAACCCCTAGTAGTGACCTCGTTGTACTTACTAGATATCCAGGACCAGATCCCCTCGGGGTGGATTGCCATTGCGTTGATTGGATGGAGACTCCGCGCTTTGATCGCATGTTCTGGGTTGGGATACCTAAGCACAATTCTTGTAGCTGTGTATGGCGCGAAGCTTGGCGCCGCCTTCTCTTCCCCCAGGAGTAATTGTCGGACGACGGAGCGATGTCCATCACTCCCCACCAGCGCGGTACCTATCACCTCGGTCCCGTCCGCAAAGGTGGCTGTAACCGAGGTGTTATTCTCGGCGCAGTTGATGTCGACCAGTTTCTTGTTATACTGCAAGATTTCAGCCCCAGGTTCGCCAAGGGGTGCCATGCATGCAGACCTGGACAGCCATGCCCTCCGCACATAATGCCCTGAAACGCCTCCTCGAAACGCGATGCATCTTTGGGAGTGGAATAAGCTTGATTTGTTCACCCGTCTGGCCATTGCAGATGGGGACTATGTCAGAATCTGGAGCTGGCGCAAATGGATCCGTCTGCGCTTGTTGGATGCGATCAAGGACGTTCTGAGGGAGACATTGGTGTAGCAGAGGAAGGGACCAGTGTATGCCCATGCCCCAATCGGCGGACCTGTCGAGGACCGCAGCATCTTCGGCTTCCCACACCGAGCAGTGAATGCCGGCCTGCCCTGCAGCTTAGCGATTCGTCGCGTCACACATGGGACGACTGGATGACGCGTTGATGATGGGACGATGTTTTGCGGCGGTGGTGCTTACCTTTGCAAGTCCCTGGGCAATGAGGAGGCCGGTGATGCCTGTAGAAATGCGTAAGCATGCCTACCCAACTAACGCCGGCAGCCAGGCTGGAATCACACCTGCGCCGATAATGATCACGCTCAGCTGCTGCTGCTTGTCGTTTGCCGACTCCATCCTTTCCGCCTTGTTTTCTATTTCTGGGATGACCAAGCTGGGTTGTGGCTGAATGGTGCGCAGTGTGGAGTGCGGAGAGGATCCACGACGGCTGCACCCTCGATTATTTCCGGGAATTCGGGCTGACGGTGGCGCAACGCGTAGTGCGCACGGCTTCGAGGCTTGGGTCTTGTTCGAACTTCTCCGAGATCTGACTCTTATCTCTTTTCCCTCCGGCTTGCCCAGCTTTCCATCGCTGCGGTGTAGATTGCAAAGGGCCAAGGCTTTAGTCTGAGGGCTGGAGATGTATGACCCCACCGTGCCCACCAATACATCTAAGGATCACACATAGCTCGTACTATTTCCTTCGCTCTGTCGGCTCGGCCCTCCCGGCTAGAGCAAGGAGGGAGAGTCTGAGAGAGAAAGGCTTGGGCTGAGGGCCCAGACTCCAAACTCCAACTCCAGTCCCCAGACTCCAGTCTCCAGTTTCTTCACCGCTTACGAACCCCGCACATCACCGAACCGAGCAATTCGGTGGCAGCCAAAGAAACACGCCCTGACTCCCGACTCTCGCCTCCTCCGCCTGCCTCTCGACACGCAACTAGAGGCCGTATCTGTTGATCGCAGCATGGCCATGATGCCATAGGGTCGGAGGTGGGGTTATACTTTCGACGAGCGGCGAAGATGTCATCGTCGCAAGGCGAGCAGGAGTCGTGTGCCGGCACCACGTTGCTGCCCAATCATGCAACCCCTGCAGCACGCCCGTCTACCAGTTCCACATCCATATCCACATCCACATCCATTTCCACTTCCACCGCGAACCTGTTCCATGAGTCTGGTCCCACCAATCGCGCCGTGACGCCAGCACAGCTTACTGCAAGCACGACTCCCACCAGGCCCGCCTGGGGTGGCAGCGAACAGAGTGCGTCCACCAATGAACATGCAGTCGCAATCACCAGCCCGGCTCCTGCAGCCCAGAATCCCCAAAATCAAGGTGCCACCAAATCCACGAATCCGACGGCGGCCCCGAATCCCACTGTCCCGGCTCGTGGAAATCGTTCCCCACGCGATGCCCTCCACGAGGCTCCAGGTGACACCGCACCTGCAGAATTCTCAAGCACAACCTTGAACCCGCCCGGCTCGCCTGCAACTGCGACCGCAAATGCAAATGCAAATGCAAATGCGACCTTGCTCGGGCCCGGGCCCGACCCCGAAGAATCCCACGAGCTTGCCAGCACCTCCAGCGTGGCCGCTGCAGCCACAGTCCCTGAAGATCGCTCCCACCAAGCTGGTACCGACCAAACTGCTGCTATTGTTGGCCAAGGCGGAAGTGGAAGCACGTCACACAGCAATGTGCAACCCACGAGTTATGATTCGGATGCCAACACGCTTGCCGGGAGCACAATCGAGATCGAGAGTGTACGTATCATCATTCCTCGACGCCCGCCTCATCCTGCAGTCACTGACTCTTAGCGCCAAGGACACTGATGTTAATACCGATGGCGATTCCGCCTACGGTAGTGATGCGTGAGTCTTTCCCCCGACGCGACTTTGTCGCAGCTAATCAACGATGGACGTCTTTCCGCAAACCCGGCTGATACGAGTACCCCAACGAAGATCGAGTTTCCTGTCCTCTCTTCACGAAAGTGTGAGGGACTACAAGTACGAGAATGGGAGACGGTACCATGGCTATGAAGAAGGACGTAAGTTGAATATTACCATCGCCGCATATGGGATCCTGGCTAACATGGTCAAGGCTACCCGGTTCCCAACGACGAGGTATGGCCATGTCCATACAAGGATACATTGCCGAAGCCCCCATGGAATGCTTATTTGCACGATAGATCGAGGCCAATCGAGAAGACATGAAGCATCACGGTACAACACTTCTTATTGGCGGAAAGCTACAACTTGCTCCAATAAGTAGTATGCCTCAAAAGGTCCTTGACATAGGAACGGGAACTGGTGAGTACCCACGTGTCTTAGTACTGATGGGACCCCGTGTTGACAAGCTCACTAGGCATTTGGGCTATGGAATTTGGTTAGTGATAGTGGTATTAGAGACAAGTAGTTGCGTGCTGACTTCGTTTGTAGCTGATGCGCATCCCACAACTGAGGTCAGTGGTCATACAGAGCCACTGTCCCCCATGGACTAACCGTCCCTAGGTCATCGGTGTTGATTTGAGCCCCATACAACCAGACATGTAAGAGGATGTTTTCCTGTGCGCCGTGTCCCGCTAACACTCGTTCTAGGGTACCACCCAATTTGCAATTCGAGATTGACGACGTCGAGCGGGAATGGGCATATGGCCCTGACAGTTTCGACTTCATCCACATACGATACATGTTCAGCGCCATCACGGATTGGCCCAAGCTACTCCAGCAATGCATGAGGTAGGAACCAACGACCAAGATTGGCCTATGACACCACCCTAACTATAGCCAGACACCTGAAACCAGGCGGCTGGGTCGAGGTCATCGAAATGGACATCATCCCCTGCTCCGACGACGGCAGCCTCCCCCCCGACAACTACATCACCAAACACCTACAATACTTGACCGAAGCCGCCGCGAAGATGAACCGCCGTCTCGACATCGCCGCCCACCTGCACAACCTCCTCGCCGACGCCGGCTTCGCCCGCGTCACCGAGATCCCCTACAAACTCCCCATGGGCGTCTGGCCGAAGCAGAAGAACCTCAAAACCATCGGCTTCTTCCACCGCGAACAGTTCCTCGAAGGCTTGCAGGGTATGGCCATGGGCTTCTTTACCAGGGCCCTCGGCTGGACGGCCCCGGAGGTGGAGGTTTTCTTGGCGCGCGTCAGGAAGGATGTTAGGGATCCGAGCTTTCATAGTTATTGGCGGACGTAAGCTCTTCTGTGGTGTCCTGGGTTGGGGGTCGTGTGGTACTGACGGGGGGATTCAGGTATTTCGTGTACGCTCAAAAGCCTTGAGATGGCTTGAGATGTGGCCGCGCTTGGGTCGGGCGGGGATCGCGCTTCGGGGATGTGTTTTTGGGAAAAGCTAAACGCTGGAGTTGCGGCGTGCGAGGCGTTTTTTTTGTTTTTGGTTTCTTTTCACGGGTTTTCATTGCGGTCGCCATAGCATCATCCGTGGTTGCGCACGCGACGGTGTCTGTCCTATCTCTTTTTTGGGGCTTGCGCGGTTTTGTACCATTGCCGACGGGCGTGTCGGGGCGCATGTAATATCGGTGTAACTCTCCGTGACTCTACTATATCTCAGCAGGTGGAATTCTATGACCAGCGCAACCGTTTCAAATCGGCAGGCAGTAGTAGTCTAGTCGAGGAATGGGCAACTTAGATGGTCCGGACACTCGTACCCTGAGATCTGTTCTTCGATGGGAGTTGCATGCCGCCGGTCCGTAGCTTGAATCCGGTTCCTCGTTGGCCCTTGACCTCAGCCTTTACCGCGCGATTTAGTAGATCCTCGGCGTCTGGCCCACGGATAAACTGGACTGCTTTGGTCTTGAGCGTGGATTTGCTCTGTTGTACTCCAACTTTTCTTATCTCAGTTGAGCGCGAGGTCGAGCTTAAGCAAACGGAAGCACTTTGGAAGAGTACAGTTGCGACGACATGGTTGCCCGGGGGGTAAGGGAGGGGGGAGGGAGGGGTGGAAGGGGAGGATGGCGCTGATGGGCAATGTACTTGCTGCTGTGGGTGACCGACTGGCTCGAGGTGAGGAAGGCAGGGCGGTGGGTGGAGGATCTAGGCAGTGTTGATTTTTTCGTGAAGGTTGCGATGTTGTTTCGGGGGTTCAGGGGTACATAACGCGGTGAGTATGGTACATGGATCTATGACGATGCGTCAGGGGGAAGCGTCTGGATTTTTACTTGAAGCATGTAGCAGTGAGTCTGGTAGATGCGTCCTTGCCAATGCCTCAGCGGGAGAGCATCTGAAATCTTAGTTGAAGCCTGTGGCAGTGAGTCTGGTATGAGGCGTCTAATCATTTGGCGGCGCCATTGCCTTGGGCACGCCTCTCCGGCATCGCATCGAGATGGTAAGGTACTAATCTGGCGGGTCCGGAAGAGTATCAGGTCTGTACTGGCATAGATCATGCTCCGTCCTTGGCCCTCGGCAACAGCATGTCTGCGTCAAGGTATGCTGAATAGAATACGTAGAGAGCCCTGCCAAGCTTGTGCCCAGGCAGGCCACGGCAGATGAAAGATGCCACAACGACATGCCAAAGCCGAAGGGCGAAGACGGAAGGGATCGGAAGGGAGAGTCAGACTCGGATCGTAGGGCTGGATACGGCTCCGCAAATGGCGCAATCCGAGTACAGACTAACCTTGTTGGACTAGTCGTTTCTCCCGAGTATACTCAGACACATCTGCGACTACCTTGACTCCATGTACACATCATTCCGCCTTTTTCTTTGTTTCGAGTCCTGCTCGAACATCTCTGCGGCTGATACGATTTCGAGAACCAGTTCTGAGAACCAGTTCTAGACCTAGACCTGGAGCGAGAAGCGTTACCTCGTCTCGTCATAACCTCGCTTCTTCAATTCCTCTGATCGTTCCGTCTTGACGGTTCAATCGAACCAAAAGAACAAAGCTTCTGGAATCACGAAGCTGATAGCCAGAATAAATGGCCATGTCCCGAGAAAGGCTCTGGACCGACTTCCAGTAGCGCGGGAATTTAAAGTCGATCGAGTACTGTTCTATCTACGACCTTGCTCTTGGCAATTGCATTTCCATGGCGGCTCCACGCAGGGCTACAGCTTGAGTGTGCACTCGGACCTGGCTGGTTAAAACCCCTCACTTTTGATCTGCATTTCGCCGTCATTTAGCATAGTCCAGCTGTCGAAGTTGCTACAAACAACACAAGGGGCTCCAACAATGTGAGTCGCGCGAGCTACTACGGATTTCAAGGACGTTTGTCCTTGCAATCACCACCCTCCACGTGCCCGATTTTGGATTCCCACGTCCAAAATGCCTGCGTCGATGAGCAGCCTCTCGCCAGAGCTGCTATCCCATATTGCTTCATTCCTAGAGCGCGAGGGAGGTCAACCACATATCCCACTGCTCTCCTGGGAACACCCTCCTCCTAGGCTACCACCATACGCTTGCATATCACGACAATGGCAATATGCAGTTGAGCGTCGTATTTTCCAGTCTCTTCGTTTCAATAGCAACGAACTTGCATACTTTACAAAAATTGTTGTCGGCCACCGTAGGCGATTCCTTGCCATCCTTCATTACAATATCATCCTGCCTACATACAGCGAGAGTGTATGTGCCAGATTCGAGCGCGTGTTTGAACAGACGGCGAACAATAAAGCGTTTACAAAGGCTGTTTAGCGACTTTTTAAGTCGCTCAAGTCCTGGGAAGACGACAATAGCCAAGGAAGAGAATATGCCCAGTCCGTTGCGCTCAATCTCGCCGCTGTGTATTCGCCTATGGACGAACGCCGCCGGGGAGCAGAAAAGTACACGGAAGATTAAAATAGAGTATGCACCTAGGAAACGTGGTGATCTCTTGGGACTTCGATACAAGCATTCTTATCTCCAGCTTCTGCACACGCAAGACTTACCAATGCTCGCTTCGATCTCCAAATTCAGCGCCCACGTCTACTATCTACGCAGCGTTGAACCTCGCTCCATTGCGGTCCTTGCGACAAAGTTCCCAAATCTCAGGAGCTTGGATGTGAGTCTCAACGACAACGAAAGGAAAGACGCGCAACCAGCACAAAAGCTCCGTTATGGTACGTCCGCGTACCCCTCTCCTTGTCATATTATGCCTCCAGTCCAGGCTTTCCGCTAACGTCGCACCATCATTCCCCGCCCAGACTTCGCCCAAGCCCTCTCATCCCTCTCGCACCAGCCTCTCCAAGACGTCCGACTCAAGCTCTACCATGAAGCGCCGGTGAATCATAACTTTAAACCTTCGAGCATCCTGCTCCCCTCAACCGACCACCTCAGCCTGACCCTGCACACCCTATCCCAACTCCCAACACTCACCCACCTGCACCTCTCAGGCCCCATGCTGATCTCCCCCTCCCTATTCTGGCCCACTCAGGACCCCTCCTCCCTCTCCCCTCCGCCGCCTCCCCCGTCCTGGCCAATACTAAAAACTATGGAAATGGAATTCAATATCGTCACCCCGACCGGCTCCTGGTACTTTGAGCGGGACCCGGACGACCCCGACGACGACGACGGCGACTACGACGGCGACGACGATCATGATGCAGCAGCCCTATTCTTAGACTCAGTCTTGTACTCCGACAACTCAGAATCCGACGCATTGAGCACAGCACCAGACTCCTACCATCCCCGCATCGCCGCCCGCCTCCTCCGCACCCACCCTTCGAACAAAAAGATCACGCCTCTCTTAGTCGCCATGGGACGTGCAGCCGGGCACATGCCAGCACTAGTACGAATGACGGTGTCAGCGCCAGTGGTTGGTGCGAGGGAGGCGTTGTTCCAATTTGAGTTTTGGGGGAAGGGAGTGAGAGGGCAATTACACGCGGAGGGGGATGTCGAGCATGAGATGGTCATTTTGGTATGTAGGGAGGTGGAGACCTGCGGATGTTGTGGAGAAGGTTTGGAGGGAGGGAAGGGGGGAGGGGCTGCGGTGGAGGTTCGTGGAGTGGTAGGGTTATAGCCGGAGAAGGGCTGTTGGTGGAATGGGGCGGAGGGATGAGCTTGAGGGTGTGGCGGGGTTGGCGAGAGGGGGATAACTGGTGGTTGGGTTGGTTGGAGGCGTAAGGGTTAGAGTGGGTTGTGGCTTTATACCCGTAATGGAAAAAGGAAGTGCTTGGAGGCGTAAGGGTTAGAGTGGGTTGTGGCTTTATACCCGTAATGGAAAAAGGAAGTGCTTGAACATTGGCCGGTAATCGATCAGAACAAATACACAATACAGGTTACCAGATCGGCGAAAGAGGAAATTAGTGGACAAACGAGCCTACGCACTTGAATTGTGCTTACGCCCACAGAAACGCGTAGGCTCGCTACATAAATAAAGATTCCTATCACTTCCTCACAGCTTCACCCTTCTTCTCATTGGGTACCCTTGCCCTTTTCACAGTTGATACGCTCGAGGTTACATAAACGAGGCCCAAGCGTGTCCCTCTCCTTTCAGATCGAGGACCGCCCCAGCATCACTAGCATAAGCAGTCATTAGTACCTAGGTCATGGCTTTCCGGTTCGAGAGTGATGCTTGAGATGGGCCCGCTAATGCGAGCATCGAATACGCTACGTAAAGACCAGCGTATTCGAGAGACGTGGCATCGACTTCCCCTGCAACACAAGACCGAAGAACCCATTTCCCATTTCCCATTTCCCGTTCCCATTCGCCCTCTAATAATGCCGCTGATGTATATAGTCCACCTAGTATACAAACCCCCCCCC
>KK106984.1:1798866-1851856 GCA_000611775.1 Umbilicaria muhlenbergii
CCCCCCCCCCCCCCGCTACGACAACAACCCAGTAATCACATTCCCCTTCCCCACCCCCGCCGCGGGACCCACCCCGTTGCCCGCAGCCCCACTCCTCCCCGGCACCTCGGCCCCGCTCGCCGCTCCGACAACTACATCCCCCCTGCCGCCGCCCTTGCCACTCCCCGCCGTACTCCCCGTCGTCGTCGTCGTTCCGCCATCCACGCCGCCTTGTCGGAGCGTCTCGGCTTGGCCGGGTTGGGGGTTGGGTTTCGATGCCGGGGCGGGGGCGGCGGGGGTGAAGGCGCCGGTGTTGTGGACGAGGGAGGGGTGGGCGGGGGAGCGGGGGCGGAGGCGGCCGGAGCTGCGTGGGTCGAGGTATGCTGGTAGTGAAACGGAGTCGACGTCGCGGGGGAAGTCGACGGCGTTGAGGTAGGCGGCTGGTGGGTGGCGCGTGGTGAGGGAGGTGGTGAGGTCTTGGGAGGAGGGGAGGGGGAGGGCGGTGGTGAGGGTTAGGAGGGCGAGGAGGGGGAGGGCGAGGGCGAGGGCGAGGGGGTGGTGCATGGTTGGTTGGTGGGTTGGGTTGGAAGGGTGGATGGTGGATGGAGGAGAGAGGTGGTGGGTGGTGGTTCGAGAGTGGTGTTCGTGGGACGACGATGGTTAAAGGAGTGGCGGTCTGTCTCTCCTGGGCAATATCTTTCTTCTAGGATGTATGAAGTAAACTGAAGGTGCAACCATTCGCACAGAGGGAAAGACCAAGCCTTTTTCTACCACTCTCTTATCGCTCATCTCGTTTCCGCCGACTGGCCTGAGACAATCAGGTACCTGAAGCCAAGTTTCCTTATCATTGCAGGACTGCTCACCTTCCGTTTTGATACTTCTCGGACCGAAGCTCACGGTGTGACCTTTCAAGCGCAGTGTGATGAGTTGACAATCGATGTTGTGTAAAACGAAGAAAGCGTTTCAAGCCCCGGGGCTGAAACATGATGCAAACATGAATTCGCATGCAAGGCACAGGCCGGCCGGCCCCGGCCTGGCCGTGGGGCGGAAGGCGTTGAATAAGTCAGGAACGGTGCATGATGCGAGATGCGATGGTGGATAATTGGTGAGGGTGAAAATGCACACCCACGCGTTGCCGAGAATGTTTCAAAAGCGCCGCATGGGGGCGAAGCACTTGAGATTCATAGATAACAGTCTTGCTAAGACTTGAGAAGGCAGATTGCAGATTGGAAAAGCAATAGATACCAAGTGGCGACCCTATATCTGTAGCCCCCACTGTCTACACCTGTTCCATCCCTGCCGCGAAAGATTTTCAGGGGTCATTCAGCTTATCTTCTCTCCGAGACCCCACCCTTTCCCGACTGATCAAGTCATCGAGATCCATCCTTGTCTCCACTTCTTCTCTCCAGATGGTCCAATCCACAGCAGGTCTCGCCTCGAGCCTCGCCAAAACTACCGTACAGTCAATGAGCGGTGAGGGTCTAGCAACGACAGCACTCTTGATACCCTTTCCCTCTCGACCAGTCATCTCACGACCAACTTCAAATGGTACTCGTCTATTGTCCTCTTGACCGTCCAAGGTATGCCCAAAAACCTCGTAAACGGGCAGTATTAGCAGTGGCACCTCTTTCAGCTGCTTGATGACATGGCTCGAGGATACCGCGCATGTCAAAGGCTGTTGTCTTGAGACACACTGGCTCTGACTCCCTTTGACTTCCTTATAGACGTAACTGCCATGTAAGCAAACTAGAGGGAAGTATCTTTCGTCGATTCTGGACAAAGATCATAGTATTATACTCCGAGCACAGGGCAATGAAACACGTCTTGGAAACAGAAACTGCTCCGTCTGCTGCATCTCCTAGTCCGAGTTCATTTTTCTCAGTCGCAGCTACCCCTGACATGCCCGTCAGTTTCAAGGCTGGACATCCTCGGTCTCTCACAGGCAGCATATGGCACGTGCAGCAGGCTCAGATTAGAGCTTGAAGGCATTGGTACCGCCTCAAGCCAAGGGTCGCTACGCAGTCTCTGTCTTGTCTCGCTCATCATCCAAGACTTATTTCAGCCATAGCACTCACTGCATCCGCCCTCGTCGACAGTTGTGCTCCTTCCAAACTAGTCCCACCCACCCCCATCCCCATCCTTCCCATCCACCTACACGGTCCCCTCGAAATCAGTCATCCTTACCCCGCCAGTGCATACACTTCCGCGCGAACCGTATAATTGCCCTTCATTAGCTAGGTGTAGGGGATGATGGCGCTGTAAGACATCTCCACCGGCCCCTCCTCTGGCGGGCAGTTGGCAGTGCTTCCGTTTTGTGTAATCTCTAGTTTGGAGTTTGCGCGGAGCTTGTCCTCGACGCCGGGGCCGACTGTGCCATTCAGTGAGGCGGTGATTTTGATGCGGGGATTGGAGCCGATGGATGAGGTTAAGGTGCCGGTGAGGCGGAGGGTCATGTGGCTGACAGTGGTGGGGTGGCTTGTGTTAGCGGGTCCTTTATCATACTTGGCAGGTGGGAGGTAATGTGATCGGCCAGTGATGATGGTACGTTGTACCGGAGAACTTACTCGATCGGTGGGTTTGGGAGAAGGTCGAGCGTGTCGATGGACAGGATGTCGTTGCTTGGGTCGCCGTTGTAAAAGGCTGGGGGTCTCCTGGCACCGGGACGCGGGTGCTGTCAGAGCTCAATCAATCTGAAGCTTCCATTGTGTGTTGAAGCGGTCCTTGGCGGTTGCTAGGTATAGACATGACGACGGTAGATAAGAGGGACAAGGCCCAGAAGAGCACGGGCATAAGCATCTTTACTGATTGCCGACGTTGGAGGTTGAGCCTGAGGTGGAGGTGGAGGTGACTTGGATGTCTCGATATTCAAGCCGCTGCCTGGTGTGTTCGACTTCGCTAGTCTCGATTGGATGGACACGCACTATACGGAAGCAGTCATGTTGAAGTTGGGTCAAGACTGAAGAGGCGGGGAGAGGCGGGAAGAGGGCGAAGATTTAATTGGGGCAAAGCCGAAATGGCAGGGGCAGCAATGTAACAGATTGCAGAAATTGGAAAATACCTTGTCCGTCGTTACGTACCTACCTCAAGGCCTACGGTTAAGGCACAGAGGGCGCTCGTACCTCGGGAGCGAGTCTAGGTAGGATTCCTGTCCCCGAAATACGGCACGAACGGTACCTATCCAACTTTGATTCGTGGGCGGTCCTCGGACCCCACAGGCGTCTTCCAGCTCGCTCGTTCCATCCTCGGGCTCATGCTAGCCTTCGAGTGGCCCTGCTACGCCATATTGCGCCGTACCTCGTACCTCGTTCCTGCAAAGAATGAGGCCCTGAATGCTGTGCATCGCGGTGCCGTCAAGATTGAAACATGCTTCTTTGAGTAATTCTCCATCTCCACTCCTGCGCTTCCTTAGCCCAAAGCTTCCTGTACGAGCATGCTGCAGACGGCTTGCACCAGGCGGAGATCAAAGGGCAGACGTCATGTCGGGGCACGTAGTGATACAACATTGATGTCATGATACTTGTCCCTGAGCCAAGGTCCACTACCTTCGTCGCCGGTTAAGCGCTGACAGGCAAGCGGGCCTTGGAGGAAGACTGCTGAGACATGATGGTTTAACCTTTTCAACAAACCTCGCCAGAACTATCAGTAGCACAGACTTGGCTTTCATTGTGTTTCTGTCTCCCTTTCATTACAATTTGGCTTAGAATAGACGATGAGGATTGTGGGGTTTAGATTGCCTGGCTGTTCGTGTCCTCATGGCCCTGCCATTCATGAAAGGAGAACTTCATTTAAAAAGCCTCTGTATTCCCAACATTGTATCAGCATTCTGCCATCGTTCTCTTCAAGCGTTTTCCTACAAACTTACAGTGAAGCTCTTAAACCGAGCAACGCCTTCAGAAGTCTCTCGTGCAACCTATAAGTACATCAAGGGTGCAGCTACAAAGGTACCCCATAACTCGAAATCCGAACCTCCCAGCCAGACAGCCAGCCAACAAGCCAGCCACCGACACCCCACACCGCCCCCCAAGATGCTCGTCTCCTCCATCATCCTCCCCCTCTACATCTACCCCTCCGGCCCCACCCCCCTCACCGGCACCTGGTCCCCCCTCTTCGCCGCCATCTCCGCCAACCCCTCCGTCAAATTCACCGTTATTGTCAATCCCGCCAGCGGCCCGGGACCCTCCCCCTACCCGGACTCCAACTACATCGCCCACATCGCCCAACTCAACACTTACCCTTCCGTCACCACCCTCGGCTACGTCCCCACCCACTACGCCAACCGCGAAATCTCCGCCGTCGAAGCAGACATCAACGCTTACGATAACTGGGCCGCTTACAGCGAGGCTGATATTCATCTCGACGGCATCTTCTTCGACGAAGCACCGGGGACGGCGACGCCGGCCTCGCTCACTTATATGCAGACAGCCGCGACGGCCGTGCGGTCTGCTTTCCCGCCCGGCCGCCGCACCATCATGACCAACCCCGGCGTGCAGGTCGATCCGCTATTCTACGCCTCCGCCGACTTCATCAACGTCTTCGAAAACGCCTATTCGGCTTACTCGCCCGACGTCATGGCTTCCGTTCCGGCGGGGTTTGAGCCTCAGTCGACGTTCATCATTTATGGCTTTACCGACGACGCGGACGCGCAGCAACGGATTGTCGACAGCACCAATCTGGGCGGCTTTAGGGGGTTGCTCGTTACTACTGCTGATGACTATAATGTCTTCTCGGGGCTGTGGGATCAGCTTTGCGAGCAGGATTGAATCGGTGGCTTGGGCGCGGGGCGGATATGGATGCGCCGTTTGCGGGTGCTTGGCGTGGAGGGGTGGTGACGATCGGTGCGGAGCCAAAGCTTTTTTTCTTTCCTTTGTTTGGGGGTTTAGAGAGGTCGGAAAGGCAAAAGGTTGCGGGCTCTTGGCTGGATGTTTGTTTTATACTCCAGCGGTCTGAGCATATGTCAGATTGCATGACGCTTTTACTGCCTCTAGGATCTAGCTGGGGATTCTTTTCAATCAAAGTTTCGATCGTTGTGGCAACTCTGGCTTTGGTGTCCAGATGCGGCGGCGACCGTGCATGGAGAGGAAAAGCGTAGAGACGCCCTCGACCTCACTCTGTTCTCTTGACTGCAAGGTAGGCCCTAGGGCGAAGCCTGGACGTCGGACCTGCGGCTTCATCCCCAGATTCCTTGCGTCGGGGCTGGGCCATCTTGGAACAATCGCTCCTAGATCCTCCCGCCGGAATCAGCTAGCCTTGGGCTGACCGTAGGTTGCCCTCCAAGGCTTTTCTCGTGAAATAGCAAATGGAGATGGTTGGATGGCAATCTGCGCATGGCGTTTTGTATATCGTGTGTTGAAACAGCTGGCGTGGAAAGCTCTATCTAATCGATGCGGAAATGACTGCTATGCTAACCCTACTCCTGTGCTTCAGTCTAGATAATCAATTGACAATGCCTAACAACACCAGACTTGACATGCACCTAGTCGCTATGTAGCACATGTCCAACAACTAGAACCATGTGTACTGACCCATCCCATTCTCAGCGTCGCCCCTCTAAAACCTCTCGCCCGCGATCGTCAGCTTCACCACTCGATCCACCCAGCTCCGGATCCTCATCCGGGGAGGCGCTTCTCGGTGCTGGACGACGACCCCGTCCAGCTTTGAAAACCCCACGGAGCTGCTTCCGAGGCAGGAACTGCTGCCACGGCTCTCCAATCTCGCCATCCTCCTGTCGCGGTCGAAGCACCGGCGCGAACGGCTGTCCAAACCGCGGGTGCGCCAACGCGATCTCGCTCAGCTGCGTCGACGCCCTCTGCTGCGCTCGGTGCTTGTGGATCCAATACATCTGCTCGTGCTCACGCAGGTAGCGGTCCCCGTGGAATTTCCGCAAGACGACATTGCGCAGTTTCATCCCCAACGCTTGCCGATCCGCGGTCTTGTCGTGCATCCGCTGCGTGATCCACTCGACATCGTGCGGTGTGAACTTCTCGGGTAACGCTGGCGGCGGCGTCGTGTCGCTGGTGTAGTTCGTCCAGGGGCCGAGCATGGCCAGTAAGCTGATCTGCGCTCGCGCAAGCGCTACCGGGTCGTTGGGCGGTACCACTTCGCCGTAACGAATAGAGGGATCATCCGCGTCTGTCAGCACCTCGGCCGTGGCACCTACCTCTGTGGCCACGATGGGCACCCCAGACAACGCTGCTTCACCGATCGCCAGCGGCAAGCCCTCGGACAACGAGGAGTTCATAAAGAGCCAAGCGTCCTTGAAGACTTCCTTTGGCGATCCAAATCCAGCCAACTTAACGTTCTCGGCCAGCCGGCGCGAGACAATAATGTCTTCTGTTTCCAGGGCGTACGACGGTTGTCGGTCTTTTGCGCCGTAGACCCAGAGATTGTAGGTTTTGAAGCCGAAGTCGTTGATGATAACGTCAGCGGCGAAGACGGCGTTTTTGACGTCTTTGATGAATTGGACGTTGGAGAGCATGATCACGGTTGGGTCTTTCGATCGAATAGCTGTGACGGGCGAGAACGATTTCATGTTACTGATGCCGTTGGTTATGGGGTCTATCTTCCGCTTGAACTGTTCGACGCTGCCGCGGTGGCCTTCGTCGGTGCCAAGGTCAGCTTCCCAGATGCTGCAGGCTCGTTAGTACTGAAAGGAGTAATTGGGGACGGGAAGAGGCTGTGGCGCTATACTTACGGGTTGTAGACACCTGTGCAAGGAAGGGCCACGTCCACATGCGTATACGCTAGATGGGCTGCCAGCTTCATCCCAGCCAGAAGCATAGACAGTACCGGCACTGGTAGAATAGATTGTGCCGGGCTGACATTAAGGCAGCTCTCTCGCCACATAATCGCGTGGTCCCATACGCCCCATGTCACCCCTTTCCTGTACTTGAGGCACATGCCCCACAGGCTGCCAATCCCGTGATGGGTGCTCTGGAAGACTTGAGGACAATTTTCGGGAATTCTCACAGAAAAAATAAAGAAGTAGCAGATGTATAATTCCAAGGCATCCTGGAAATCTTTCATGGTAGGTCGCTCGATGTCGAAGCGCTCCTCGGCGCTCGGAATATTTGGGTCCTTGTAGTCGTACAGCCAAGCTTCTCGCCATGCTGTCAGTACTTCTTTCGCCCTCCAGGTGGTGTTGTAATCTTTCTCGGAAAAGTAATTATGGACGTTGAGGACGACATTGGTGTAGGTGAGTAAATCCTTTCTAGAATGGCGGATAGACCGCGCGCCGCGAACCCACATTTTCATAAGAGGGATAAAGGTTTCCACGATGTCTCGCTTCTGTGTATTGTGTATACGCTCATCGACCTCGGTCTGTAGAAGATTGTTGAAAAGCCCATGGAACGGAGTCTTTCCATCCAAGCCCCACAAGGGAAGCGTTTTCATAGAGTGCACGTTCCGTTCCGTTTGGTACCTTGGGATACCGTAGTCGTTGGCTGACTCGGCCATAACATGGTTTCGTATCGTAGAGTGGCCATTGACAAGATCTCTCCGGCAATTAGACACCCCGCCTGGCGCGTCTGGCCAACATCCTGTGTCCGTGAAGATGACCGACAAGCGATTCTCGGTATCCGCAAAGCAGTCATCCAAGCGGCTTGTAAGTTGATTAGCATCTTTAGCTAGCCCCATCACGAAAAGGTCCGAAAGCTTGATAGCTAATGGGCTGGTTTGCGATATATCGTCTGCAATCTCGACTGCGGCTCCGATCTCGGTTAGATTTGTCGATAGGTAATCCTCAGCGCTGGTGAAATATCCCGCATCACGAAGCCTCCAATATCTGGCAAGTGAGGGTTCTGCACGAAGGAGAAGCTCATCGACATAGCAGCTGGTCATAGCGTCGAACGTCTCTACCTTGTTCCACTGTTGCCAGAGCATCGTTCGCCGGTGGCCAGTTGATGGCTTCCGGTAGACTGTCTTAGCAAGCGATGGCGTCAGATCAATACCTAGGGGGTGACCAAGCGAGGCTAGAAAGTTGCGGCCAATTGCCGGCAAAGATTTGAACCGCCTTGTAGCTGTAGAGGATGCCGCTGGGTAAGAATGGGTGGCTCGGACGTCTTTCCGACGATGATAGATTAGTAGATCCTCTTGGTCAAAGGACACCAGTTCGGGTCTCTCAAAAAACCCAAAGGTGTCTTTTCTGGCATGTTCCGACGGTGTCTCGAGAGGAACTCGTCCTTCTCGTGTGACATATATTGTAGATAGCACCGGGTGCTGCTTATGGCTATATACCCAGGTCGTGTCCCAGGTTTCGTAGCCATATGTCACCACCAAGCGCCTGATCTTTTCGGAAGAGATCCAGTCTCGCTCATCCCGAGTTTCGTCTGCAGGAGGGGTACACCAGAATACCGAGTAACTGACCGGGTACTCAGGATCTGTACAAATGTAGCTGGCTTTAACAACTTTGGTGTTCGCCTTCGGACGTCTTTTGTGGACATAGTAGAATTGGAACTCTACGTTATTTCGAACGCACCTGCCTTGCGTGATTCGGCCGTACTTGTCGTATTGGACAACAAGAGAGCGACCACCATCATTGACGGATTTAGAAATAGGCCAGCGAGAATTGGGTGTACTCGGCTGATAATGGTACTCGGAGGTAATGCTTGCAGGTGTGTTATCAGCACTCCCAATCCTAGATTCTGTAAGAGTGTGGAGACGAAGGTCTGGACTGTACTGGGCCAGGGCGGTAGGCCCTGTCTTTGGAGGCACATCGCGTATGCCTTGATAGATCTGAATCGATAGAATACCGTCCTCCCAAATGAAGAAACCGGAGAGAGGTCGATAATAATCATTGACAGTGATAGAAGAGGCCTTGAGTTGCCGGGGAACGCCTCGCCGGGCGAGATCCAGAATAGTTCGGAAGTGCGCTTTATTGCTTACTAGTAATAGGTATATCCATGCATGCTTTATCCACCAGGAAAGCTTCCACACTTTTAGGACGAACCACAGAACCGGCCTTTGTAGAGGGCTGCTTCGGAGGAGATACCAGAGTTCTCTACCAGCATCTGTATCAGCAGTGGAGACGATCGCAACACTCTGTATCAGATTGGCGGTGAAACGGTACACGGCCTTCCCAGATCGATATATCAAGGCTCCTAGACCACGATGTTCTGGCACATTGAATGGTAACATTTCGAGATCGAAGATTCGCGAGTAATCGTGTTCTGCAATCGAAGGTTTCGCGGATGCGACGTTCTCGAGTGCAGCTTCGTAGATATACAGACACTGCTCGAGACAGAGGTCTTTGACTTTCGCGTTCGTCGATGTGTGAAAAAGCCAATGCTTTATACATTCCGTTCCTACGAACACATCCTCCCTTATGCGGGCTAATATCCATCTTCGGACATCTTCTGGCACTTCTTCCCAATCGGCATTAACATCAATACCGAAACAAAGATGATTAATCAGCTCATTGTTGGTATGCCTGATGAGCTTGTGGAGTCCCGGCAAGTCGGTCCAGTCCATTTGCGTTCGCATGCGTGTCGAGCAGCCAACACGATCATGGATAACGAGCTCAGCAAGTGTGGCTTCCTGATGGCTCATGGAAAGCAATGCCTCACAAGTCTCATGTATTAGCGCCTCGGCACAACTGCATTTCGGATTAGTCCATGATAACATTCGTTCTCAATGTTACAGCTTACGCTTCTATTAACGTCCTCTCCTCAGAGATGGCGAAATCACTCCCCTGTCCCTGCAGTGCTGGCATTCCAACAAAGACTTTGAGATGACCATCGTCAAAGACTCCAACGGCGAAGCGATCTCCAGCTCCAAGTCTGGCGAAAGCTTCCCGTCGGACCACTATGATCTCACTATAACCTGCTTCCCATTGTTCTATGGTCTTTTGTAGGATTTCTCGGCCATTGGACAAAGCCCCAGTAACGGTATGAGAAGAATCTGGGGAAGCTCCTGTTAGAATGCGATCTATTCCAGTTGATATAGCCGTGCCATCGTTGTGAGTAATCTTGACCCCTCCGATTTCTTCTAAGAGTCGTGGGACGTCATCCAAGTCCCCTGGAGCTAGAGCACTCCGAGCAGCTGATTGGCCAATCAATCTTTGCGAGTATAACTTCCAGTTCGTCAAGTCTTCGAGAGCGCCGGGCTCTGCCAGTGGGGCATCATCGCAAAAGTCGGATAGCAACCACGTACCAAGCGCTGATATCCAGGAGGCTCCACAGAGGCAAAGGGCACCAATGTACCGGAATGGTACCGTCGCCGTAAGAGCGTTGAGGATGATTCCGGAAAGATAGCCGACGAAAGCCCCTGCAAAGACTACCAGGATATGCTTTCTGATATCAGTGGTGAAAACTCGATTGAACTATAGGCTGGTCAGGTTCATCTTACAACACAAGGGTGATGGACCCGCTCAAAAGACGGCTGTCAGGGAATAGCTGGGAGTACCTGGAAAAAAATCACTCCGGAATACCCGGTAACATACAGAAAGTATTGAATTATTGATCTGTGGTCATCATTAAAGAGCCAAAGAAATATGGTCATCAGCCCGAAAACGAAGAGCATGCGCCAGGCCAACACTGTAAACGCCTCAAGCCAGTGTCTCTTTTCGCGGCTTCGACAACCAATCAGTGGCACTCAACGTTGAATCACACCAAGAGCCAACGTACCTGCTTTCCCTCATATCTGCAATATCAGCTTCCTCGATACTCCCGAGTACTGCATCCGATCTTCGGCCCGTAGTACCCCAGTAATGTTGAAGCAGTGAATCTAAAATTATTGCGCACAGCAGGAAATATATAAGACCGCAGGCTATGCCGTAGCGAGCTTTGACATTGAAATAGAGGTTCGCCCTACCTTCCCGTGCACTCATGGTTATGGCAATCCAGCGATCAAGGAGGGCTACAAGAAAGAGCCCGACATTTTGGCCCATCTGATATCTTATCAGCTCCGCTTACAGGGTGAGAGTGAGGGCCAAAGGCAAGGAGCAAAGGATCAGGGAGTCGCAGTAAGAATAGGAGAGAATAGCAGACTCACATCGAACTTCGAATACCGGTAAAGTATCAAGGGGCTGTGTTCTTTAAGACCTCGTTCCATCTGGCGTTGATTCTTTACGACCAGTTCTAGCTGCACAAGCCATGTTGAGGTATATGGCTCCGGAAGGTTTGCTTCGCTATCGTCTTTGAGCAGTAGCCAAATCGCGAAATCATACCCTTCGGCCAGTCTATTAACAAATGGATCCTCTGGGAGCGATCGAGACCGGCGCCACCATCGTCTAGAGCGGGTTGTCTGAATCTGCTGCATGAGCGTGGAGCGGGCTCTGGTCGAGAAAGGAGTTTCGTCTTCTGGACTAGATGTTTCTGATACAGCTTTCTCGTCCATGGGATGCATTTCCTCGTACCATGCCACAATGTCCTTCTCTTTGACGAGGACGACTTTATCAAGCCACGATGAGTAAGACCGGCATAGGCGTCTGAAAGTGAAAAGAAGTATAAAGAGAAAAGCATAAATAATCAGGAGGTATATTAAACTATCATGGCCGTTCACAAAACTCGTGAGAAGTGGGGACACCAGCAGAATCGGCATACAAATGTACAGCGCACCGCGCCCTGAAGGAAGCGGTGAATGATCTCGATGCATTGTTGACATTATGCCTGCAACTGTGTTAGTGGCCACAGTCATTATTGTAGAGAAGACGAATCAGATATACCGAGGAGGTTCAGATATGTAGACAGCGCCATCAAATAAGCCACAAAGACGAAGCCTCCATACCAATTATACTCTAAGCCAAAGGCAACGAAGCCGCACACGCTGACCACGGAAGCCAATACAAAGCCGCCTGACAAGCGCTGAACCAAGAAGTAGTTCATATTGTCGAAAGCATGCTAAACGATAGTAAGTAATTGACGAGCAGCATACAGCTCTGAAGCCGTATCTTGATTGCCCGATGAAAGTGCTTGACTGGAAGACTTACTTGGTATAAATAATAGCCCCCGGTACTCCCAGCCCATCCAGTTACCCCTGCAGTCAGCAGTAAAGCGGTAAGCAAGGCATAATTCGCCATGGTCCTCTCCAATGGTGTCATGAACGCGGTCAGGTACAGTCCACGCCCCAGAAATGTCAGAAGGAGGACGTCGATGATGGCAGGGACGCAAAAGATAGTAAGAAAGCCGAATTTGGCAAATCGCCGACGTAAACTGGACTTTTCGTTGGGTTTGTTGGTTTTGTTGCAAGCACCAGCTCTTCCAGCACCTTCCTCGACCTTCGGATACTCGACTTTGTGATATGCGGTCATCACATCAGCTGCGTCCCACGCATCTTTCGGAAGAGAAAAGAGAAGAGATTCCTTGCGACGCAGCCTATGGATGATCCTGCCTAAAGCACGGGGCCGTATCCCAAAATAAATTTCGCATTGAGAGCCCAGAACCCATAGCTCCGCAAAGACCCCTGCTTGGTCATCCTGCTGGAGAAACAGTGGGCACCGATCAGTAGTTTCCAAGTAGACATCTTCAAAAGCATACTTCCGTAAGGCACAGAAGAACATCAGGGCAAAGAGATCAGCGTTCATGTCGACGGATGGTCGTTTCTGTGCCCCTATGTAGACGTCGAGCAAGACTGCAGAGAAAGTCCCGAGAAGACCCCGATCAGCGCTGTATAGTCCATCCAGAGTAAGTTCTTCCACGGCCGTAAAGAGTTGAACAAGCTGATGGAGGTCTGGCAGCGCCCTGGCTCCGCGCTGCTCGTACCACTCAAGTCTAGTCGCCAGTAGTTGCTCCGAAGAGATGGCGCCCTCGAGATATTTCTGTGAATGCGTCCGGTTCCAGGCCAAGAGGCTTGACTTGGTGAGCAGAAGATACTCACAGAACATTGCGACTTGGGTGAGGATTGGATGGGTTGTCTTGGTTATGTGCAGCTGTTCCATCAACATAAGAAGCTCGGCGTATGTCGAACCTGCGAGCTCACTTTCCACCCTGGGAATGAGCATTGATTTCGCTCTCGGGTCCGTATGTGGCGCTTGGAAGAGGTCCCATTCAATTTCAAAGCGTCGGATGCGAGCGATGCCTTTGTGTGCGAGGTATGTATGGACGATGGTACTGAGGATATCAGGCGCCTTTTGAGAGATATATATGATCATATCTCCCTCATTTTCCTGCCCCTGCGAGACACTCCAGACATGAGCCCTGTTGTCTGGGAGGGTGAACCCACTGTCAAGACCCTTCAGAACCAAGATCTGACCGCACTTCAGCCCGTCTATCAACGATTCTAATAGAGGATAATTGGCATTTCGCGCGAGAAGAAGCTTTTCCAAAGCTGAACACAAGTTATCTATGTCGGACTGATCCATCTGACACAGCATATCGAGTTCCCGAAGATGCCGCTGGGTCTTTAGGATGGCTGCATATTGCTGACCAAGAATCTCTTCCCGAAGATCGTAGCATCCTCGGCCGCACATTGTTTCGCCATGGCTTGTAGTTTCCCAGAAATCAGGACGTGGCGGCGCCTTCCCACTATAGCGTTGGGCATGGAGATTACCGAAGGGCTGCCCTTTACTATTAACACGCTCAAGTAGTGCTTGCTTCATCCGCTGTTGGAATGCGACATCGATGTTGGGTAGGATGGGCCGTAGGACATTCAGATCGAGATGGGCGACTTGGTCTCGCTGACTATCACTAACATCTACTGGTTTCGTATCTCGGGACCATGCTCTTTGCAACTTTAGATATCAAGTTAGCATGCGCCCTCAACGTTCGATGATAGGTGTAGGAAAGGGAGGACTACACCTCTATTATTTCTTGTCTCTTCAACCAGTCGAAGCCGCTCAAACAAATCTCTCCACTTGGTTGGTTGTGATCGACATCTGTGACGCCAAGAGCCGGTCCAATCCGTAGGACTGCGTTATGATGCTTCGCAAACTTGTAAGACCTCCTAACAACTGCAGGGCTCGGCCTCTCGTCCCACAAGTCTAAGAATCCCACGAAAAAGGATGGGCCGGTTTTCCGTTGGCGGTCGCAACGTCCGAGGCCTTCGCGAAGCTCCAGCGCTTGGAAGTAGTCACGCCGCATGCCATTCCGCAGGGTGCAGGCGTTTAGGAAGACCACACCGGCTACCAGTCTGAAGTCAATATCGTCGAGTGCAGATTCATCAGCGTTGGCCATCAGAATAACAGCTAGGCCCGAATCCGCAAGTTGGCCAAGTAATTTGTTGAACGGAGAAGACGGCATGAACGTAGCCGGTAACGCCAGCCCGGCAAACCCGTGGAGGCGTTTCAGTGAGCACAGCTCTTCCAGGATCGCCGAGAGCTTCCCGCCTCCGGGCTCCTGGATATCGGGCGTGGAGACGTACGCGAGAAGACTGTTCCGTGACTTCTCGCCCTCATATTGCATCGATCTCACTAAGGATCTCTGCGTGTCGAGGATGTGGAGATCATAGTTGCGTGAAAGGAAGGTCCCAACGTCCTGTCCAGCGTAGAATCCAAACGACTTGGGTGGAGTCAGAAATGGGGGTGTGCATGATGACCACCGACGTCGTGTACTCTCGCCAGAGCCAGCGTCACGATATCCGAAGTCCTTCTCTTTCTGCTCCCTGCGTCTCCGCCTCCGCCTCATTCGATATCTCAATGCCTGATACGTCCATCCGGCGATTGGCAACAGCAGACACGTCGCCCCTAGACTCAGACATAGGTATTGATACCAATAGGTGAAGAGCTCGTCCCTCGACAAAGTCGAGTTCGTGTAGACTGCGAACCTCGAGGTCTGCGTACGTGCGGAAGAGGAGAGTCCGAACAAATAATTGGAGGGCTGAAAGAATGAGGCCATTGTGAATCCATTGCAGTTTCAAACGGATCGATCATGATACCAGAAAAACTGGCTTTGCTTGCTTCATTCCCATGGCCAAAGGGGAGGATGGTGAGCTCGTTGCCCGTGACGCAGGCGCGATGGGATCGCAAGGCACAAAGGAAGCCTTTGACGATGCATCGCGATCAAATTAGATTTTGCACGAGCCCGATCCATCATTTACACTGATTCAGCGGGACCGCTGCGACTAAGAAGCTAGAATGGCAACTTTGCTAGATGCGTAACGAGGTCTCCCTGTCACAGAAGACCTAACCGTTACCGGGAGCGCCAAGTTGCCATGACCGCGACGAATTAGCCTCCAAACAAGTGGAGTAGTCTAAAGTAACCGACATTAGACGTACGTAGTACAAATAGAGGTATGCTTCGAGATGATGAGGTTGAGATGCGCGGTCTGACACGGTGGAAGTCATGGTGGAGCCGACATGACAGAGTAGTGGGACTGGTGCCCGTACCTTACCTTACTCGTCAGATGTCGTCGCATTCTTCACGGCGCCGCGGGATTTCCCGAGCATGTACGGAGGAACGAAACGACGGCCCTGCCGCGGGGCAGTAGTGATTAGTCAGACGGCTCGGACCGGTGGCGCCGCCAAAGATGAGCTACTCGCAGTGGGATTCCTGCTGGTGGCCAAGCGAGACTTTAATTCAACCTCATGGAGCAGAGGCAGTCGCATGATTGGATGGGCCCATGACCGCTTTGGGCGACGGCAAGATCCCTTATCACTGCCGTGCTATCCACCTGTTTTTGCTTTTCGCGGCATCCAGGTCCTGCTCCTGCAGTACAACTACTCCAGCCTGCACCCCTCCTCGCTGTCGGTCGCACGAACATGGCCAGGACTCAATGCCGGTTCTGCAGAAAGGAATGCTGGCCACATCCTTGGCCCGCCAAGTGCGGCAATTATAAGCTTCGGGCCTGACAGGGGCGGCATCATCGCTGTTGGGACTCTTGCTGCAAGGCCCCTCCGAAAGCTAATCAGGGCTCGGTCCCGACGCCCGTGTTTCAATGGACTTCCCCGCCGGGCTGGCAATTGGCCCACAATGTCGTGCTCAACGCAGGTACCTCGCTCAACCCTTCCCAGCCCGTGGAGTTCGCGGGCAGACTCGGTTCGATGTGCGCAGTCGCCCAGTCGATGCATGCTCTCGATGCATGCTCTCGCCGCGGGAGGGGTGCATACATCGCTGGCAGGCCGCATGCCGTGGCAATTGCACCATCCCTTGACGGTGGTCTCATGCTGTAATCCCCCAGCGCATCCTTTCGTGGCGTTGCTCCGGTAGAGTACAAATCCTGCGAGACTCTGAAACTTGTAGATTCAGTATAGCCCCGAGCTCAGATTCCTCTTCGCTAACTTTCGCGCCATCTGATTAGGCTGGGATTTCGAGATGTTCAAGTGTACGTATTTGTCTTCCTATAATCTCCCAAAGTTCGGCCGGCAAGCCCCCATCCCCACATCCCCACATCTGGAATGAAAACACAATCGCGCGTGCTTCCGCTCGTTCCATTTGCATGCTGAGATTGCCGCTTCCGACATGGTCACAAGGCCTGGCTCATCATCCCTATGCGGGTCGTTGACGGATGAGTACAAGCACAAGCATGGCCACATGTCGAGCCAATCATCCAGTCCCCGACGGATGAGCACAAGCGCAAGGTCGAGGCTCGCCTTACCCGCTGTCAATGGGCTTGGCGGGGAGAGGAAGTGGGCCTCGACCGGCTTAGGGTTAGGGGAGCGGGCAAAGCGGACGAACGGTACATGTTCTCAGTACTTATAACATAGCAATGCCTCAACTCTGAATTTTGCCCCTCAACTCTGGATAGACAACTCATATTCTTTAGGCTGCGCAGTACTGCATTGGCCGTCGACTCATAGAATCCGTTCGATACCATTCGTCAATATGCCTTCAGCTACTGCCGCTCCCGTTGCAGCGAGAGGAAGGAATGTCGCCGCTTTCCCAATCATCCTCGTTACGGGCGGGTCAGGCTACATCGGATCTCACACCGTCCTCGACATCCTCAATTCGGGATGTGCTGTCGTTGTCATTGACAACCTGGGCAACAGCCACATGGAAAGCCTGTGCCGGGTACACTACATCGCAAAGAAGGAATACGAACGACGAGGCCTGGATCCAAATTCAGTCCCCCCTCTGTATTTCCATAAGGCCGATATACGAGATCGAAAGTCGCTCATGGATATTTTTCAATTGTGGCAAGGGCCAGGAGCGCAAAACAAGCGTAGTCCAGCTCCGGTTGACATCGGTCTTCTTGCAAAAGAGAAATACAGCATGAGAGAGTATGCGATACAGGACAGGAAAGAACCAGTGCCTCTTCCCATTACAAGAGATCCTTCTACATTCGGCAAGATCGCATCCGTCGTTCATTTCGCGGCCTTAAAAGCCGTCGGCGAGTCCATCGAGAAGCCGCTGGAGTATTACGAGAACAACATTAGCGGGCTCATTAACCTTCTCCAGGCCATGGCTACGCACAAGGTCAAGAACCTTGTCTTTTCGAGTAGTGCGGTGGTTTACGGAACTGGAAAAGAAATGAACATCTCAGAGGATTCCGTCCAGGTGGGCGGCAAAGGTACGGGGGCAGGCCTAGTGACTAACCCATACGGACGGTCAAAGTGGATGGCGGAGGAAATACTCAACGATTGCTGTTTCGCCGACCCAGATTTCAACGCAATATCCTTACGCTACTTCAATCCAACTGGATCCCACCCAAGCGGTTTAATCGGCGAGGATCCAAAAGGCATACCCAACAACATTGTACCTGTCATCCTCCAGGCATATCAGAGGCGTCGGAGCAAAGTCTACGTTTTCGGTTCCAACTACGATACCAGCGACGGCACTGGGGTGCGAGATTACATCCATGTCGGCGATCTAGCTGGTGGTCATGTTGCTGCCCTCCGAAAGCTGCAGCCAGGAGACACACTTCGGAAAAGTGTCAGTTCTTCCAACTCCGACTCTTCGGGTGTGAGAGAGCCCGAACCCAATTACCGCGTCTACAATCTTGGGACTGGCCAGGGTTACTCCGTGCTCGACATTATCAAGGCGTTCTCCTCGGTCTGTGGTAGCGAAATTCCATTCGCCATCTCGGATGCTCGACCGGGCGACCTGGGCACCGTAACGGCCGACGCCTCAAAAGCCGAGCAGGAATTAGACTGGCACGCAGAGTTTGACCTCCAAGACATGTGCCGCGACGTTTACAACTGGGCAGCGGAGAACCCCGCGGGATACGAACGGCTCCGAAAACTCTCGGCTATTGCTATGCAGGATCCGGCGGCGGTGCGCAAGGCAAGCATCGACGCCGGTCTGCTAGGCGGCAAGAGCAATCCTAATCTCAACGATGTCCTGACTGGCATGGCGAACGTTGTGACCAGGAAGGCCTCCTTTAGCGGCATCATCCGTAGGCTGAGTTCGATGAACTTGGGCTTGGAAAGCATGTCAACGCTGGTGGAAGAAGATGAGCCGGAAGACGAGGATGTGGCACCTCCTCATTTGGCTATGGATAGCAAGCCGCAGTGGAGTATGTTTGGGGAGTGCTGGACGACCCACGCCGGATTCGGCCAAGAGGTCTAGGTGGTCCGCACGTTCGAGCTGCTGTGAGGTCTGCGAGGGAGTAACAAGAATCTCGCTCCGTTACATGCCAAGCGAGATGATCGAAATTCGAGGTAGTAATTACGTATGGGTGGAGCTGGAGTATTGGGATTGGAGGTCGGATGAAGGGTGCTTCGGTTCTGCCCCTGGGTGTTGGATTTGAAAGTGGAGAATAGGTCAGTGCGGTTTCTTGGGAGTTCTTAGACAGTGGATTCGAGGTCCAGTATAATCGTCAATTAGCAGTAGGTCATAGGGATCACGTTCGAGTCAATAAAAGTTATACCGGGTAAAGGGTCTCCAAGATATCCACCTGAGTCTCCTCCTTGCCGGCGTCCGGTCCACCGAGCGGCTAGCGGAGCGGGATCGGAAAACCCCACAACCCTTTGTCTTGACATCAGCGATACCTGTGATCAACCTACAGATGTACAACAACATTTCTGCACCGCCTGGAGATTTGCATTCCACAAAGTAACTGTCGGAGCACAAAGTTAAAATCAAGGGCGACCGCTAGCCTCTATCCGGTGGTACTGTCAAACTCTACCGCCTGGTAGGCTTTCTAATGCTTGAGAAACATGGTTCGCAAAAGTATTACGCCCATTCCGCGTTCCGCTTTCAGCAAGCCCAAACTCTGCCCTTGTCGGACTCTGCACCATGTGGCTCAATCACTTGCCTCGATCCAAGTCGCAAGCTCGCTTTGCTTGCGTCTCAAGTCAGCTTATTGCAGTCGTCTGCGCGACATCAGTTTGTCCAGGCTGATTAGATACGACCAGCGGGTACAGTAGTAGCCCTGCGCCTTTCTGTCATCTTCATTGCTGCTATCTTCGGATGAGAACCCATTGTTCGGCATGCTGTGGGCGCGAAGAAACAGATTCTCGCGTTCCTTGCTCTGCCTGCTCTTCTTGGCTCTCGTATCTTTGTGTACATGCCTGTCGTCTAACTCGACTACCCTTATCATAGCCACTACTGTGGATACGGCAGATCAAGCATCGTACATACTCAATGGGTACGGGGTGGGCTTTGAAGTGCTGCTGGTGCCAGAGAGTGGCGTTACACTACCGGTTCTCAGTACCACCGACGGCGGCAACTACGGTCTTCTTGTCATTCTTTCGGAGGCTTCGTACATAAACAACGGAACTGCGTCTACCGCCTTGACCTCAGCGCAATGGGAACTATTATACAGCTATCAGAGAGACTTCAAAATCCGCATGGTACACCTTGCCGTTGTCCCAGGCCCTAAGTACGGCATAACAGGACCCTCTGCAGGGTGCTGCAGTCCTCCTTCCTATCAGAACGTCACTATAATCTCGGAAGTAGCAGAGAAAGAATTTCCCAATGCTGGAATTAGGTAAGAATTCGAACTCCTTTCACGACTTTCTTCCATGCTGCTTGGTTCTTTGCGAACAATTTCGTCTGAGTCATATGGACAGATCAGTTGGGCTGAACACTTCCGGTGTCTTTCATGACCCTTCAAAAATCACCAACGATTCGACGACAACTGCTTTCTTACAGTTTGGCCCTCATCCTGGCTTTCCCAAACTATCGATTGCTGGGGTTATCAACAAATTTGAAGATGGGCGAGAGCAGATGGCTTTCTTCACCAATGCAGGCAATTTCAGCATGACGAGCACTCTCCTAAATCATGTATGGGTTCAGTGGGGCTACCATGGTCTCTACCCAGGATATAGAAGGTTGAATCTTCAGACACAAGGTCAGCAACGCTCAAGAACTTTCTTTTAGGTCTTCCTCGGCAGCTGAAGTGGTGAACTTGCTAATCACGCACAGTGGACGATTTGTTCCTTGAAACGGCCATATATACAGGAGGTCTATTTCGTCTTCGCGCAGAAGACTTACAGGACCATGTGGATTGGACTATCGATATCAACAGGCGACTGAACCCAGGAAGTTCGTACTTCCTAGAATTCGGGTTCAATTGTAACGGGAATTTGATTTACGGCTACACACTACAAGCTAATAACCCAGGTCTCTCGTGTGACAGTCCGGTATTCAGCAAATGGCACGAAGCCACGCAGCTCGAGTTCAGGAAAATTCTGGGTACCGGTAGTAACTACTGGCCATCCTACTCATCCTCGGACTGGACAGGCAGTTGCCTCTCCTTGGATCCGTTGGTGAAATTCATGAACAACATTACGAACCGGGACGCGTATGGTCTGGTTACCCATACATTCACTCATTTGGAGCTGAACAACGCAACCTACCACGACGCTACAAGAGAGATATCGTTCAACCTACTCTATGCCGAGCTATTGAACTTCACATCTGCTGCCAAGTTTAGCGGCAGTGGGCTCATTCCGCCCGCCATCACTGGCCTTCATAATGGTGACGTCCTACGCGCTTGGTCAGATAACGGTTTGTGGAACGCTATAGGCGACAACACTCGTCCTCCGCTGAGGAATCCTGTACGCTCTTCTCTCTCAATAAATTCGGGGCTGTATATGCTCATGTTGTATAGGAAAATGACCACTGGCCATTGATGTCGACCATGACTGATAACGGCTACGATGGATACCAAATCACGCCCCGCTTTGCGACGCTGATGTACTTCAATTGGTGCGTTTGCTGACCCGCCAATTGCAAATGTCTAGCTAAACTCTAGCGTACAGTGACCTCCCTCCATGCAATGTCAAACAGTGGGTGGACACATCAGATGGAACTGGTGATATCTACACCTTGCTTGAGCTCTCGAAAAACACGGCAGCCAACCAACTTCTTTCGCTGTATCACGGTATGGCATGTGTACAACGGATCGATGTCAGAAGCTAATACTAGATAGATCCTTATATGTTCCATCAACCTAATCTTCGTTCCCATGACGCCGAGGAGATCTTCATCAATGGAAGGATGCAAAAGCTTTCTTTGATCCAAATGTGGGTGGAGACTGTCGTGGGCGAAATAATGAGAGTGGTGGACTGGCCAATAGTCACGTTGAAGCATGACCATGTATGTCTCTAACCTTCGCCTCTAGTCGACATACTATAAGTGCTTACGCTTGTAATTTGCAGATTGCCATGTCTTTTAACCGTCGCTTTGTCCGAGACCAGTGCGCTCCATACATTCGCTGGACCCTGTCAGATGACTCTTCTCAGATAACGGGTTTTGATGTGCTTGCTGCTACCAACAATACATGCTCGGTGACAGTGCCGGTCACTGTGCCCAAATCTGTCAAGGATACGCAGGGCTTTCACACAGAACAGCTGGGTAACGATCCGCTGACTATATGGGTTGATTTGAGTGGAAGGGCGGTTCATTTTGATTTGGATCCGCCAATTGATGTTGCTTAGCGTTGGATACTCGTTTCCTTTGGTCAATCATAAGTGCACAGTTGCGAAGGAAATGTAGGCTCGACCAGGTTTACGTGCTGGTAGCGGCGTCAGAGGGGAAAGCACAATTGGAGAATCGAAACAGCTCTATGTTGAGTTTAGGCGCTGTCGGCTTACGGCAGTCGCTTATCGGTGTGATTTCGGGATGGATTTCGGGGTTCAGGCTCTTCAGCCATGGCCTTATAATTAGGCGAATTCTCCTTTGTTTTAGCAGTCAGTCAGTCCTTATCGATATTTTCAACACTCTATACACAATGCAATTCACATTTTCTTAGTGAACATGGTGTTGAGTTTTCACTGTCGCCTGCTTAGTGGCTTGGCATCCCCCCTCTATATATTCGCACCACTTTTCGTAGCAATCGAACTCTAGTCAATCCGTTGAATAAATTCAACAGGTTATGAGCCCGGTCAGCGCAAAGGCGCTGCGGATTGACTCCGTCCATGCTGAGAGGACGTTAAAGACTATGCAAACAAGCCCTCTACGGAGGCAGTAACGGAAGCCAGCCCACAGAGGTGGCGTTTCAGTCACGGAAGCCCACAAAGGTGGCCATTCCACTTCGGAAGTCCTCCACAGAGAGGCATTACAGGCCTACAAGGCACTTATCGGAAGCCCACAAAGGTGGCCATTCCACTTCAGAAGCCCTCCACGCAGAGGCATTACAGGCCTACAAGGCACTTATCGGAAGCCCACAAAGGTGGCCATTCCACTTCAGAAGCCCTCCACGCAGAGGCATTACAGGCCTACAAGGCACTTATCGGAAGCCCACAAAGGTGGCCATTCCACTTCAGAAGCCCTCCACGCAGAGGCATTACAGGCCTACAAGGCACTTATCGGAAGCCCACAAAGGTGGCCATTCCACTTCAGAAGCCCTCCACGCAGAGGCATTACAGGCCTACAAGGCACTTATCGGAAGCCCACAAAGGTGGCCATTCCACTTCAGAAGCCCTCCACGCAGAGGCATTACAGGCCTACAAGGCACTTATCGGAAGCCCACAAAGGTGGCCATTCCACTTCAGAAGCCCTCCACGCAGAGGCATTACAGGCCTACAAGGCACTTATCGGAAGCCCACAGAGGTGATCATTCCTTTGAGAATATAAGGATTTGGGTGAGAAAATGAGGTTGTGGTTTTAGGGTCATGGGGGAGCAGTCGCAGTGAGGGGGAGTGTTGAGTTTTCACTGTCGCCTGCTTAGTGGCTTGGCATTCCCCCCTCTATATATTCGCACCACTTTTCATAGCAATCGAACTCTAGTCAATCCGTTGAATAAATTCAACACATGGGCCACAGAGTAACTTATTAATTTTGAGACTACTGATCTGCGTAGAATGTCTGCGAATACTTTCTCATACGATTGCTAATACATCCTGAATATGTGTTTCTGTAAGACTCCATCTCATACTTGCATCGCTCAACCTCTAGCTACTGCGGAGTACGCTATACAGATACGGTTCCAAGCTAACTCCACAACTTGAAATTCTCGTCTTTGGAATCCTGGCATCATCACGGCTCCCCACTGTGGAGCCGGATGCGGCGTGCCAAGAGCGGTCGAAAGTGAGTTGAACTTTACAACTGACCTTTGGGTGGAGTCGATGACCCTCAAGAACCACCTTCGACTTTTCCGGGGATGGCGCTAATGACGAATCGTATCGATGGAGCCTGGGTCTTGTGGTCCTTGGGCCGGAAAGGCCATCTAAACAGTTGTACGGTGAAATGTGACATTCGTACGTTTGTCGAACTCGACATCACAGGTATAGCACAACGAGATGACTTTTCGTCCACGAGCGGGCAGTATTCTCAATCGAGGTGGCCCGGTATCCGACTCGAGTATTTCCTTGCAGCCACAGAACCAGAATAATCATGGCTTGAGCTTCTCTTCCGACGACACGCTCGTCAAGCCTGCACCGAACCATGGGAGCAACCCCAAGCGTTCCAAAAGGCGTGGAGTTGGACTTCCAGCATGGAAGCGTATCTCGACCAGGAAGAAGATCTTCCTCATCGGAGCTATCATCACCGCCGTCGCTCTGGCTGTCGGACTCGGAGTCGGCTTGACGGAGGGTCGGAAGGCTTCGAAACCAAAGCACAGCTCCAACTGGAAGCCGGCAATTGAGAATACCTGGCAGATCCAGCTCAACGGGCCGCTGGCGAGCACGACCATGGCGGCGCATAATTACGACATCGACCTTTTCGAGAACAACGAGACGACCGTCTCGTCCCTGCATCGGATGAACGCCAAAGTCATCTGCTACTTCTCGGCCGGCACCTACGAGGACTGGCGGCCCGATGCCACCGCTTTCGATAGGAAGTCCGTCGGTCATGCTGTGGCGGACTGGGCCGGCGAACGCTGGCTCGATATTCGCTCGTCGGGGGTTCGAGCCGTTATGGCCTCCCGCATCAAACTTGCCGCCGACAAGGGCTGCGATGGCGTCGACCCGGACAATGTTGACGGCTACTCACATAAGGATACCGGGTTCCCACTCTCCAAAGACGACGCCGTCGGTTACCTGGAGTTCCTCGCCGGGGAAGCACGGTCCCGTGGCCTGGCCATCGGGCTTAAGAATGGTGCTGAGTTGGCTTCGCGCGTCATGCATCTTATGGAATGGGATATCAACGAGTCTTGCGTCGTTTATAACGAGTGCGATACTTACCAGCCTTTCATCATGGCGGGTCGACCGGTGTTTCATATCGAGTACGTTGATGGTGATGACCCGGTCAATCTTACTACGGCTTGCAATGCACCTGGTACTCGGGGGTTTTCGACGTTGCTCAAACGCCGGAATTTGGATGATTGGTTCCTGGCGTGTCCGTTGGTAACCTCGTAGCGGGTCGCTACGTATCTCGACGGCGTTTCGGAGCTAGTGGTATAGCTTGTTTTCACCAGGGGATTTCTTTGCGGCAGAGATATTAGGCACTGGGGCATGGGAACTGTGGCAGAGGCTATTTCTTGGGTCTGATTGTAGGCGCTAAAGAAGTTGAGGATTGCAGCAAGAGTGTCACTGAGAATATGAGTGAAAAGCTCTTGATTGCATCGAGGACGCTGATGGTGTGATACTTCCAGAGCCTGAAATCACAGACATTAGATTTGATAGAATATAGAGACTGTGAGAGCTGCGAACAAAGACTATTTACAGTTATATAGTAGACACTCAATGAGAGACCCGCTCCCACAGTTACCTCTGCCGTGATTCGCAAATACCAACACAACTCCAAAGCCGGGGCGGGCTGTGCTGCCAGTACGGAACAACGGTTATAAATGGACAAGCCGCAACAGTCGTCTCGTAGGAGCATGGGAAATATCTGGAATTCTTAACGGAGAGTTGACCGGCGATGTGGCAGCAATCCATTCGGTCTCACGAAACCGAAACCCATGTCTAGGCTATGAGTCACGGACGGCACACAGAGCGGCGCAGATCGTCTGCGGATTCGAGCCATTGCCGGACCTGCACAGTGTACCATCGAACCGGAAGTGCCGCGGTCGGTCGAGCAATCCATCATGGACCTACCTGTATCCCAGAGTGAAGTGTTGTTCCTGGCGGATCTAGGAATCGCAGCATCTCTCTAGTGCATCGATCTCCCACTGACGAATGAGATTCGAGGGAGCCGACTGGTGACTCGAACGCGGATTCCACTTCGGTTCCAACGTTGTGGGATAGCTGACGGACCTGGGGATGGGCTCCTAGCTACCATAGGTGGATCCAGAGCATTGCCAACGTACTTGATGCGTATTGAACGCATTTGAGCCCACGGGGTTCAGAAGGGTCCGTCCACGAGGTAAATGACCTGACCAAGCTCAGGCAAAGCGAGGTAAGCCTTAGTTGCGGCGGGCGGGCCAAAGCCACCCCCTACCGACCGGTCAGGTCCAAGGCCACAGTTAGTTAACTTAAGGTTGAGCGGCCGACAGAGAAGGTGGCGATGACACTGGTGTTAACAGCAGGAAGCAAGCAAGCAGCTGGGACTTGTTATGGACGTGTCGATGGAAGCAATCAAGTAGGTGAAAGTAAAACGCCTTCCCACCAAGAAAGGAATGCATCAAACAGGTCAAAGATGGGGACACGATGGCACGCACGCCCGATCAAGTCGGATGTGGGAAGCAAAGGAGGCTAGTAACGGTACCGACGCAGAGATACGGCGAGTTCGAGCACGCATCTTATAAGGAAGGCACAGCTTGAAGGCAAAGGGAGGAGACCCAGGACTAGAAGCTGCTGAAATCCGTGAGAGCTGTCCTCGTCGTCGTTTCGTCGACGTCGTGGCTGCTTGTGCGCGATGCTTGCCCCTACCTCGATCGATGGCCGCACCCCAGAAGATGTCATCCAGAAGATGTCATGGTTGGCGCCCAGGTGATAGACAGTCACCGGCGACATTGCAGCCTGGTCTCGGTCGGAGCTGCTTCCTTACGAACTCGAATCCTGACAACCGGCGGAATTGGTGTTCAAGGCTGAAGGACTGCCTACAAGGATGGGGTCGTAGACTACGGGAAGTCCCCGCCCGTATTCCGTCCTGCGCCACTGATGGAGAAGGAATATCCTCATCGTGGCGTCGGACGACAAACTTGAACGATGGCGGTGTCGCCGTCGGTGGCGCTTCCGCAGATAAATCCAATACACTTCAAAGGTAACATTCTCCGCGGGAACTGTCAACTTCCCTTCGCCGGTTAATAGGCCCACGCAGTCGATGATGTGTCGCTCTCTCGACAAAAGGAAGTAGGCTGCAACGGTTGGATTCTGAGATTCTTAGATCCCTTACGGTCGGCCGGTACTCGGGTACGTACCTGCACCACTCAAACGGCCGCTAGATGCACGGATCAATCCATGCCCTGTATCAATGCCCTGGTGTGCGGCTCATTGACCAGGGGCTTCCCTAGTCGGCCGGCCTGCAAGAGGGGACGCAGGAGTACTCGGATCGCGTCGAAGGCTACCTGATCTGCTCACCGGCTCTCTTTCAGGGCCCTTCTCTTGAAACCATTTGCACCTGGACCAGCTATTGATTTTCCATGCACGCAAACGCTGTGCGCCTCTCAAGGGTCCTCTCAATGTTGGCTCAATGTCTGGGCTGTCCTTGTTTTTCGTCGTGGCAGCGTCGTACATGGATATCGATGGTACTAGCGGTTTCAGATTTTAATCTGGTGAGCACGGCATCACTGCAGGTCCGTGCCCAATATTATACGAAAACAAGGTGGTGTGGTGGCCTGGATCATGAGTTTGGCTTTCCATCCTTCCGTATGCGCCTCCTGCAGGTCTGCCTTCTCATCCAGCAAGCGTGGCGAAACGCCATTGCCCTACGGAATCGTGCGCAAACCATGCAGGAACCCATGTTCCTGCGGATCAGGCACCTTCTCCACATTGCGGCACCCTGGGCGATCTACCGCTCAGGTCAGATGGCCTCGGGAATTTGGTTGCAACGTTCTCTGCGCCAGCACAGCTCTCGGGTCCTGGGAGAACCAAAGGAGCCGTCAAGACGCTCGCAAGGGAAGAGCGACGGTTCTCATTTGCTTGACCAGGAATGTGTCGACCATGCTTGTCGTCCCCTCAACTCAGAACGGAGACTTCGGGAGACATGCCATGGTTAGCTGCCAACGCAGCGCACACTGCAGTGTTCCAAGTTCGATAGACTATTGAGGAGAGGAAGCAGTTGGGGCCCTATCGTTAGCCATCGCCGTCGCTCTTTCTCTTTCGGTTGGATGGACGGTTCCTTGCTTTCCCCGCACTCGATGAAACGGTTACCATCACTCTAGATGCGATATCACGAGAACGGTCTTACCTTGACGGCTGGTGATACCTCGTTCGGATCTTGAATAGCGTGGACGATAATGCCCACATCTATGATGGGCGTCCAAACAATGGCCTGCTGAACTTGGCGTTGGCTGTCAACGTCCCTTTGTGCTCTTGAGTAGGCGATTTTAGGCTGTTGGTGCAGCTAACTCACGGCGGAGTACTCCGTACGAGTCTCACGCCGTTTCACGGAACTCCTCTCCTTGTTCAGACTCCCAAAAAAAGAAAGCAGCTTCAATCTATTTTCACTCGTGAGGAACCCGGCAGCCAATGTGAGAGCAGGGCTTGAGGGAGCAGTACGGTCCTCTTGAGAAGGTTGGCATCTCTGACAGGAGCGGGAACACTACTACCGCCACCATCGGATTCTGTCGTTGCAAGACGCTAGCATAGCCGTCACAAGGTCATTGTAGACCCTAACCGCCGAAGTCGACGAACGTCGTCATAAAAGATGCTCCATAGTACTGCCAACCACCTATGGACTTGTTTCTATGCCGTAAGAGTAACATTGCCAGTTACTATTCTGGTACGTCTAACTCCTTGAATGTGCTCAAATTTGCCTAGTATACGAGGTCAGTCGGTTCTTCGCGCCTGGTCTTGTCTGGCGTAATATAGAATCAATTACTCTGACTGGTCCTTGGCTAGACTCGATTAACCACTGGGCAGTATCCGGCGGAACCCCAGCTTTCTTACTTCCGTAATCGTATTCGATCTCTCCTAAACTTTTGTGTTGGTAATTAATGTACGAGAAACCAATTCTTGAAGCGGCACGTATATGCTTGTACGCTCTTTGTCATCACCTATATACAACCAGAATCATCAGTTCTCATTGTGGAACATGCGGCTAATCCTTGCCCTCATGCAAGGGGGACAGCTCATTTCCGATGTCCCGATGACCAGGCTGATCAATCGGGAGCCATTAGGTACAGTCTACCGTGCTATACGAGGAACTCTCACGGGTGGCGAAATATCTAAACCTTGGCGATATCGGCCATCAGCTACGAAATGCAGCTCTAGGCTTACGAAAGGGGTAACCATACGGTCAGTTGGCGTTCATGGTTTTTCTATAAAGACTCTCCACTCCGCCTTCTCTACTCTCCCCATCAGCCAACTCACTCGCTTCCTCAAAACACCAATCCAATACAATCACCAAAAGCAGCACCACCACCATCATGAAGGTCGCAATCTTCGGTCTCCTCGCCCTCCTCAGCGTCGGTCTTTCCTCCGCCGCCCCTTCCCCTGCGCCTGGCAAGGGCGACCCCCCGGGCCCCCCTTCCATGAAGATGGGTCAGATCAGGCAATCATGCTCGGCCTCGCAGAGTTCCATCAGCTGCTGCAACAGCAACGGAGGAGGTTCCGGTCGCGGCAAGGGCAAGGCGGTCTACTGGCCTTCTGGATCCAATAATCAAGCCTGTGACCAGATCAACGGTTCGTGTTCGCTCGCACCCTTCTCCCAAATTGCTCATTGCTGACGGCGGTCTTTTTGCCAGAGGGCGATGATACCAAGAACGTCCAGGACATCTGCTCCACCACCGTCGCTTGCTGCATCGGTGATGGCTGCATTGCCATTGCTGAGTAATCGACGAACACGGCCAACAAGGTTTGTCGGCTGTTGTTTCAGGCACCGAGGTCAATGGCGTTTGGATCTTCATGGACTCTTGATCGAAGGATAAACGGAGGTGTCTGGTAGCATCAGTTTCAAGCTTCTTTGTTGAGAGCAGTGGGGGGTGGAAGCTGTTTACGTGAGAGCTGGAGGTTGAGGGCTGACTCTTTGGAACTGGCGCGCTTCTACTGTCTTTACCGAATGCACTTGTCTTAACAAGCCTCTTTACCGTCTAAAGCCCGTTTGTAGTTCGAGCATACAATTGGCTTGGAACCACAAGCTCACTTCATGCTGTGACTTGTAATCTGTTTACTACTGGTATTTGTCAGAGAAGTTTGGTCATACTACTAGGCGTGGAGGTTGTGTCAATCCGTTCAATCATTCGAAGCAGACCTTCGCTCAGGAGGCTAGCCGCCTGAAATTCAGTCACACTTCTCGTTGTCTTGTTTTTTGATGCGCTGTTCTGAGAACATAGATTTATCTCTCTCAAGACCGCAAACAAATAGACCTCCACTCTCTACACACACAGGGAACTGCCTCCACACACATAGTTTCATGAGATAAATTATATGGGAGTTCTTTCCGCCCCAAGGCATGGCCAGCGGGTCTGAGGCAGGCAGACGGGCAGTACCACCCGCGGCGGCATCACTCATCAACCTTAACACCTTCCGTCCTGGTATTTCATATAGAAAGGCACCTCGCTTGAGCTCTTAATCCTTGTAAACTACCACCATTTGTAAAACAGCTGGTAGTTCATATAAAACAATTTTTAATGATAAAATCATATGACAAAGTTGTGGAGGTCAATGAGTTAAACATTTCACACACAGAAAGTTTTTTTAATATCTATTAAAGTGCAAAAGTTATTGAGTGTTGAAATTTAACTTGAAGATTTTGAAGATTTATATGAGGCTATAGCATCTTTGATTATAAAGAGATGTATAATTAAGTTTATGATAATATGAAATAGGAGTATTTTAAGCCTGTCATTGTTGAATTAATAATTAAGAAGTGAGAGAAAAATGTCACAGGGCTGTTAGGTCTTTGTGACTGCTCTCTGCCTCTTATAGCCCTGTCAGAGCACCTAGAGAGCAGGCTTCCGTTTGGCCAGTCGCTTACAATTCTGACTGCTAGCACCCGTTGAGGGTGACAGCCACTGTGAGGGCTGGAATTTTTTTTTTTTTTTTTTTTGGTGAAGAGTTTTCATCGCAATTTTCAACCGATTTTGAAGCTGAAACAAAGCCATTTATCAAGCCGTTTACGAGCCATACACCAAACTATTATCGAAGCCATTATCAAAGCCATTATCAAAGCCGTCGAGCCACGCAGTCGAGCCATATATCGAGCCATATTATCAAGCCGACTGAGCCATTTCATCGAAGCCGTCGAGCCACATTGTCGAGCCATTTTATTGAAGTGTAAGGGGGTGGGTGTACGACGGTCGTCGTATAGGTGTTGAACGGGGTGTCGTAGGCAATATAGTCACGATAGGCCAATGCAATGGTTATATGTCTTCTATTCAGTGGCAAAACTGATCACTGAGGAAGCAGGTTTTTGAACCTCCTTGCGAAGAGTTTTCACTTGATGCCAAGGCGCTAGGCGCTGAGTCATCATGTCTATATAATGTCGTACTATAGTGTCATATTATAGTGTTGTACTTGTCGTACTGTCATACTATTATATGATGGCCCTGACACAGCATTCCCCTTCTCATGACGCTGTCCCCGGAGTCAACTGACCGCTCATAAACTTCATTACGACGTCATAACAGTTGAGGTTGTAGGGTGAGCGCATTGAGACTGCATTAAAGTAAGGCTGATCACATGCCCTCACTTAATTGTGATGATATCACGCTGGCAGTAAGCTTTCTTCATAACATAAACATCAAAAATTATCATGTTTATCATAAGTTCAAAACACTCTTCCCTTGTGTTTCTTCTTCATCATCTCTTTTATGACATATTGTTGTACATCTCACAACTTTTTCACAGCTCATTGAGTGACCTGATGACTTCATGATGTCATCCTTATTGCAGAGGTGTTCACCTCATGAAGAGAGTGTCATGAAGCTTGCAGTTCATGACTCAACATTCTTGTGATGCCATACCTCCTGTCATACATGTATAAATGCTGACATGATGTGTGTAGCTCATCAATATTTGAATGTTTGAATTCATGATCACAGACAATGATGAAGACTCATCTTCATCAAGCAAGCCTGTCAGCCTTCATGCTCAATGTGATGAGGAGAGCTTTGAGGCATTGTTGTTGACAAGTGAGCTCATGATGATTGACATTTACGCTGCACCATGGGTTGGGTTTTACCCAGTGGGTTTGGGTTTGGGTTGGGTTTGGGTTGGGTTTTGAGGTGGGTTATACATGTTGAAACCCAACCCAGAAAAAACCCAACCCATTTAAACCAAACCCAGAAAATTCTGGGTTAACCCAGTACATACAAATAGTTATGGTAGTCTTTATGGTAGTCAAAAAAGTCAGTTCAAAAGGCGCCTTCTCAAGTCATTTTCAAGGTCATTTTTTGAGGCCGTCATCAAAGCCATTTTGGAAGCCGTTTTGGAAGCCGTCATCGAAGCCGTTTTGGAGGCCGTTTTGAAAGCCGTTCTTTGAGGCTGTCGTCGAACCCGTTTTGGAAGCCGTTTTTTGAGGCCGTCATCAAAGCCGTCATCAAAGCCGTTTTGGAAGCCGTTTTGGAAGCCGTTTTGGAAGCCGTTTTGGAAGCCGTTTTGGAAGCCGTTTTGGAAGCCTTTTTGAAAGCTGTTTTGGAAGCTGTTTTTCGAGGCCGTTTTTCAAGGCCGTCGTTGAGGCCGTCGTTGAGGCCGTTTTGGAAGCCATTTTGGAAGCCGTTTTTCAAGCCCGTTTTTCAAGGCTATCGTTTGTTACGGTTCCCGTTCTATAGTACTAGCTATGTACGCAGTGCACGCGTAGTTGTGAAACTGCTCACCTGGCTCACCTCACACAAGGGAGGTGAGCACGGTGAGCATGAAGCTGTACTACCTCAGGTGCTCACCTTGCTCACCACTCTTGTGTGAGGTAAGCACAGTGAGCACACGAGTCTTCTAGAGTCTATATAATAAAAAAACCCAACCCAGTCTGGGTTGGGTCACAATAGTCAAAACCCAACCCAAACCCAACCCATGGTGCAGCGTATTGACATTTTCAAAAAGAGATGAGGAAACAGGATGATAAAACTGACTATTCAACATTTAAAAAGAGTTAAATGTTTATCTTTAAATGACATCTTCAACAGCAGTTCCTGCTCTGTGTGATGTCATGATGATATCTCACTGCTGATGTGCATGCAGCAGAGTCATCATCATGAGTGTGTGATTTGAGAGAATCTCAATCACATGCTGTCAAATACTATTCACTGTGACTTTTGCAGAAAAGCTGAGGTTGATTAGTGCTTCATGTTATAAGTTAATTCAGCCTGTGCTCATTGCACATCATTCTGCAACTCTCATGATCAATGCACAACAGAGTCTTTGATCATCATTATTTTAATCTCTGAAAGATCTGATGTTGTTGTTCTGCATGCACATTGTGAGTATCTGGTATATGAAACTCACCAGGTGCTAGTTCAGAATAGGAAAGGTTATACTTAACAACAGCACAGCCTTGTGAAGATAACTTTCACTAATGAATCAACCTCATGAGGAAGCTCAGCTGATAGACATCACTCCTGACACTTTATGAAAGTGATTAAAGGAGTTAACATCATTGATGACACCTCAAAAAGATGTGATTAAAAAATGAACACCTCATGAAGGCAGCTTCACTGAGGTGACTGCTTCATGAGATCTTCCTCAAGCAGGCTAGCTTCAGAAGAGATATATTATGAGATCAGAGCATGTCTCACTTTCTTTTTTAATAATAATTCTCTACCTATTAGCAATATCATACTTTTGTGAATCATCAACTATAAGCTTAAGTCATTATTGTCACATAGCTTCATAATTCCTTAGTTAAGATATTACCTCATGATAGTACATTTACAGTTTTATTGCTTCAATTCATTGTAAGAACACTGTTCAGCAAGAATGATTGAAAGCTCATGAGCTCCTCAATCAGCCTCTGCAACAGTTTCACAAACCTCTTCAGAAACTTCACAAGCAACAGTTAATGATGATTTTATCATCTTTAACTCTCAGTCATGACACATCACTTCTACATTCTCTGAGGAGTTCATCATGATGAATATCAAAATTCAACTTGTGAAGATTCAACTCATGAGTGAGAAGAAATGTATTAAGCAGGCTGAGCTTAAGACTCACAGACAATTTACATCAAATTTATCTTCAACTCTGAAACACACCTGCTATGAAAAGTGAGTTAAAGATGAAGACCTTTACTGTATGAAGAACTACCTTCACTTTCAGCAGTATGTACATTAAATTAAACACCTTTTCACGGAGCTCTGCCTTGAAGAGTCAGATCAATATTTAAACTACAAGATTACAGAGTGATGAGTCACATATCATGAAGAAAAGAGCTTGAAAAATACCTGAGAAAGTCAAAAGAACTTTTTAAAGTCTCTTTTAAAAAATCATGATAATCAGGTGTATAACACATGAATGAATTAAATAAATTGCCACAAGCTGAGCAGTGAATCTGATGATGAGTATCTTCACAGGTCAGATGAACTTCTGACACAGATAAAAAATGAAGTGAAGAATTATCATTAAATTCAGCTAATGATCTTCTTCAAGAGCTTGAATCATGTTATGAAGCAGAAGATTCACAGACACCCTGTGTTTTCAAACTCTCATGAAGATTTAATTACACCCATGAAGAAACTTCATCTCAGCATTGAGACTGAAACTCACTCATGAGCAATAATCATGAATAATGACTTCAGCAAAAGCACTTCTGTGAATGCTGTGAAGCAGAAGAATCACAAACTTACAACATTCATCATCATTACATCACATGATTCAGAACCTTCATGAGGAGTGTTCTTTAATGAAGACTGCAACTACTGTGATAAGCATGAACATAAGAAACTGAACTGTCTTAAAAAGAAGTCAGACAACATTGCAGGCAGAACTCTGTCAACTAGTTCAGTTAACAGCAGTAATCATGTCACAGCAGCCTCTGAGGCTATCATGAAGATCATCATGAAGTCAAGATCAGAGAAGAGTGCATTTTTTAAGATGAAGACATGATTATGACTCACAGTACATCTTGCAGAGAGATCACTTTCAGCTGTTCTTAACAGTGTTAATGACCTCAATCTCCTTCATAAGGATATTGTGAAGGGTTTATCTTCAGTTTTTAAAATATTACTGCTTCATCATGCTGAAGAAGATACCTTGCAGACTTATTCTGTTTATCATGAAGTAGTAAAGGTTCAGGACTCTTTCAGAGTCTGAAAATAAACTTGTGAACCTTTTACCTCTGCTGACTTAAAGATGCCAGTAATCTTAGGATTATCATGATTATGATGAAATAATCTGAAGGTTGACTTCATCAATCTTACAGTACAGTGAAGGTCAGATGCAGAAAACTCTTTAATGACTTCACTGCTGAAAGAGATCATCATAAAAGATCTCATGAGAAAACTCAGAGACCTTAAGATGAACTACATGATGCAGAGATTGCAGGTGATAAATCTTGATGAACTGAAAAACTTCATGAACCTGATTTCTGAAGCTTACAAGAGTCTCATGAAGGTCTTTTCAGAAACTCAGGTGAATACTCTGCCTCTTCATCACAAAGAAGATCACTCAATTAATCTGCTGAAGAGAACAACATCACCTTTTAACCTTATGTACAATCTTTTCATGAAGGAGTTGACTGTATTATGAAAGTATTTAAATATCAACCTCATGAATGAGTTTATTCAGCTGTCATGATCTTTCATGAAAGTGTCAGTGCTCTTTGCATTTAAAAGTGATGAAGGCTTGCAGCTCTGCATGAACTATCAGAGGTTAAATGTTATTACTTAAAAGAACTGATACTCTTTATCATTGATTAATGAGATCATGAACTGTGTCTGTGACACTCAGATCTTTATGAAGATTGACATCAAAAATGCTTATTATCACATCTGCATACATGAGGATGATGAGTGAAAGACAGCCTTTTGTACTAGGTATAAACTGTATAAATATTTAATTATGCTTTTTGAGCTTATCAATGCTCCTGTGAGTTTTCAGTCTTATATTCATGAAGTTCTTCATGAACATTTAAACATCTTCATGATTGTATTCTTGAATGATATACTGATTTACTCAATGAAAGAGAGTCAGCATGAACAGCATGTTCAGATTATCTTGAAAACTCTGCTCATGACAAAGTTGTTCACAAAGCTTTTTAAATGTTTATTTAATATGAAGCGTGTGCCCTTCTTGAGATACATTATCACAGATACAGGGGTTGAAATGAAGATGAATCACATATTCATCATTATCAACTGATCAGAGTCAGAAAGTGTGCATGAAGTGTAAACATTTCTGAGCTTTATGAACTTTTATCAGAGGTTCATACAAGGCTTCTCATGTATCACTGCACCTTTCATGAAGATCATTAAAGGGTTTAATGCAAAATCAAATAAGAAGTTAATCTCATGAAGGGCAGGCTTCCTGTCTTTAAAGGCACAGACTGCTTTTAAAGTTCTTGTGTGAGCTTTCACTACTGCTTCATTCCTGCAGCATTTCAACATCACATTACTAATACAGCTTGAAATGAATGCCTCAGAGTATGTGATTTTAAGCATTCTCTTGCAAAAGTATCCTGATGAGTGAAGAGTTACAGCCTATTTCTCATGAAAGATGATACTCATGAAACAGAAGTATGAAACTCATGATGAAGAATTACTCATGATAATTGAGAGTTTTCATCATTGACAGCACTATTTAAAAGGATTCACTCATTCAGTTGAGGTGCTATCAGATCATTTAAGCTTGTGAAGTTTTATAATTACTCATAAGCTCTCATGAAAACAGGTTCAATGAGTGTTGACTTTATCAGCTTATGATTTTGTTATCATTTATTGAAAGGGAAATCTGAATTCTGTTAACAGCCCTTTGCAGAGACCTGATCATCAACATGAAGTGAAACAAGAGGATCAGACTGAGGATGCCTCAGTATTGCAACAGATGCTGTTCTCAACAGTAACTTTGATTTCAGTTGAGCCTAGGAATGATCTATTGACTCAGGAGGTACACTTTCATGAGGTATTAATTGCAGGCACAACAAGTCCTCAGCAGTGAAATCAACAGAAACAGACCTTTGAGGCTGTTTTAAATGAAGAATCTTATAAGAAGATTAACATCTCTCTCATTAAAATGTTACCTGAGTTCTTGCAGATTGATCCCCTCATGAAGCATATGCTGAAACAGATCACTGCTCATGAAGTTAATTTAAGAATGTCAGGTTCTAACTCACTCTGATCATGAAAAAATGAAATTATATACTTTAACTCAGTGCTTTATATACCTCATGCAGAGTCATTATGACTTGAGATTATTAAGAAGTATCATGATGAGTCACTTGCAAATCACCTCATGACAGAGAAAATCTTTACTTTAATACATGCAAAGTACTACTGACTGAACATGTGAAAGCAAATTTAAAAATACTGCAATTCTTGCCTTGTCTGTCAGGGAGTCAGAGTCATTCATGAAAGACAACTTGAATTATTACAGCTCATACTTATCCTGAAGGGACTCTGAGAGGTACTCACTTTAAACTTCATAACTGATCTTTCAGAGAGTTATGCTTATGAGGGTGTGTATGATGTCATACTGATGATGATGTGCAAATTCTCAAAAATGGCACATTATATTTCAGTCAGAAAGGACTGAACTGCTGATCAACTCATGAAGACCTTTGTTAAAGAGATTGTTAAGCTGTATGAAGTCACTCAAGCTTTAATTTCAGATCATGAATTTATTTTTACCTCATGACTCTGAGTCAACCTGATGTTCACATTGAAGATTAATCACTGATTGAGCACTGCCTTTCATTCACAAACTGATGAGCAGACTGAACAGCAGAATAACATGCTAAAACAGTACTTGTGAAGTTATGTTAATTATCAACAGGACAATTGAGCTTCACTTTTAACATTAATTGAGTTTGCATACAACATGAGCCTACACTCTTCTACTGAAAAAGCATCATTTGAGGTTGTTTATGACTTCATACCTAGATCAGATATGCTCACTGTGAAGGAACTCATGAAGTACTCTGCAGTTAAAGAAATTATCATTGAAGCTGAGCAGCTTATGAAGCATCTTCATAAGATTTAAATAAAAGTCTGCAGAGCTCTTGTGAAGTCTCAAGAGTATCAAGCTAAGCATTATAATCAGTCTCACCTTGACATGACTTATAGAGTTGAACAGTTGATTTAACTAAAGATTAAGAACATAACTCTGAAGTGATTCTCACAGAAGCTGAATTGACAGTATTATGAACTCTTTTAAATTATAAAGAAGATTGAGAATGTTGCTTATCAACTGAAATTATCAGAGGAACTTCACATTCATGATGTGTTTTATGTTAACCTGCTTCATGATCATAAATCATGAGCAGGTGAGGATACATCAGAGTTTAAATTACTTCACCTCATGAAAGACTCAGCTGAAAGGGAGTGAAAGATTAAGATTATAACAGCTTCATGAATTGTGATCAGCTCTGAGGATAAACCTGTTTTATAATATCACATTATGTGAAAGGAATTCTCAGAGATTACTTAAGAGCCTGTGAATAACATCTGCAACTTCAAGAAATTGATTAAGAAGTTTCATGAAGACTTTTCTGAGACTTTGTGAGTCATAATCAATGCTGATACACATTCATGAGGAAATTAAACAAAGGGCTAAGATCTCTTCTGCTCATTAAAGCATTAAGTTATCAGAGAACTGAAAGTGAAATCACTTCATGAAGTCTGAAGGCTCATGAAGAAATGAGTCATGTTGACTTCAACCTGTTAAGACTTATTAATCTTTAATATCATGAAGAGGTCTGACTCAGAGTTAAAGTCCTGTGAGGAATAAATCCTCACAGGAGCTGGTATTTACCTTTAAAAAAATTTAAACATCTCAATCATTATCAGTCTGTCACAGTGATATTTTCCTTCAGTGAAGCTCATGAGTCTTCATCTTCACAGGAGTGTTGAGCTTAAACAGCAGTCACAGCAGTTTTAAGAGCCTTGCTCATCTGACATTTCTTTCACTTACACGCCTTGCGTGCCTCCTTGTGACCCTCAGAGTCAGAGTTGGCCGGGGGCAGAGATGAAGATGAAGATGAACTCAGTTCTCATGAGAGAGATGATGAGGCTGAGGGTGACAGAGATGAAGCTGTGAACAGTTAACAAAAGCACTTCATGAAAACATATCATAAAATCATACAAAGGAAGATGCAGGCCTTGCTGATGTGCTGATGACATTTCATACACTTAACAGCATGAGGGGAGAGAAAATAATTCTTAAAATGATTAAGATCATGACCTGCAGTGACAGCAACACATGACTCACAGACTTGAGAGAAGATGTCTTTAATCTTCATAATTATTATTGTGAAGATCAGTCATGAAGTGTTCTCATGAAGAATGATCATGAAGATCACTTACAAATCACCTCATGATCTTACTCATGATCAGTGAGTTGAACAAGCTGCTGTGAAATGATGCAGTCACAGAGCTGAGCCTCTTCATGAAGAGTTACCTCATGAAAGATTTAATTGCAAGGGGCTGAGTCAGAGGCCTGCATGAACAGAGGAAACAAATGAAAATCACAGATGATTTACCTGAGAGTGTTGATGATGTGATCAGTGTGAAGCATGATGAGCTGTACTGCTGTTAATGAAAAAGCATCATGAAGGCAAGCATCATGAAGACAAGCATCATGAGGGTAAAACATCACAAGAGGCATCACAAGAATCATGATCATGAACTTATCTGATGAGGAGTGAAAGGTTGAAGTTGCAAAGATTGTTGACAATGAAAACTCTGACCTTATGATCTGTGCAGGTCATTCATGAGGCTTAATAAAGTAAATTTGAATGACCTCATGAACAGCTGAACAGGCTCACAAATGAGTAACAATCATCATGAACACTGAGTCAGTGTATAAATTAATCATAACTTCACAAACATCTTGTGAAGGGAGACTTTTTTTCTCACTGAGTTTTAATGAGCTCTGCAACATATTTTTTTTTACAATTTTAATTTTTTTTTCTGATCTACAGGGTCATTTTTTTTAACTGTTACTGATGCATTGTGAGGCGCTTCTCAGTGAAGACTTGCAACTGCAAATGTCATTATACTCATGAGGGCATGAGCTTTTAAAGAAAAGAAGCAATGTGAGCATTTGATGTATAAAACTCATCAGGTGCTAGTTTAAAATAAGAAAGATTATATTTAACAACAGTGCAGCCTTGTGAAGATAACTTTCACTAATGAATCAACCTCATGAGAGAGCTCAGCTGATAAACATCACTCTCAGCACTTCATGAAAGTGATTAAAGGAGTTAATATCATTGATGACATCTCATGAAGATGTGATTCAGTAATAAACACCTCATGAAGACAGCTTCACTGAGATGACTGCTTCATGAGATTTTCCTCAGGCAGGCTAACTTCAGAAGAGATATATTATGAGGTTAAAGCATGTCTCACTTTCTTTCTTAACAATAATTCTCTACCTACTAACAATATCATATTATTGTGAATCATTAACTATAAGTTTAAGTCATTATTGTCACATAGCTTCATAATTCCTTAGTTAAGATATTACCTCATGATAATACACTTACACACATGTTTATGATGATCAGAGGAATGATGACACATCATAAGTTTATCTTTTTTAATCCCCTTTCATTTTGTTTAATATGATAAAGTGTCATATTAATTGTCATACTTTTGTCATACTTTATGTCATACTGATGTATTGTTAATTAATTATAATGTTTAATGATTAATCATCAGATCTTCATGCTGCTGTCTTTTATTAATCATTATAAACATTCTTCACACCTTTTGCAGCTGCTTCTCAACATGAGTTTTTTAACTTTCTTAAGATTAATATGTGTTAATTTAATAATTTTAAGAAGCTCATTCAAGCTCTTGCTGTCTTGTTGAAGAGCACTGCTCACATTCTCTGCATTTTCAACACTCATCAATCTCATCATCATTAAGAGTATATCAAACTCTGTGAGCAGCACTAACCTTAATTCTCACCCTGTACTCAGGTGGGTACAGTAAGGCTGACAGAGTATATTATATCACAGTCTCAGTACTTCTCAGCCATTTCAGCCTTACTGTACTCAACCCCCTGTAATTGCTTGTACTCAACCTTAACTTTTGACAGAGATGTTGAATAAAGAAGCTTGAAAGAAGAAAGTTATAAAGCAGTCTGAGTTCTTAAATATGCAGTTCTGCCTGTCTTTTTATCTTAAGATTGAACGGGCGTGCAGGTTAAGGTTAGGGTGAGCTGTGCATGAGGGACTTGATGAAAAAAAAACCAAAATCAAAAAACCACCACCACCACCATCCTCACCTTCAGCAGGCGCACGCCGGCGGCCAGCAAGCAAGCAAGCAAGTGAATAAGTAAGCAAGCAAGAGGATGTTGATTTTCTTCTGCAAAGTTCAAAGCATTCCCACGGCTCTGATTGATTGCGCCCGTGGGAAAGAAATGTTCATGCACGTAACACCTTTCCACGGCTCTGATTGGCCGCGCCCGTGGAAAAGAAATATTCTTATGCACATAACGCCTTTTCATGGCTCTGATTGACTGTGCTCATGACTTCCTCATTTGTTTATGATTTATCATCTCCTCTCCCCCCTCCCCCTCTTCTTCTTCAACCACTTCAGCGCGCGTGCATCACTGGTGCAGAGCAGCTTGCAAGAAGAAGTTGACTGCTGTCAAGCTCCTGCACAGTTTGCCTCCTTGAGAATTTAATCACCCTTCAGCATTGCGGCGGTGCGGGCCTTGAAGCAGCCATGACTTCAGCGTGGAAAGAAATCCTCATGCACATAACACCTTTTCACAGCTCTGATTGGCTGCGTGTCTGTCATTTGTGATTTATTATCTTCTCAGGTGAGAATCAGCAGGCTTTCTCCCCTCAAAAATCACTCAACCTCACGTGCATCATCAGTGTGAAGCAGCTTGTTAAGAAATTGACTGCTGTCAACCTCCTGCACAGTTTACCCCTGACAGAATTTAATCATTCAGGTGCTGTTGAGGTGCAGCCTTGAGGAGATCATGATTTCAGAAAGAGATGAAGAGAGTTATTCAAAAAATCCTTATGCACATAACACTTTTCCACAGCTCTGATTGACTGCAGTTTAATTTTCAGAGTGACTTGACATCCCCTCAGCCTCAACTTTTCACTCAAGCAATGAAGGATTTCACATCATCAAATGTAGAGGAGCTTTGAGAGAGTAGTTGACTGCAATTAACTCCTTTGCACATGTGACTACCTGACTACCTGACTACTCACTGAACATTTTGCAGAGCGGTGTGAAACAGAGCCTGAAGCAGAAATATTTAAATATTTAATATAATGCAGCTAGCCTCTGAAAATTGTGACACAGAAATCCACAGTCATATCATATCATCAGGTGCAAGACTGAAATAGAAATACACATCAGAACTGCTGCAGTGACTCTGATTCAATTTCATAGACTGATACTACATGAGGCTGGCTTGATCATGTTCTTTAATTCAATCTCATAATGCTACTGATTGAAGGGCAGGCTCACTTCAGGTTTGTTTAATGCAGATAACTTGATGATATTCTTCCTCACTGACAGTGATGAAGGCTTGTGCTTTATTTAATTATAAAGTCTCTTGAATTCCTGCTATCACTCCCCTCCTGTCAACAATGCAACAGTCAGCTGAACATGTGCTTGTCATCTCACTCACTGCATCAATGTTGCTGAGTCATCAGCTCAGTTTGTTGATCTGAAACATGTCATTCTCAAACAGGCATTTTTATCTTAGTCAGCATAACAAATCATTCTCCTCAATAATCATTATCAGGGAGGCTAGGCGCCCTTTGCTGATGTTCAGTGCATTGTTAACATCATGAGTCACACACTGTAACCCTCTTAATGCTTCATGTCTCATTATCTCACTTGTGCTGATCAGTTCACTCTGTCATTTCATCATCCTCATCATTACTGCACAGCCTTCCTCATCTGAGCCTGATCATCAGAAAGCTTCTCAGCAGATTGTCAGCTTCCTGTGCATCATGCTGTCTCTTAAATTATGCCTTGATGAGCAAAGAGCCAGACTGAGAAGTGTGCAATCAATGCAGCATGACAGGCTCTGCACTGTGAAAATCAGTGATGAGCCACGCCTGATGAGCATCCTCTGAATTCAGTGATTAACAGAGCTCAGGTGAAAGCCTCTGCTCCTGCAGAAGTTTCTCTGAAAACTTTCACTGCACACTTGAATCAGATCAGCCTACGCCATGCTGCTGAAAGTATGTTGCTCACAGACTCAAGTTGACTGCTGATTCACCCTCATGCTGAAAGCTGACAGCCTGGCTTCAGATGTCTCTGCAAGTCAAGATTCATCTGTGAAAGCTCACCTCACTGCTGGCTGTGAGGCCTCAGCTTAAACACAGAGGTGAAAACCTCTGCCTGATGACAATGAAGAGCTGCTGAGAAATACAGATTCATCATTCAGCATGTCAGCTGAACTCAACAACACAGATGTGAACAAGGCAGCCTGAGATGCTCAGCATCAGAAACATCAGGCGTTCAGAGCTGCAAGTGAAGCTTAAGCACTCACTGCAAAAACTGTAATTTCTGCTGATGATCCTGCAGCAATGATAGTTGATGATGAGGGACTCATAGCCCGCCCTGAGTGACTTACCCTGCGCACAGAGTCAAAAGATTGATGTCATCATGCTGACTGCAGTCAACTTCAACATGTGAAGTTAACTTCTGAATTTTAGCTGTTCCTGCTGCACGGATCATGCATGTTGCTGCAGACTCACTCATCAACAAGTAACCTGCCCCTGAGCTGCAAGCATGTGAACATGCTCAAAACATTAAAGAGAGGTCATTCATGATCTGTGAAGCCTCTCTCACTGTTGTGATGAAGTTGAAGCAACAGCAAAGAGTCCTGAAGAATTCAACTTTCATAAACAAGGCAGCTGCTGATGCTGCTGTGAAGAACATGAGAAAACATGAGTCAGATCAGGAAGTGAACATGAACACAACATAAGTCAGACTGATAACATGTCATAGAAGAAGAATTCAATCACTGAATGAACAACACAGTCTTTCAGCTCAGGATCACAAAGAGTACAGTCAGTGAGCAGGAAACTCAGCTGACTGCAGTTAACTTCACATGTGAAGTTGACCTCTTGAACTCAGCTGTTCCTTCTGTAAAGAGTTTAACTGCAGCCCTCATGACTGTTCTTTTCATCATCACACTGAAGCTGAACGTTGTCTCAGTCACCTTAAGTGAGGATGAGAATAACTCACAAGAGGAGGATTAATTCTGTCAAGATGCATTCTCTGATGCAGAGTCAGAGTGAGCAAGCTTGAATTTAAAGTCACTCATGACTTTCCTCACCTCTCTCAACACAGATGCTGTGAATTCAGGCTTTGATGAAGCTGAGGGTCATGAGGCAGATCAGCTCTTCTCAGCCTCAGTCACATGAACTCACTCTGAGAAGGAAGGCTCAGACAATGCTGCTGTTGATGTGCAGATAAAGTCAGAGTTGAAAGAGGAACTGTCTGTCAGTGAGGATGAAGAAGCAGCTGTGATACAAGATGAAGCAAGAGGATTTGATCAAGTGATGTTGAGGCATGAGCTTGCATTAATCACAGATGAGGAGTGACATCAAAGAGCTGATGAAGCACTGCAGAAGACATGAGCAGATCACTGCATATATGATAAACAATTCATCTTCACTGTGTTGCAGTCACCCTCCCTTTAACTGATGCTGCAGATTCCCTCCCCTCTTTATACAGCTCACTGAAGCTCTTCATGACTTAAATGACTGAGTGTTGAGATCATGAAATCTCAAGCGTCATTCCCTCTGAAAGTCTGCTGCCGGCGCCTCTGAATGAGAGCAGCATTTTGTCATGAAATGATGATCATGAAGATTATCATCACCTTCTTTGATGATCCCTGCTTGTGAGTGATCTGAATGAGCGCCTCAGCCTGAGCATGACAGCATCAGAACTCACTTCAGAAAAGCTGTAACATCTTCAGTTTATGAAGGTTCATTGACGCTGAGATGTGAACAGCTTCATCATCAGGGTCATCAGCTTGAGTGTTCATCAGGATGAATTTAAGCTTTACTACAGGTCACCTTACCTGCGCTGCTTGACTCAGAATCAATATGTGTGCTTTCATGACATGATGCTGCACAAGTTGAAGAACCTTCACCTCAGCTGTGATCTTGCATCAGGAGGTTATCACCTGAACTGTCATGTTTTCTTCCCTCACATGATAATCACTTCACTGAGTGGCACTCACCTGACAGATCATCAGCAGGAGGTCTGAATTAACAGAATTATCATTCTCATGCTGAGAGTCAGCTGCATCAATGACATTCTGCAGCATCACTCATGAAGCTATGCAGAGGTGAACATCAAGACTTCAGTGAGAAAGAAATATCATCTGCACAGCAATGATCAAGCAATGAACATTCACTACTGCATATCAAAGACAGATCTGAACACTTTCTGAGATGAAATCATCATCTGCTGCGCCTGTCATGTGAAGTACAGGAATCTCTACCTCATCATATCTAAACATGAGCTGAAGCTGTACATCAAGTGCAGCAGCACAATGAAGATGCATATTTACTTTCTTAATCACCTGAACTGATGTTTCAACTTCACTGAGAGGTACATGCCTGCAGAGGACTGCTGACTCAACCTGAGTTTAAAGAACACTTCTCAGTTTAAGTTGACTGTCAATGTCACGCTCCTGCAGAAGATGTCATGCTGTCAGCATTGAGTCAAGAGCTTCAACTGTCTCACTCACTGATTCATTCTCTCTCAACAGTGGCAGTTCCTCTGAGTCATGACAGGCAGTGTTGACACAGTCATGATCACTCTGCTTCTCACAAACTCACTGCGCGCCTGAGGAGGGGTTGCATACAATAAAGCATACAATCTTCACAAAGATCTGTTCATGACCCCTTACAAAGGATTGAACTCATTCAGCTTGAATCAACTTGAAGAGCTCAGGTACTCTCAAGGCCTACTTGATAAATGATATCAAGTTAATAATTCAGGTCATAAGATCTTCTACTTTCATAAACAGCAGCAGCTGATCAGCACTTATCAGCACATCAAGCACTGACTTCATGTTGCATTGACAGTCACTGCAGACATGTGCTTCAGCATTTAACAGGAGTATCACATCAACCTTGAGTTATTTCATGCCCTCAGCCTGAGCCCTGACATCACAGTGAATCAGCTCAGTCATGCAGTGATGCACAGCATGCAGGACATCTCATGAGGGGATTTCTCAGATATGAATGTGAGAAGTGATGTCATGAAACTCAACTCTGTGTTGACTGCAGTCAACATGTTCACTTCTGATGAGGTGAGTGAATCTCCTGCTGTTAATGCAGATGCTGCAGCTGCCTCAGTGAACCTGAGACATCAACTCTTTTAAATCTTGATGATGCATGAGGTCAACACCTACATGATCATGAACATCAACTGATGACTGCTGTGCTTTAAGGTGTTGATGTGTCAGGTGAACTGAGAGCCTGATGCATTAATGCCTGCATCTCAAGAGCATCAACTCATCAATGAAGTGATGATCAGCATCATTATCTGCACTCTGCAGTTGAGTGTTAAAGGTGATGACCTCATCATCAAAAGGGTGCTGTGACTGACATCATGAAATAAGCTGCAATCAGATCAGTGAGGTCAAAGGCAGCCTGAAGCAGAGAAGCTCTGTACATCATCTCTGCTGAGGTTGAATTACTGTGGCAGTCTTCAGCATCATGAGCTCATCTGACTCTCAGATCACATGATCCTCTGAAATGCATTATCAACCTTCACACCAAAGGCGCTGCAGAAGCTGAAGATCATCAAGAATGCATTTCAGATCAACTTAAAGAAGATCATGCATGTTCAGCATGATCTGCAGCATGAAGATTAAGTTTATCAATTTTATCAGGAGCATCTGCATCATCTTAATCCTCATTCTGACAGACTTGACCTGACTGGCCTTTACACAAGCCTGAATGTTGATGCGCAGCTGATGATTCAACTTTATGTTGTCAGGGTCCTTTTCATGCTGATGAAACATGCATATCTGAAACACACTGATGACAGGGCCTTCAGGCAGTTCACAGTTTCACTGAATGACATGAAAAGGAACAGTTTGAAGGAGCTCAACTACATGATGATGCAGAGCCTGCTGTCATTCTCACCTCATGTCATGCTGATCAAGAAAGTCAGGGTGAATCAATGCAGCTGAAATGAGCTCTCACACTTTCACTGATACAACATCAGCCTGTGACTGAACAAGGTGAAGGCCCTGTTCACATGAGATGATGAGATCATGAAGGCACTGAAGCCTCAGGGGTGAAACAACAACAACTTTCATCAGCTGACACAGCACTTGCATGTCATCACTGCTGAGGAGAGGGGTCTAGCAGCTGCAGAACAGTTCAAGAAGATGCTGAGAAATCAAACCTGTGTCAAGCTCTGAATCATCTCACAGTATGACCTGAACAAACTCTTCATGATGCAGAAGGCGTCTCAGCACAATGTGAAGAACATCAAGAATGCAATTAATGTGATGACTGATCTGAACTGAATGAACTGACTCATGTCACGGCTGAACTCAGAGTACTTTGATCTCATGTGATCCCTTGACCAGGCGTGGTGTCATGATTTCATCAAGGTCAGCAGGGGGTGTGAGGCGTGACTGCAAGTTTAAAATGTCATGAAGAAGACCTTCAAGATGCAGGTGCTCACAGAAGGTGACTGTCTGATTAGCAGGCTGCTCAAGAATCTTAAGTACTACAACATGAACACCTGTTTAATCAGCATGCAGGATTTCTTCATCAAGTTGAATGCTGCTGAGAGCAACAGTGAGTTATCTGGCAGTGAGCAATAAATGATGAACTGAGTTTGCTGCAGGCAGCTCAACCATGAAAACAAGTCAACACTGACACTCAAATCAAGAGGTGAGCAAAATGAGAACTTGAGTTCATGAATGTGCATGTATGATGAGCGCTTGGTGCATCTGAGTTTGAGGATGATTGATGTGTCATGCAGCAATAAATAAGTCTCTTAATCTCACCTGATGATCACCTGACTGAGCTGAATGCATTGAACCTCAGTGATTGTCATTGCTGATGAAGACAGTGAAGCACATGATCAGGTGACATCACCTTACTTGTTAATCCTCTCACCTGAGCTTGCAGCCGCTCAAGTCAATTGCAGTCAACTTGAAAATGAGGTGTCTGCAGGTTCCCTTCATGCATGTCTTCAGCAGTTCACACTGCATGAGTCATGTTTATCAACACATCAGTTTGCCTGCAGTGAACAATTATCAAGGTTGCTTGTAATGTTGATGCAGCGCGTGAAGCTGCTGTTCAGATGAGTTTAAGCCTGCTGTTCACTGCACATGTTGATTGATGACCTGTTCAGATATGCTCTGCTGCAGCAGTGTTGCTGCACCTCATGAGATCATCATTCACAGTCAATTAAATTCACTGCAGGTGCTCACTGATTGTGTTGATTGTTTACATTTCACTAACCTTAATTCTCACCCTGTACCCAGGTGGGTACAGTAAGGCTGACAGAGTATATTGTATCACAGTATCAGTACTTCTCAGCCATTTCAGCCTTACTGTACCCAACCCCCTGTAATTGCTTGTACCCAACCTTAACTTTTGACAGAGATGTTGAATAAAGAAGCAAGGCTGTTTTTCAAGGCCCTCATCAAAGCTGTTTTGAAAGCTGTTTTGAAAGCTGTTGTTTGAGGTCATCATTGAAGCCGTTTTGAAAGCTGTTTGCCAAGGCTGTTTTCCAAGGCCGTTTTTCAAGGCCCTCATCAAAGCTGTTTTGAAAGCTGTTTTGAAAGCTGTTGTTCAAGGCTGTCATCAAAGCTGTTTTGAAAGCTGTTTGCCAAGGCTGTTTTTCAAGGCTGTTTTTCAAGGCCCTTGTCAAAGCTGTTTTGGAAGCTGTTTTGAAAGCTGTTTGAATGAGTCATATACATGAACTTGAACTGGGTTACCCAGTGAAAACTCAACCCAAACTCAAAAAAACTCAACCCAGTGTGACTCAACCCAAAAAAAACCCAACTCAGTCTGAGTTGGGTTACAATAGTCAAAACCCAACCCAAACCCAACTCATGATGCAGCGTAATTGAGATTGTGTGTCAACTACAGAGCACTGAATAATATAATGATAAAAAACAGTTACCTGTTGCCGCTTATGTCAGAACTGCAGGACAGATTTCAAGGAGTATAATGATTCACAAAGTTCAACATCTCAGAGGCATTCAATCAGATCTGAATAAAAGAAGATGATGAATGAAAAACAGTGTTTTAAATGCACTCAGGACTATATGAGTACTTGGTAATGTTATTTGAATTAATCAACACCTCAGTGATTTTTTAAACTTTCATCAAAAATGTCTTGTGATAATACTTGAATCAGTTCATAGTCATCTACCTTAATGATATACTGATATACTCAAAGATGAAAGAACAACATGTTAAACATGTTCAGAAGGTCTTACAGGCGTTAAAAGACATCAATTTACACATTAAGTCTGAGAAGAGTCTTTTTCACATCAAAGAAGTTCAGTTTCTTGAATTTATCATCACCTCAGAAGGCTTATGAATGAAGTCAGAGAAGATTAAGTCTGTAGTTGAATAATCAGTTCTGATAAACATTAAGGAAGTACAATTCTTCTTAAGCTTTGCAAACTTCTATAAGAAGTTTATCAAGAAGTATCATCAGCAATTTAGCAAGTTAACTTTGAGTTAGTTTTTAACACTTTGAGCGCTCTGAGCTTCTGATCTCATGTCTCAGCCTACCACCCCACAAAAAATAGAAAATAAACATTGAAACTACCCATTTCTCCACCATAATTGCGTGCATTCAATGAAGAAAGAAGAGCGTATTCTTAAGGCCATTGAGGCCTATAATGACGCCCTTAAAGATCCAGAAAATCCACCTTCTTACCGTCGAATTGCCACTCGATATGACATTTCAGACCGTACATTACGAGGGAGAATTCAGGGCACTCGACAGCCTAAACACATATCCAGCAGTAACATGCAGAGATTATCAGTTGTAGAAGAGAGTTCTATAGAAAGATGAATTGTTGTAGCAGCAGGATGAGGGTGATCATTGTGAATTAAAGATTTGCAATCTCTAGCTAAGAATCTTCTTGTAGTAAAAGAGGATATGACTGACTTGAGTCTTAATTGGCATTTAGAATTCCTACAGCATTACCCTGACCTGAAAAGCACCTTCTCTCATAAGTTAGATCAGGCATGATATCTAGCAAGCTCTCAAGAAGTCATTGAGTGTTGATTTCAATTATACAACATGACAATTGAGAAGTATGACATTACTATAAGGGACATCTACAATATGGATGAAAAGAGCATACTGCATGAGGTTATAGCATCCTTTAAGATTATTATACCATGTATAATAAAGACTGAGAATGTTCAACAGTCAGGGAATAAAGAATGAACAACTTTAATGAAATGCATATTCACATAAGGTCAGCATCTTCCGTCTATGATGATTTTCAAGGGGAAAAGACTTCTAAAAGAAGGATTTCAAGAGGAGGTTGTTAAAAGCACTGTTATTGCTGTTTCTGAGAAGAGTTGAACTGACAATGAGCTTGAATTGAGGTGATTAATCAAGGTATTTGAGCTTTATACTGCTCAACAAGCAGCTTGTGAGCATCTAATGTATAAAACTCATCAGGTGCTAGTTCAGAATAGGAAAGATTATGCTTAACAACAGTGCAGCCTTGTAAAAGTAACTTTCACTAATGAATCAACCTCATGAGGAAGTTCAGTCAATAAACATTACTCTTGACACTTCATGAAAGTGGTTAAAAGAGTTAACATCATTGGTGACACCTCATGAAGGTGTGATTCAGCAATGAACATCTTGCAAAGACAGCTTCACTGAGGTGACTGCTTTGTGAGATCTTCCTCAGGCAGGCTAACTTCAGAAGGGATATATTATGAGGTTAAAGTATGTCTCACTTTCTTTTTTAACAATAATTCTCTACCTACTAGCAATATTATACTATTGTGAACCATCAACTATAAGCTTAAGTCATTATTGTCACATAGCTTCATAATTCCTTAGTTAAGATATTACCTCATGATAGTACATTTACACAGCTGAAAAGCAGCTTCTTATCTTGAATGATCATAACTCTCATTGCATCAGTCAATTCATTAATTTTTGTCATGAGAAAGACATTATTTCATTATGTTTACTTCCTCATTTTATGCACTTGCTACAACCTCTTGATATTGACATCTTTGAGCTGTTGACAAAGGCTTATAAGAAGTCAATTGAGAATAATAATCATTCTGAAGGCTGTTATTCTATTAACAAATAAGATTTCTTGAAGCACTACTTACAAGTCAGTTCAGAGGTTATTATATAAAATAATATTATCTCTTCTTAAGCTGCTGCAGAGTTATATTCCTTCAATTCTGCATGTAAGGGGATGAGTGTATGACGGTCATCATATAGGTGTTGAACGGGGTGTCATAGGCAATATAATCATGATAGGTCAATGCAATGATTATATGTCTTCTATTCAGTGACAAAACTGATCACTGAGGAAGCAGGTTTCTGAACCTCCTTGTGAAGAGTTTTACTTGATGTCAAGGTGCTAGGCGCTGAGTCATCATATCTATATAATGTCATACTATAGTGTCATACTATAATGTTGTATTAGTGTTGTACTGTCATATTATTATATGATGGCCCTGACACAGCATTCCCCTTCTCATGACGCCATCCCTGGAGTCAACTGACCGCTCATAAACTTCATTACGATGTTGTAACAGTTGAGGTTGTAGAGTGGTCACGCAGGACTGCACTAAAGTAAGGCTGATCACATGCCTCACTTAATTGTGATGATATCACGCTGGCAGTAAGCTTTCTTCATAACATAAACATTGAAAATCACAATGTTTACTGTAGGTTCAAAACATCTCTTTCCTTGTGTTTCTTCTTCATTGTTTCTATTATAACATGTCATCATACTTCTCATGATTTTTCTGCAGCTCATTGAGTGACCTGATGACTTCATGACATCATCCCTCATTGCAGAGGTGTTCACCTCATGAAGGGAGCATCATGAAGCTTGCAGCTCATGCTTCATTTATGATGTCATACTTCCTGTCATACTTCATATGAATGCTAACATGATATATAGGCAATCAATACTTGAACTTGTTACACAAAGTGTAAGATTTGTATGAGCTCATTTACTGCTCAGAGAGTGCTCTGAGCGCATAAAGTACTATTAACTAAAACCTTATTTTTGAGTGAGCTGTTAAGTTGTGGATGAAGACATCTGCAATTGATGATGTGAACATCTGAGCACTGAGACTATACATATGCTCTGTTTAATCAAGTATTATGAGTGAAACACCTTGTTGAATAACCTCATTGATGATGATGATAATGATGAGGAAGTCAGCACCTTTAAAATCTGAGCTTGAGAAGCCTCTGTTCTGAATGAGTTAATTATAACAGATGATGAGGAGGCTTATGAGTTCATGAAGACACTTTAATGAAGGAAGCTTACCTCTGTTAAGTGCAAAACAGTGACAATGAACAGTGATAATCATGATGAGTCTGACATGAATGATTTAGATGATATGAGAGTAGATGAACTTGCTGATATGCATCAGATGAGGGCAGAAATGAGGCAGAGTGATGACTTAAACACCTTTATTATGATTGAAGATGTGTTGAAGGGCAGAGAGCAAGATGATTTTAACATGTTTTTATCATCTGATGACCTGATAACCTCCCTCACTTCAGCATGAAGGAGTGAAGCTTGAAGAAGATCAACTGCAGTCAATCAAGGCAAGCAACTTATAAATTCAACATATAAATGATGTATCATTATCAGCATCAGTCAATCAGTATTGCTGTCTGCAGATCAACACTGAGTTGCATTACAAGATCAGCTACAGATACAGTCTGCAAAGTTAAAAAAAATATACAGTCATCACAAATTCTAGATAGACATTACCTTTGAGCATTACTTTTTTAGCATATCATGTTTAGGCTGTCATTTGGGTCAGGTCAGGCCGGGTCCATGGTCAAAGACCTGACTCACAGGTTCAGCCCCTCCACGGACCTGGTATCCAGTGGCCAACCGGGTTGACCCTGAGGTACCCACATAGACACTGAACTAACTCAATCAGGTTAACTCCCGCGCGCTAAACTTTAATTTTTGAGCCGCGAACTTCAAAAAATAGATAAGGCCGCAAGGTAATGCCCTTATTAAATATGACATTGCAACTTGATTCCTTTGCAACTCTATTGAATTGTAGAGCTTAATGCGCCCGTCAATTTGATGCAAAAATCATCAAAAACGGATCGCGGCGCATTGCGTTGTGTGGGTTTGAAGTTCAGGGTGGCGAACATCGTCAATCAATCAACTTGACGAAAGTGTCAACTTTCAAACTCACATAACTTAATGCGCAGCGATCCGTTCTTGATGATTTTTGCATAGAATTGACGGGCGCGTTGAGTTCTATAATATATTAAATTATGGAAGGGTTTAGCCCTAATTATTGCGGCTCTCAGTGTCCTAATTACCCTCAGTGTCTGCCTTCATTACCCGCCCCGACCTGACACGCCAAGGTGAGTTCAAAATCACTGAGACACTGCCACCTGACCCGGCCCGACCCGGCCTGACTCAGTGTCGCCCTGA
>KK106984.1:1859091-1891311 GCA_000611775.1 Umbilicaria muhlenbergii
CTGAGTCATCATTAAAGCCTGCTGAGAATAAGGATCATAAGCTCAGTGAGGGCAAAATGAAGAGCAAGTAAGATAATAAACATGAAAGCAGATCAATGAAGGCTCCTGAAATAAAGAACTTATCACATGTGACTTGTTGAAATTGCAATCAGAAGAGACATTATTCTCTTGATTATTCACAGCCTGTGAAAAACTCAAACCTGAATAAGACCTCAGTTGCAGCTGTTTCAGCATCAAAAAATGAGAACACTTCAGTGAAGGCTTCATGCTGTTAAAGTGTCAAACAAAAGTAGCCTCAGAGTTTAGTTTAATTGTTGATGAACAAGTTCTTCACAATGATGATGTCATACTCATGCAAGCCTTATTGAACACAGGAGCTGAAGTCAATGTGATTTCACAACATTTCATTATTGAGCATCAATTGACTCATATGAAGAGTTTATTGTCTCAACTTTAATTCTTGAATGATCAGAAGGCTTACTGCTTCAGTGCTTATCATGTGCATTATCAGCTTATCAACAGTTGAGGATAATCTCACAAATGTGAACATGTGTTCTACACATTAAATAAGTCAGGATCACCCCTTATCCTTGAACTTCTCACATTGAAGACTGAACATGTGCAAATCAACTGCAGAATGAAGGCGTGGCGCTTCAACATTGAGGAGCAGCTTATTGAGTTACAGTCATCTGATGAATTCACAAGGGAGATTCAAGACCACTTTGCTGTCTACATCATGATATGAGTCAGTCTGAGTGATGATGCTGCATCAAAGGTGCGCATACAAAGTGCTGAAATAACACAAGCTTTATGTGAATATGTTCTCAACAGAGAATGCTGACCTCCTTTCACCTCACAAGATCAGTGATCATGCAATTGACCTGAACAGCACAGATTCACCTTATGACCCTTTGTATAACCTCTTCAATACTGAGCTAAAGGTGTTACAAGAATATTTAAATGACATCTTAACAAAAGGTTGAATCCGTCATTTCATGAGCCCTGCAGGAGCACTCATCCTTTTTGTTTTAAAGAAAGATGAAGGGCTGCAGTTATGTGTTGATTACTGAGGATTGAACAAGATGATCATCAAGAACAGGCACCTGTTACCTCTTATAAGTGAAATGTTGAATCAGCTTAGTGAAGCCAAGCTATTTATGAAGCTGAATTTGAAGGACGCTTATCACTGTATTCACATAAAGAAGAGTGATGAGTGGAAGATGATGTTTCACATGTGTTACAGTCACTTTGAGTATATGATCATGTCTTTCAGATTGGCAAATGCGCTGACTACGTTTCAGGCTTACATCAATCAGACGCTGATGAAGCTTGTGAATGTCTTTTGTGTTGTCTATTTAGATGACATCCTTATATACTCAGAATCATCAGCGCAACACTGAGAGCATGTTAAGCAGGTGTTAGATCAACTCCACTGATTTCAACTCTACATGAACTCTAAGAAGTGTGAATTCTTCATTATCAAGGTGAAATTCCTAGGGTTTATTATCACAACTGAAGGCGTAGTGATGAATTCATGACAAGTGAACATCATACAGGACTGATCAGTATCAAGGACTTTTCAAGAAGTACAAGTCTTCCTGAGCTTTGTGAACTTTTATAGACACTTTATTAAGCGCTATTCACAAGTTGCGGCCTCCTTGACAAACCTTATGAAGGGTAGCAAGAATGAAAAGAAGTTTGAGCCTTTTGAATTCTCAAACAATGCAAAGAAGGTGTTTGACCGCCTCTGTGAAACCTTTATGACAGCACTCATCCTGGTTCACTTTGACTCAAAGTTATGAATATGAGTGGAAATTGATGCATCAATCATTGAGCTCAGTGGCATCCTGTTTCAGCTGTTGAATAACAGGAAGTGACATTCAGTTGTGTTTTAATTGAGAAAGCTGTCTCCTTCAGAGACTTGATATGAAACTCATGATCAGGAGCTCCTTGCCATCATTATGATGTTTAAGCACTGACGACACTACCTTGAAGGCAGTTGTCATATCATAGAGGTATTGACTGATCATAACAATTTATGAGGATTTATGAACGTGAAGGAATTGAATGACAGGCAAGCATGATGAGCAATGAAGCTCACTGCTTTTGATTTCAATATTCTGCATCAGTCTGGAAAGACCAACCCCGCTGATGCGTCATTGAGGTGATCAGACTACAGGGATGTCAAAGAGGTGAGTGAAACTATGAAGAAATTACTCTCAACACTTCAGAGGAAGCTAATCACTCTTGTGAATATATTCTCACTCAGATATGCCCCTATTGTGGGGCAGCTGCTTGCAGGGGCGGGGAGAATGACTGAGATTAAAGACCTCAAACTTCAGAAAGAATGCTGAAGGAGTGACAGTAAAACATCTGCTCATGATGACTGTGATATAACTGTGAAACAGCTTAACCCTGTCACTGAAACTGTTGATTGCAAACAACTCATTTCACGTGTGATGATAAGAGATCTTGTCATTCATGAAACAGCTGATGAAAGCCTGAGTTTACCTCTAAGGGATTTGATTCAAACTCTACAAAATGATGATTCATTTGTAGAAGTGACATGCAACACTGACTGTACATCAGTGAAACACAAGGCTAAAGCTGAAAGTTCCTGAAGGTTTGACTCTGAAGGCCTTCTATTTCATGAGGAATAAATATACATTCTGAAAGAAGAGTCTGTAAGGGCAGAGATCTTGAAACATCATCATGATGATGCCTTGACAGGGCATTTCAGGGTAGTCTGTAAGGGCAGAGATCTTAAAACATCATCATGATGATGTCTTGACAGAGCATTTCAGGGTAGAAAGAACCCTTGAATTGATTAACTGCAAATACTATTGAATTGATATGAGCCAAGATGTTAAAGATTATGTTGCATCATGTGACATCTGTCAAAGGGTGAAAGTGCTTAAACATCATTCCTATGATGAGCTACAGGTGTTGCCTCAGCCAGAAGAATCATGACAGCAAGTCACAATAAATTTTATCACTGACTTGCTGTCAAGTAAGCGCAAGGGTTGCGTCTATGATGTGATCTTAATGATTATGAATCAGTATACAAAAATGGCTTGATACATTCAAATCATGAAAATGATTATGACAACAGAGTTGACTGACTTGTTCTATGAGGAAATAATATGCTGATTCAGTGTATCAAAAGGGGTTGTCTCTGATCAGAGATCAGTTTTCACAAGTGCTTTCTGATCTGAAATGTGCTATTATTTAAGGATGAAGTGTCAGCTAAGCACTGCCTTTCACCTGCAAATAAATGAACAGACAGAACAGCAGAATCAAACCTTGAAACATTATTTTCACTGTTACTGCTCAGATGAACAAGACAACTGAATGAACCTTTTACCTCTGACAGAATTCATTTATAACAATGAAATGCAAGCATCAATAGAGTGCAGCTCTTTTTATGTCATGTATGCTTATCATCTGAAAGTAAGATTCAAAGTTGAGGATGACTTCAGGAAAGAAGAGGTACTCACAGTTAAAAATCAAGTGAAATGATTTCATGACATACAGGAAGTGCTGTCACAATGATGAGAAAATGTAATTAATTTTCAGGCAAAATATTATGATGTCAAACATAAACTCAAGACCTATAATGTGAGAGACTTGATAATGTTATTCATGAAGAACTTACAACAGAAGCGCCTGAGCAGGAAACTGTTTCACAAATTCATTAAATCATTTCAGGTTGAAGACTTAATAGAGAAGCAGGCCTACAAGTTAACTTTACTGCTCACTTATCAAATTCATAATGTCTTTCACGTCTTTTACCTGAAGTCATATCAGTGCAGAGCTGATGATGACTTCAAATCATTGCTGTCATCTTCAGAGCTAATTGATGATGAAGAAGAATATGAAGTCAAAGAGATTTTAAACTGTCAGAAATTCAGGAATAAAATTCTGTACAAAGTGAGATGAAAGGGTTGGTCAGAAGAATATGATCAATGAGTGTCAAAGAAGAACTTAAAAGGTGTGCAAGAAATGCATGCAACCTTCAACAATGAATTAGAAGAGTGTAGAAAGAAGTGATTTAAAAAGACTTAATTGACATCATAAGAACACTCTTTCCTGATTTTCCTCAAGGGGTTTTACAGGTTTTATTAAGACCTTATAAGTGATTTACAGCAAGGGTCAAGAGTGACAAGTTCACTAAAGAAGATGAATCATCAGCAAGGCACATGAGAAACACAATATTATTATCATCATAACAGCATACCTGACCAGGGTCAAAGGAAAAAGAAATTATCATACAAGATCAGCAAATCACTGACAAAACATTATTTACTCATCTTCATCATCATTGTCTTTCTTTTTTTCTTCATCATCCTCCTCTGATTCCTTCAACCCCTCTGACTCAAAAGGAGAGAAATCTCCGTCATCATCATCATCATCATCATCAACAATGACAGGCAAATGCTTTTAAAATAAGATGCACATTAGCTGTTCATAGTCATCATGTCAGAGGTGAAGAGAAGGGGATTAAACTGAATATCACATGATATTCAGGATACCTTTAAGTGCATTGTTGATGCATTTGATCTGCTCAAGGAGCAGGAGATTAACCTCAACAGCAGACTTCAATTTAAATGACTTCTGATGACAGCTGATAACACAGAGATGTGCTGTAATCTCCTTATTATAACACTTTTGACGCGCCTTGAGAGCAGTCAGGAGAGCAGGTGAAGGAGTGTTAATATTAACTCTGTTGATCAAGTGAATTAATGTGTTTACCTTGCAGATGAACCGCGCAGGGACCTTGAATCATCAGTGAGGTACAACAGGTGAGCATGTTAAACTTATTAAAAGACAAGCTTTGTGAAGGTTTGCACAGTATGCACACTTAACATTCACATGAGTATCACAAACCTGTGTGGTATCTTCAGTGAAACAGTGACTGCATCAGAGGCAAAATGATTCAATGAGGCATGCATGAGGGCCTGTGAAGCACTTGGCAATGAGTGAGCGCTATATGATGTCATGCATTAATCATGCATGTGCAGAGCCTGTTTCTCTGACTTACAGGCATAATGACTGATGTTGTGATGATGAAGATGATGCGTCTTGAGGGTGTGTTGATGATGTTGCAGTGATGAGTCACTGCTCTGGCAAAAGTTGATGACAGAAGGCTGAGGAGTTGACAGTATTTATATTTCAGAGCCCTTGTTGTGATATCATCACTCAGGGCCTTGATTATATTATCATAACACTGTCACATTTATGCTGTCATGACTTCACTGTCACCTCTTCACTTCTCAGGGTTTTTGCTGTCATGTGACAAGCTCACCTCACTATCATCTCACTTAATCAGTGTCAGTGTCACATCATTGATTCAACTGTTAACTGAGCCTTTTAACAGTCACTCACCTTTCTGCGCTGAAGGGCTGCTGCATAAAGGGGAGGTAATTGTCACAGGTTAATGACAATCTGAGACTCATGTAGAGCATGCGCCCTACAAGTGACTTGACAGCATTAGTGAGTCACATGAAAACTCTGCATTGCTTGATTTCACCTTGATTTCTTAGTTATTAGTTTTATATAATTAAGATCATATAACCTCTATACATCTATATCTCATGCTGTCATGAACCTTGACTATACTTCTCTTTCTAGTAAGGAACGCTATAGTCTGACATATTATAATAAACTTTGTGCATTTTTTGCCTCTGTGATTGTAGAATTTCATCATGCATGATGTGCATTAAAGTTTTTACAAACTAATGTTTTAGTTGCTGCACTTATTTGACTTAATGCTCTTTTCATTGTTCATGTATTTAATTCAGGCTGAAGAGACCTTTCATTATATATATTCAACAGTAGAATTTCTTCTAAATCTGATGCAGAAATAAACAAAGCTTGTAAATCTGCATCCTTTGATATATTTGATCTAGGCGTGCATTTTATTCCTTTGTTTGCTTTTGTAATAAATGTTAAAACTCATGGTTTGAGTTCTGATGTTGAGATAATGCTAGTAAATGCTGAGTGTGAAATAGTACTGTTATTTAACTCAATTCATGATTCTTGAATTAACATAGTATTTATTTTCCTCATCACAGCTTTTAAACATGATTACATGATGTTTGTTGATCTATTGTAGTTATGTTGAAAAATCTGTATTTTAAATAATTCCTGCAGGTCTGTGTTTGAATGTTGTGTGTTTATATTACACATTATTTATTTATGATTAAAAGGTCTCTGTCTGCTGAATAAGATTCAACTGCTTTATAATATTCACAGTCTTTGCTATTCACCTGATAATTTTCTTTGCAATTTACACACTTTATTATTGTGTGACTGTATATTTCTTGTCTCTTTTTATAAATAAAGCATGTGTGCTTCCTGATATAATGATTTTCAGTGCATATTTAGCATTTGACTTCATGCGTGCACTTATGCTGTGTGTGACTGAATTCTTAACATTTGATGCATTGCTTATACAGTTTACAGTCTGTGTATTTCATGATATGTAGTGAGTTTTCAGTCATAATTAATTTAGTTCTCAAGGCTTTTTCAGCCTCTTGACTGCTTGAAAAGGCAATGACTGCAGATGAATACTTTTTAAATTTTCTACTCTCTGCTGTAGACATTCAGCTTGATTTACACATCAATTTTAAATCTTTATTAAAGATCTTCATCTCATCTTTTAGTAATTACATCCGCAACTTGGCAGCCCGCTCAAAAATAAGGTTTTAGTTAATAGTACTTTATGACCTCTATAATTCTCTCATATAACATTTTGTCATAACTGCTGAGGTGTTAAAGTTCTATGTGTTGTAAGACTTTAAGTGCGAAGTTCTGACTCTGAATAGTGAGAAGACCCTGAAAATCAAGACAGAACATCAAAACTTGAGACTTATTTACATAATTAATAACTTTCTGAGTTCTTAAGATAAAAAGACAGGCAGAACTGCATATTTAAGAACTCAGACTGCTTTATAACTTTCTTCTTTCAAGCTTCTTTATTCAACATCTCTGTCAAAAGTTAAGGTTGGGTACAAGCAATTACAGGGAGTTGAGTACAGTAAGGCTGAAATGGCTGAGAAGTACTGAAACTGTGATACAATATACTCTGTCAGCCTTACTGTACCCACCTGGGTACAGGGTGAGAATTAAGGTTAGTGATGACAAGGTCACATGACAAGATTTCTGAAGTTGATGATACAGTCAGTCAAGTGAAAGTGATAAATTAAGAATTGAGTAATCTTTCTGTCACTGAAGTAAGACATGAGGAGCTTTTGATTTCTGAGGATAAAAACCTTATGTCAGGGTCATCATATAATAGTATGACAGTATGACACTAATATGACACTATAGTATGACACTATAGTATGACATTATATAAATATGATGACTCAGCGCCTAGCGCCTTGGCATCAAGTAAAACTTTTCACAAGGAGGTTCAGAAACCTGCTTCCTTAATGATCAGTTTTGTCACTGAATAAAAGATATATAATCATTGCATTGACCTCATCATGATTATATTGCTTATGACATTTCATTCAAACATCATTATGATGCTCTGTCATACACCTCACTTCTTACATACTGATCACTCAGTACCTTCAGGTGAATGATCATGTTGAAAGCAAATAAGACATGATGACATCAACACTTCAATCTCATCAGGTCAGTGAAACAGTTGATAATCAAGCTGAGACAGGCCCTTCAATTAACAGGTTTACATTATCAGTCATTAATACCTCTACTTCTGACATCATTGATGATGATGAACATATCACTGCAGGCAACTTCAATGACATCATTAAAGATCTTGAAGCAGTCACTGCTCATAATCAGAAAGTCATTGAGCGTCAGTGATTACAACTATGACATGTATGACAAGAAATTAAGTTTAAGAATAATAAAAAAGAGCTTTGAGAGTTTAATCAACATCTGCAAGAACGTCCTTCAACTACAATAAACTTAAAAAACAACACAAGTTCATCACATGAATTATGATGTTAAGTTATGACAGATATCACACCTCCCTCTTTTTGACATCTTATAAAGTCATGAGAGCCTCATCTCTATGCAGGAGGCGTTAAAGTCATGAGATGAAAACTTCAAAAATATCTGAATGAAATCAATCAAAATCAAAAGCTGATGTCAGAGCAATTTTCTATTGAATGAGATTTCATCATCTGAGCAGGCACCTACCTTGAGAAAATAATCATGAGTGACTGATGAAAGCAAAAGGAGCAGCATGATCACACTTAAGTCATTTACAACAACTTTTTAAAGATTTTAAAGAAGAACCTATCCCCTGATGAAGACATGAATGAATAAAATATTATCATCTTCAATGCAGTTGAACTTCACAGTCATGATATAATCACCTCTTGATATGACAGATTATCAGAACTCTACTGTTTTCTTTCAGCTTCACACAAGAAAATCAATGAAATGCTCATTTAAGATCACTGATGATCAAGACTTCCTCATCACATCTTGACTGAACTATGATGTTGAGATCTGACGCAGGTTGCAAGATAATCAGTGCAAGAAATTTCAGCACATCTTGACATCATCATCAATCATGAACTGTTCTGAAGCTGTTCAGACACTAAAAAGGACCATCAAAACAAGATTAATGACATAAACAAAAGTATGACACTGACATCATACTATGACAGAAAAGAATCTTTCATCAAATAATAAATCTCTCACCCTCAACAATTCAATCATGAAAGAGAAAACAATTCATGAGGTTTTTATCAAGAAAGTACCTGTGATCAAAGCTGAAATTTAAATCACATATCAGTTGTGGAGAAAGTGATCATGACAACAACACAGATGTTCACAGGACCCTCATGCTGACAAGAAGACTTTATTCTCAAGAATGAAGTAAATGCATGAAAAGCAACAAGCCTCTGTATCAAGTGTGAAGTCATCAGTCATTGAATAAATGATTATATGACTGAATGATCTACAGCCGTCTTCACTGCAGTTAATGTGAATAAATGACTTGCAGATCACCTTCAGTTTGCTTCATTATTAATTATTAATGATATCTCACATCTGATATCAGAGCAACTAGAGGTGGAACTGCACATAATGACAATGAGTGATATGATGAGCAAATCTTCACAATATTCATATATTATTGACAACAGCAGTCAGGGCAATATAATCACATGAAACATTGTCAATAAGCTGTCCCTACTGACTGAATCCTATGAGGCTCAAGGCAATGCATGAGGTAATGTGATTGAGCTATCAGAGTCTGTCATACTGATGATTATGACATACAACACTGATGATCAACTTTATCACTATAGCAATCATTTCTTTGTCACATAAGACAACACATCAGCTCCTTTTGTCCTCAGGTTATCATTTCTAGTTCATGCAAACTCAAATCACTACTATGATATGAGTAAATTCTTATGAAGAAAGTCAAAACATACTACTGCATGCTGTATATTCACCACTGATGAAAAGAAGGTGTTGAAGAATGTTTTATGTATGAACAACCTCATCATTACTGACTGCTTTATAGGGCCGGCGGACCTAGTGACAAATATGAAAAAATATACCCTACAGATGAACTCATTGTGATATGACAAAGAGTACAACAATGTTTATGACAGTTTACCTCCTGAATATCATGACTTCACAGACATATTTTAAGCAGCTGAGAAGCAGTCTCTACCTGAGAGAAGTTCACATGATCATGTCATTGACTTGAAATCAGGGCAGCAACCTTCATTCAGAAAGTTATACTCAATGTTTTCAGCTGAACTCAATGTACTGAAGGTATATTTAGATGATGTTATGAAGACAAGCATAATCTGTAAATTAATATCACCTGCAGCTTCACCTGTTATGTTTGTACCAAAATTGAACAGCAGCCTATGACTAGTCATTGACTATAAACACTTGAATGATATTATCATTAAAAATCACTACTCACTACCACTTATATCAGACATGTTGAATCATCTTCAAGGAGTTAAGAAGTTCACTAAGCTGAACTGCAAGAATGCATATAATTGAATATGAATCAAGAGCAGAGATGAGTGAAAAACAGCATTCTGAACATGATTCAGCCTGTTTAAATATCTTATCATGCTTTTCAGTCTCATGAATGCTCCTGCTATGTTTCAAGCATTTATTGATAAGGCTCTTGATGAGTTTCTTGATATAATTTGCATGATTTATCTAGATGATATCCTGATCTTCAGTAAAGATGAATCTGAATATGAGAAGCATGTATGACAAGTATTAACTGCATTATGATGTCATGATCTTCATTTTAAGATCAGTAAATGCTTCTTTAATGCAATGAAAGTGAACTTCCTGAGGTTTAAGATCAATACTGAAGGCATACATATGAGTTCAGAAAGGATTCACGCTGTTGAAGAATGACTACCCTCAGAGAATGTTCATGAATTGCAGGTTTTTCTAAGCTTCATTAACTTCTTCTGAAGATTTATAAGAGATTATTCATGAATTGCAGCACCACTGTTAAATCTTCTGAAAACAGAAAAGAATAAAAAGAAGATTAAGAATACATCATTCTCTTCTCTTCAGTCTCAACAGACTGTTATTAAAAGAAAGCAGAACAACCTGACCTCATTGTAAAAATTTAATACAAAGTATTCAGCATGTAACTCACAAGTTAAAGAAGAGTTACAACAAGAAAACATCATACCTGTCTTTTTTTCACTCTCAGGAGTCACATTGAAAGCATTTAATGCTTTAAAGGAGACCTTCATGAGTGCTTCATTATTATGCTATTTTGATGAAAACAAACTCATGAAGGTTGAAATGAACACCTCTGAATTCACAATTGATGAAATCTTGATGCAATACTTTGAGGTTGATGATCAATTGCACTGATTATCAATTACTTACTACAGTAAGAAGCTGCTAAATACTGAGATCTGATATGATACAAGTGAGCAAGAGCTCCTTGTCATCATGAAAGTCATGCATCATTAACAGCATTACTGTTGAGGCGCTAAGCACCTGATCATCATATTAACTGATCATGCAAACCTTGTTTGATTTATGACTACCTTAAACCTCACATGAAGGCAGCTCAAGTGAGCTGAAAAGCTCACTGAGTATGACTTTAAGGTCACATATCAAGAGGATAAGAAGAACTCTGCTGATGATCTGTCAAGATGACCTGATTATGAACTGCTGAAGGCTGTCAGTACCTCAACTGCTGCTGAAATAATGCAACAGTCCTTTCATTTAGGAAGCAAGGATTATAAGTCAATGCAGGAGAAATTATACACACTTGCTGCAATGATGCTGCAGTCAAGACACTCAGTATGATAAAAGCTACAACAAAAGAATATCATATCTGTCACAATAAATAATATCAGTATGATGAATACTGAAGTCAGCAGCACAACTGAAACATCAGCAGTTCATGACTTACATGCTCAAGAAGCAAGCTGTGATGAATATATCAATATGATGAATACTGAAGCTGATGATACAATTGAAACATCAGCAGTTCATGACTTATATGCTTAAGAAGCAAGTCATGACTGAATGAGAGAATCTGAGTATGCAGAACTTGAGCAGCACTCAATCAAGAATAACACAGCAAGCACTGTAATTATGAATGATAATGCAAGTCATGTTCTTATTAATCTTTAAATTGAGGATAGCGCTTCTTCTGCTGACACTGTTGAAGTGCTTCAGCTCATGTCTACTCACTCACCTCTAGATGAGGAGATAACAGCTTATACAAGAATGTTTATTAAACAACTTAAACATATGATTCATACTGAACAGTTGAGAGATGGTTTGATATGATGAGTACAACAGGGATTAGCTACCCCTCTTGAGAATAAAAACAACTTAGCCGGGTCAGAAATGACAAATATGACAACAATACTCTCTGACATAATGAAATGTTGAGAGGAAATTGAGGATGTTATATATTATGATGATAAGATTTACATTCTGCAGAACTCTGCCCTTCACAATGCAGTGATCAGTTGATTTCATGATGATGTCTTTACAGGTTATTTCAGGAAATCAAGAATTATAAAATTAATGCAGTGATCTTATGACTGACTTGATACTGTCAGAGATGTATGATGTTACTGTCATGACTGTGTTGAATGTCAAAAGGTGAAGTCAGCTCATCACAAATCATATGAGTTATTAAACTCATTGCCAGTCTCAACTGAGCCGTGGCATACAGTGACAATGAACTTCATTATGAATCTGCCACTGAGCAGCATGTATGAAAGTATGACATGAGATTTAATCCTTGTCATAGTTGATAAGTTGATCAAAATGACTCATTATATTTTAATACAGAAGACAATGTCAATTGCTGACTTCATTGAAGTGTTTATTCAGGACATAGTCAAGCATCATGATGTGTCAAAAGTTTTAATCACAGACAGAGACAAGCTGTTTACATTAAAGCAGTGAATCAACTTCTGCTTTCACATGTGATGTCATTATAACATGTCAACAGCTTTCCACCTGCAAACTGACAGTTAAACAGAGAGGCAGAATCAGTCTCTGAAGATGTATTTACACATATTCATTAATGAGCAGCAAGAGAACTGAGTTAAGCTTTTACCCTGCATGAAGTTCTTATACAACAACTTCATACATGCTGCTATGAAAAAGAGTCCCTTTCAGCTTAACTTAAGGTGAGACCCTCAGATGAGCTTAAGTAGATCACTTATACAGCACTCACATGAACAAATAAGACTTTATGCAGACACACAGTGACTTCAAGATCAAATTGCAACAACTCAGAAGCAGCTATGACAGGTTAATGAAACATATATAAACTATTATAATCAGCACTGAATGAAGATAACATTCAAAGAAGGTGATTTAGTACTGATCAATGAAAAGAATGTGTCAGTGAACAAGCAGATGAAGAAACTGCATTGAAAAAAACTCAACTCATTCATGATATGATGTGTGATAAGTCAGTCATCATATGAACTTGAACTATCAGAGGATAAAAACATCTATAACATATTCAACATCACTTTATTGAAGTCATTTCAAGGCACATGTCATGTGTTCTCTGCATTGACAGGAAAAGACCTACTACTCAATTAAAATGATGAGTGAGAAGTCAAGGCAATTGTGAATAATCATGTTCATGACAGCAGGCTTTAATACCTCATTAAATGAAAGCTGACAGATCAGGTGTGAGATGATACATGAAAGTCAACACACTTCATCTGCAATGTAAAGACAAAAATGTGAAAATTTCATGCTGACAACCCTGATAAACAGAAATTCAGGTGAGCTTTAAGATGTGATTCTTCAAAATCAATTAAGAAGCTGTCACAAAAGTTATGAGTCTTAAGATGTGACTCTTCAAGATTAATTAAAAAGCTGTTGCAAAAGTCATGAGCCTTAAGATGTGACTCTTCAAGGTTGATTGAGAAGCTGTCACAAAAGTCAGAAACTTTAAAAACTGAAAACTTTGTCAACTTTATTAACCTGATCTTTTATGATGAAGCCTGTGCCTTATAACAAGTATGACAGAGGCTATGATGCTATGAGGTTATGACAGAATCTTTAATAAAATTACTGCATGAATTACATTATCACAGACATATCACATTGCAGAGAACACTTAAGCACAGAAGCATTTCATTTTAAATTTAAAGATTAAAATGAATCTGAGATCAACATCTTGCACTCAACCCCTCATCAATATCATGTTAAATTATTTTCATTTATTTACTTGTCTTCTGCTGTCTTAAACTCTTCTTCATTATTGTTTAATGAAGTCTTCAACCTCATCTCCTCAACACACTGATGCTCACAGAGTTTGATGTACTCTTGATGATGATGAGATTGATGAGTATTAAGGATGCAGAGAGCGTGAGCAGTGCTCTTTGATAAGACAGCAAGAGCTTAAATGAGCTTCTTAAGATTACTGAATTAACACATTTCAACCTCAAGGGAATCAAGAAACTCATGTTGAGGAATGACTGCAGAGGGCGTGAAGGATGTCAGTAATGACTGATAAAAGATGACAGCATGAGAAATTGATCAGTCATTAAGCACTATACAACAATTAACATATTAATAGTACAACAGTGCAACAGTACAGCAGTATGACAAAATGTTGTATGTATGACAATATGACAAGTACATCATATTCATACTAAATGAAACAAAATGAAAGAGGATTAAGAAAGGCAGACTTACAGTGTGCTGTCACCTCTTCTGTCATCATAAGCATGCGCGCGCAGAACAACAACATCAGAGCTCTCAGAAGCTGAGGCAGTAATAATTAAAGACTTCATCATGCATTGATCATAAGAGTTGTGAAATGATGTGTAATGAGTGCAGGCTGAATTGATCTGTGACATGAAGCACTGATCAACTTCAACTCTTCTGCAAGAGTCACAGTGAGCAGTACTTAACAGCATGTGATTGAGGTTCTCTCAAATCACATGCTCACGATGATAACTCTGCTGCACATGCGCCGGCAGCAAGGTATCATCATGACATCACACAGAGCAGAAATCACTGTTGAAGACATCACTTAAAGATAAACACTTAACCTTCTTTGAGTGCTGAACAGTCAGTTTTATCACTCTGTTTCCTCATCTCTTTCTGAAGGTGTTGATCATCACAGTTTCATTCACTGACTCTGACTCAGAGCCCTCCTCATCACATTAAGCCTGAAGATCAACAGGCTTCCCTGATGAAGACAGGTCTTCATCATTGTTCACAGTCATGAGTTCAAGAGTTTAAGTATTGATTGCTTATATATCATGTTAGCATTCATATGAAGTATGACAGAAAGTATGACACTGTAAATAAAATGTGAGCTGCAAGCTTCATGATGCTTCCTTCATGAGATGAACATCTCTGCAATGAGGGATGATGTCATGAAGTCATCAGGTCACTCAACAAGCTGTGAAAAAGTCATGAGAAGTACAACAACATGTCATAATAAAAATGATGAAGAAGAAACACAAGAGAAGAGGTGTTTTGAACCTATAATAAACATTGTGATTTTTAATGTTTATGTTATGAAGAAAGCTTACTGTCAGCGTGATATCATCACAATTAAGTGAGGCATGTGATCAGCCTTATTTTAGTGCAGTCTCACGTGATCACTTTACAAGCTCAACATGCTCACCCTACAACCTCAACTGTTACAACGTCATAATGAAGTTTATGAGCGGTCAGTTGGCTTCAGGGACAGCGTCATGAGAAGAGGAATACTGTGTCAGGGTCATCATATAATAGTATGACAGTATGACACTAATACAACACTATAATATGACACTATAGTATGACATTATATAGATATGATGACTCAGCGCCTAGCGCCTTGACATCAAGTAAAACTCTTTACAAGGAGGTTCAGAAACCTGCTTCCTCAGTGATCAGTTTTGCCACTGAATAAAAGATGTATAATCATTGCATTGACCTCATCATGACTATATTGCTTATGACATTCTGTTCAAACATCATTATGATGCTCTGTTGTACACCCTGCCTCTTACACCTTGTGAGGAGAGCTAGTGTTATGACTTAATTAAGACAGTACTTGAAAGTATGTGCTTGCAGCAAACAGTCAGTACTGATCAAAGTGATTGAGGTGAGTGAAAGCTTGAACACTTTAATCACCTCAATCAAGGTGATTGAGCTGTTCAGAGTGATTAAGAATTCAATCATTATAATCACCTCAATCACATGAGTCTCCTATAATCTATATAATCACAGGTAGATTCATAGTTAAGAGCTCATGCTCAACTCATGTATTAAAGATAATCTACTAATTCTATCTTCTAAGTTCTATTCTTTCATCATGATATCAATAGTTCAGTGAATGATAATATTACTCTGATCACTATGACATCACCTGTTATACAAGATTACACATTACATCTTAAGGGTCAGAAATGACTTCTGCATTACTATATGAATATTAACTTCTTATAAACACAGCATAATGACAGAGTTCTTCTTTTTATTGAATTCAATGTGACTGTAAAATAGCTGAAATTATATGAGTAATGTGTGTATGTTTTCAGCAGCCCTACCGGCTGAAGCGCTGCTGAAAATTTTCAAGATTCATAAAGCTCAACTCATCAACACTGTCATCATTAATTGCATCATGACATCACTGTAAACGCTTTCTATTTCATCTGAATTATACATTTTAATATGTTAAGTTGTTTCTGAGACTGAGCTCTACTGCTGTAATTACTTCATTAATGACAGGCAGGTGCTGATTACTCTGCAGTTCAGTTTTCAATTAATCTCTTATTTTCATCATTTATATTCATCATCTACCCTCATTATCTGCCTCATCTTTATCATTTGCACTTATGACATCTTCATGAGTCATGACAGTCAGCTATCATGTCATACAATATGTCAAGCTTAAATTCACAATGTATCATTTTAAATCTCTGTTGAGAATCTTAAGCAGACAGCTTTCTTGATTACTGAATCTTACATTTTGTTTAAACATTGATATCATATTCCCTCTCAACACTTCTGATTGTGTATAACTCAAGAGCATGAGTCTCTGAACTGCAAGAACTGATTGCAGATTAGATGATGACTGTTATGAGAAAACTGAGAATTCATGAGACTTCTGTGTCTGACAGAGGAAAGTGACAGGGTCTTCAAGGAATAAGAATTAAAAAAGCATAATGAATTTTAAGGAGTTGATAGGGAAGGGAGGCAATTCTGCATGATTATAAGCTAAAATATTGCAAGCGCACAGGATGATCAGCAGCAACAACAGCAATAGCAGTAATTTCATGATTAAGATGAGCAACTCTTCTTCAGAGTCTTTGCAGAGTTAAGTTAACTCATATCACATAAACAGCATCAAGGCGGCTTTTGATTAAATCATGATGTCATGTCTTGCAACAATGTTGTGTACATTTAAGTATTTGAAAAGCATTCCTCCTTGCATCATCACATGATGATCACTGACTAATTTTATATTATAATTTAACAACTGAATGAATCAGCTGCAGAGCAGAGCTCTTTTTTTTCTCTGCTCAGCTTCTGTCACCTGATCAAGTTCAGCTGACTTCACTACTTTACACACTGCCTGCCTCAGGTGCTTTCTCACACACACTTTCATCATGACACTCTTCACATCTTCATCATGACTTTTTTCACTCTCCTCCTTAAACAGCTCCTCAACATTTTTAATCTTGCTTAACTTTTCATCACCTCTGACCTCAGGCTCCTGTTTTTCATTTTCAGCCTCAGACCCTCATTCTGTCAACATCAGGTTAACCTCTGTGTTTAAAGCATGCAGTGATAATGCTGCTCCTCATTAATTCATTGTAATTCTTCTGCTGAAGTGATAATCACCTGTCATAATATCATCTGTCAATATTCAACTCTTCAACTCATTGGCTTAAACCTGCTCAATTCCATGAAATGCGCAGCCCTCAAAGCAAAACACTCACTACAAATCAGGAGGATACAATAGCTGATGAGAGAAAATGTGCAACAGTTAAATAACTTTGATGATGCTGACCTATAAAGGTATATTCAAGTGTGACAGCACAGTTGACTGTGAGAGTTTAAACATTGAGAACTGTTGAGAAACTCTGAAAAATGAGAAACAGTAAAACACTCAAGGACTGCACATCAGTGTTTTAAAATACACTGACTGATCACATGCTGTGATAATGTGATGAGCCTTTTGTCATAACTTCAGGTTTAATACTCAATTGCAGCAGATACTGAGAGTAGCAGATGAGTTAATTGAATTGCAGACACTTTTAAACACATCCTTTTTAAAACATTACAATCACATTGATTTGTGACAGCAGCTTCTCATTCTTCCTTTTCAGATATACTCAGTTAAACATTCTTGAACTTGAATTTTATTTCTTCCTCTACTGAATCATCATTGATGAAGGCTCAGCAAGATAATCATATCAAGCAATGAAAACAAGAAAACACAGCAACACAGCAACACAACACATTCAACCTAAAGAACATAGGATTGAGGGGGTTGAAACTGTCAATTGAATATACACATAATCACTTCAATCATCTTGCAACTGCAGATTGCTCATGTAAGTGAAACTCAGAACACTTCTCTCCTTGTTTAAAGATTTACTTTATTAACACTTGTCTCTGATTACAACACTACAACTATTCTATGAAAATGCAACATCATTACTTCACATCTGAAGCTTGCAACACCCTCTGTCTCTGATGCTCTTCAACTTCCTTAACATCTTTGAAGTTGAACTACAAGTCTTTAAAAATCAGGATTCAGCATTTGTTCTTGAATGTGTCTACCTCTGTGAGTCTCTTCCGCTCTTTTGACAAGTGTTAATCATGAGTTGTGTAACTTCATCACCTTCAACTTTCTTCTACAGATTCTTCAATGTTGCTTGATAAATCACACTCCTTTCACACAGCAAGTTCAGCGTCTTTGATCTATATCAGAATGCTGAGGACTAAGGTAGTCAGTGAGGTAGATGTTTGATGAATTGTCATAAATAACAATGCACATGTTATAGACTTGAACATTCTCTTCACACTATGTGTGATCATCTTTCATGATCATTCAGTAGATAATGATCTGCCTGACTTAATCATTTAAAATTAATGTGAACTGACCTTGCAATCATGAAATCATAATGAAGCACCTTGACATTGTGACTCTACCATGTCAATTATGATAAAACATGTTATTTACCATATTCCTGTATGACATGAGGAGTTTTTATTTACTGTAACATACATGAAAGAGAAGTAGTTACCATGTAATACATGATGTAGAATATTAAAACATGTATGAGAGCTTTTATGATAAACTCAATTGTACACTGTACCTTGTATTAACTATGGAATTTCCTATACGGTAAATGATACTCATAATTGTATATTTAACTACATTCTAAACCGTACCACCGCAAGTGAATGTGGTTCCCCGAACTTACCATGTCAACAAGGATTACCATGCCAGCAGCGCAGTGCAACGCTATTATGGTTTAAGGTTTGGCCCCTAAGGTACCGAGTCCACTCTCGTGCCAGATATGATTCGCGACCGCTGAGCTCGCTGTCACTGACTCTTAAATGAAATCCTCAAATCGCTCACTGCACTCATCTATGAAGTCTCAATCTGTATACATATAGCCTCAGTGCTGGGGAGGTACGCGGCGGAGATAGCGCGTAACAGTAGGAGGAACTCGGCGATAATGATTCCGTAGAGGCTTGCCCTGCGGTCATGCCCTTGAGGTAGCTACACTTCAAGGTCTGTAGCTTCTGCTTCAGGTCTTCACCTTCGTGGCCTCTGCACGACTATATACAGTGCTTGTGTTTGCCATAACCGGCTTTGCTGATGTCAGCACAGCTGAGATCAAGAGCCTAGTCATCGACGATGCTCGGATGAAACAAGGATGAGAACGATGATCACACTTCCTGCGAAACATGGCCATTTCGAACGGCGTTCCTGCGACGGCTGGAGCGCGTGGGGCGCAGGGCATAGGGCGCACGGCGTCGGGCGCAATGGAAGGATTGTGGCGTTGAGATGCAGATCAGGCTCTCAGACCGAGGACACACTTTACTTGGTTGGTGTTCCCCTTACAGAAAAGGCTTGGCGGGGGACTCGGTCGCCTGACGTTCAGACTCCTCAGACTTCCACGCCTTCGATCATGTTGGCGGGGGGCAGGGGGAAATCCGTCGACGCGTAAGAGGCTCCTCCAGCCCTGAAGTGCCCGAGCCCTGCAGGCTTTAAAACAGATTATTATTACCGCACCTACCCCCACCCCCAACGTGCCGACAGCTAAGGTAAGGTACCTCACCGGAGGGAAGGTAAGCTCGGCAAGGCGTCGCACTCCTCCAATCCAAAGTGTCAGCAGAGCCCACAACGGGCTCTTGCAGCCAATGAGAGTACCTTACTCGTACTTTTACAGGCCGCCTCTGACAAGCATGCCAAGCCGCAGCCGGTTGCTTTAACGGGTCCAGCTTTTGCCTGGCCTTCCTTCCACCCATCCAAACCATGAGACCCTCAAAACCATGGATCACACATGGATATGGCCATGACCGACCACGTGGATGAGGCGGCGAACCCGTCTCGAAGAACGGCACCGAGACTGGAGCGACAAGATGGACTCCGTTGTGCTATGACAAGTGATGCTGGTCATTCGCCAGCAGATGCCACAGTTACCACAGCTGCCACAGCTGCCCCCAAAACCAGTTGCGACAGGATTCAGAGGAAGCTGGCAGCCACGGCCCAGAATTCAGCTACCCATAGCAGTGCAGGTCGCAGGTGTCACAGGACTCGATCGATCCGTTGATGAGCCTCTTCTGGAATAGGCACGAGCCCGATGTTCGAGCGGCTATCAATTTGTACTACCTATCCTGATATTAATATCCCCCAGCGATGCAGAAAATAATTTCCTACAGTCATCTTCTACCTCGATTCCTTCTACCTCTACGGAACGAGCTAAACGCCCACTGCCAATGAAAGATTATCCAACTTCCCCGGGCCGATCCAACCAATCTCCAGCAGACCTCATGCTTCCAGACAAGCCTCCAAGCCAGGTAGAACCATCTACCAACAGGTACTCTACCATCTCCGCAACCTTCTCAGATGCAAACAACACCTTGTCACCGTCGACAACAAAGCTCGGTTACACTGGCTCTCCCGATGTGACGAATGTACCATTTCGCGGTATCAAACTTGGAGAAGGCGTCAACGCATTCAACGGCCCTGCATCAATCGTGAACGCATTCAAACCCGACAACCTCTTCGCCCAGGATACTGGCTATTCCTTCATCTTGTTGCAGCCCGCGACTCCTCCCCGCACCGCCCCAATAACCTTCTTCGACAACCACTCCCGCACAATTACCGAAGTCCCAGAGAATGTGGTGGTCGAGCTGGGCCATACCATCGTCGACGCCTTTATGCGATCGTATGCAACAGGAACGGAAGCGGTAGAGGACCTCAAAGGAAAGTCCACCCTTGGCGCATCATACCAGGGTATAAGCGGGAATCTGGATGCCAGTTTTGGCGTATATAAAGAGTTGAATTCAGACCACCAATACTCCATCTGGACAGACAACCGCCCCACCTATACCGAGCGAATCAAACACCCCGCCTGCCACCTCAACCCAGCCATGATAACACGAGCCAAGAGCGAGCTGGTCAAGCCTTGGGATCCCAATGACGCTGAAGTCGTAAGCGCCTTCTACGACTTCTTCAGTAATTACGGCACGCACATCATCACCTCGATGACGTACGGCTGGCGCTACAGTCTGGTAATCGAATGCGACCGGTCCAACTCGACCACCAACAAGAACTTCAACGCGACCGTCAAAGCTGCCTACGCGCCTCTCGCCGTGGCCGGCCCAGCGCCCAGCCTCAACGTCGGGGTGAAAAGAAAAAGCCACCTTGCCGACTTCAAAAGCCGCGCCCAAACCCACCCGGTCGTTTGCGGAGGCGAACCCGACCTATCGAGCGACCTGGTCGAGAAATCTTGGATCCTGGAACAAAATGCGGACCCCAACGAGCTGCGGGCCTCCTACCGAGCGTGGTGCAAGGCGCGGATCCCCGGCGTGAACGACGTGGCGCTGACGCTGCAACTCCAATCGATCCACTCCATCTACAGCGTGGCCGAGTCAGACGAAACTCTGCGCTCGATCGGACGCTCCATGAAAAAGGCGCTCGCATACCTAACGTGCGCGCGGTCCTCGTCGGGCCGACTGACGACGTCGAGCTCGCGTGCCACGATGCGGCTTCTGAGCTCGCACGCTCGGTTCGGTAACGTTGACGGGGCGATGCTGATCCAAGGCAGCAACAAGACGATCAAGATCGATCTACCTGAGAACGCGAACCAAGTGACGGCGGAATTCGAGATCCTAAACAATGGGAGCCCAGTGCAGGTGGAGATCGAGTATAGAGGACGTGGGAGGACGACGGTGGATGTGGTGGGAGGGGGAAAAAAGGTGGTGAAGTCTAGCTGGTGGACTTGGTGGACGTCGGCGCCGATGAGGACGACGTTTGGGTTGGCGGTCAATCCGGCTGGGCCTGTCCGGGCGTGAGTGGATGATGGGGGTTATGTTTTTGGGCCGTCTATGTCGATTGGGAGTCTGTGAAAAGCAAGGATGGGTACGGTCAGGTTTGCATAACATTTATAAGGTGTGCAGGACATTGACAGCGGATGGCGCAACGGAGCATTTACTATATGATGCTTGGGGTATTACATGCGGCATGGATGGTGTTGGGGAGCACGGCCAACATCAGTGGCATTCTGTAGCTGAGGCCCTTTTCGGTAATTGGACGATGAAAGTTGCATGGACCTATCTTTTACTCTAACAGGAAGGAATCAACTCGATGCTACAATCTCTCTGTTATACCCATCCCCCATCACTCCTCATTCACCCCCTACAACAACTCCCCATCCACATCCACCATAGAACGCATTCAAACTCCTTCCATTCTCGCAGAACCACGATGAAGCCCTTCCCGCAAAGCCGCGCGCTTCCTCCGCCATTCACCGGGTTTTGGTTGCTATACCCAAGGTCTGGACTGCGCTGGTGTAGTCCAAGAAAATCCCAGGCCGAGCTAAGGTGGACAGGCCGGACAGCCTAACAGAGAAGTTCAGAATAGAAAGCCATACCGATGTATATCTTTCCGCCTCTCCACCCTTTTACCCCTCTCATCCCTTTTCCCCACCCCCTCCGTTTACTTTCCATCCAGGTCCCCATCCCCCCTCTCCCTACACTTTTGGCGGCTCACTAACGATCGACAACTTCGCGCCAACTCTAAACGACTCCAACGGCGCCGGCAACTTCGTCCGAATCATCCCTGTTGCATATTGCGTAGAACAATTTCAGAAGCCAAATAAAAGTGTTAAATCTAGCTAAAAACCTGCTCTGAATCAACCGAAAAATGAATTGGGTGATAAAAGCAATCTCATAGACTTCAGGGCATGCTAAAAACCCTCATATTCAGCCTCCTCAGGGCTCACCTACGGTGACCGAGCGCCTATAAGCCTACCTGAGCGCCTACAGGGCAATGCCCGTGACGGCGAACATATGGCCGGGGCGGACGAACATTTCTCGAAGTGCAACAATCCCCCTGGCCAACCCCCCGCTCTGATTCTTCTAGGCCGCAACCTCCACCGCAGCCTTGTACCCGTTGAGGCATAAAGTTTATTTTCTTCGTAAACCAACCACGTCTGTTTATAAAGAAGGCAGTCACCTTATGAATTGACTGACGCTTTATAAATCGACTGAGTCTTCATAAATCGCTTAGTCTCTTTGGAAACTGACGAGTGCTGCTATTAACGCCCCCATGTAAACCTTAAAAATGAAGTGGGAGACTCAGAGTCCCTGAAAATCAAGTGTTGTTTGCTATCAATGAGGGGTCGGAAGCAGCCGCTGCAGGCTTCATTAAAAATTCACGGGTGCAAGCACAGTGACAGGAAACTTCCTGTCTTTCTTGTTCAATAGCACTAGTAAAGCAGCGACAGTCATATTATGAAGGAACTGGTTGCTTTGTGATTGAACGATCTATTCATGAATATCGTGACGCATTAGGACTAGCTCGTCGGTTCATAAAGATATGCAGTCCATTTGTAAATAAATGGTCTTTATGCATGGACGGGTACAGCCTCCGCCGCCAGCACATGCGCCCCACTGCAATTCGGAGAAGGTACTTGATGCAATGACTGATCTTAAACTCTACAGAAGGGATTTCAAGCCTCACCCCGGACTAAGAGATTCCTGATCCTCAGCTCTGCCACATCTATCAAACCCTCCATATTTCTCGTTGATTGGGGTTTCGTGACCACACCACAGGCGGTAAGTGGTATTTGTCATTCTCTTGGTCCGATTTGAGAGGTCTTTAAGATATGTGCTCTCTTTCTTCCCCGAGCATCTCAGTTAGTAAGAGGTTAGAGTAATATCATCACCGTTGATAGAGTGCACTCAATGCGAGTATTCATTACGCCCGCGAAATAACTCTTGGTGGTACTTCCGCAAAAATTTACATGGCCTACCAGCGAGGGACTAGGGATTCGTATCAGATGTGGGCTGATCAGGTCGGTGACTCGAGTTATACATTTGATAACTGGCTACCTCTTTTTGAAAGGAGCCTTCATTACACACCGCCGGATCCGAGCAAGGGAGCTCCCAATGGAACAGTAGACGCTGATATAAGCAGTCTCGGAGGTGGCTCCAGTCCATTACCTGTTACATTCTCCAACTATGCTCAAGCAACTTCTTCTTGGGTTCAAAAAAGCATGGCAGCAATCGGAATACGATCTATCAAGGGCTTCACCAGTGAAGAACTCATCAGATCATCTTACGTACTGAAGACTATCAATGCTACAACACAGACTCGTGACCCTCCGGAAACATCATTCTTACGATCATCGCTGGGAAATTATAATTTAACAGTTTACCAGTCCACACTAGCCAAGCAGGTACTCTTTGACGCAAACAAGACAGCTGTTGGGTTTCAGGTAGACTCTAAAGGCAGGCAATATACTCTCCTGGCTAGAAATGAAGTTATTCTTTCGGCAGGTGCTTTCCAGTCTCCACAATTATTAATGGTATCTGGAGTCGGCCCTGCATCAACTTTGAAGAAACACGATGTTCCTATTGTAGCTAATAGACCAGGGGTTTTTGAGAGATTATAACTTTATATCTCATCAGACAATAACAAGTTTATTAAGCATTTGTCAATTCTTCCCAAAATACCACGATCATCGAAAGTCAAGAGCCTAACAGAAAAGACTGAAGCACCGAAGGATCATTTCAACGAAGCGTCAAAGCACCCGGGAATAGCGAAACAACGTCTTCCGTGTCCTGCAGGGAAAACCTAGACGAGGTCATTCAAAGGCAACGTGCAAGTGCCCTCAAGCGGCCTCAAGCTACCAAGTCGACTTGGTAGCCAATAATAGCCATGACACTGGTGATTACAGCAGTGATGTACATCGACGGCATTCCTCACGCCTGCTGCGATCCATGATACAGCTGCTGATCTGGCTGCCTCAAGCCATCAAACCATAGGATTACGGAGTACCGGGGTTACGGATGCAAGAGATTCGAGGTAATCAGATCGGGCCTATCCTTTTGCGACTTTAGCTTCCTTTAACCGACGTCAACCCTCTCTGCTCTTGACTTCGTCGTCCTTTTTCTGTTGCTCTTCCCTCTTCCTCTCTGTGTCTTCATCTCTCTCTCTCTTTCTCTTCCCCTCGGCTTCTCCGCCGTCTTGCACAATCTTGGCCGTCACCTATGCCAGCCTAGGCCCGCAATGTTTTCTTCAGCTCAGCTGCTACATCTGACTTTGTTGTAGAGGGCCCCCATGAAGCGCTAGATAACACGAGCGCTCGGGCGAAGATCGACATCTTTTCGCTATAGATTCTGCTTCCCAGTCCGCTGTTGCTACCCACGTACAGCTGTGACTTCCCTGCAGCACCATCCTCGCTAACCCCGCTGAAACGACACTCAAGAAGCTCGGCATCACGGCGTCGTCTAGGCTATGTGAGGAATGGGTTGACAGCCTCACGTTGGGCTCTCTCCTGCACCCTGTACGGCGTCAATAAGCTAAGCAGCAGCCTGGAGAACAATGACAAATCCCAAGGTATTCTAGGCGGCTCCAACATCGTCGCGGCCTTGACGCAGTATGGGCTTCAGATCGACATATTCCCGGCCATTCAGTGGTAGCAGAGTGGTGGTCAAAGAGGACCGGCGTGATGCGATTGCCACGTGCGCTATGCTGGGCATGGTTCGTAGGGATGGCGCTGCGATTTCAGTTTTCTTCAAGCAGTTGGAGTGCGCGGCGGGTTTCGTATCCCTTTTTTTTCTGGCGCTCGCGAGTTGTCGCTTGGAGTTATAAAATATTGAGGCGAGTAATAATGGCGTGTGGTAAGATTCAGTGCTGTTGTTTTATAGGTGGGAGTTAGCATGGACGGATAGCCTTGAAACGAAAGACGACGGAGTCGGACAGCTAGCGCTTCTACTTCTATCTCGACTTGGTCTTTTGTTGCACGATGAGATACGAATGTGGTTGGAAAAGAATGTCTGACTTGTCTATGATGTTGTAGAGCATGATACTGCTGATGTCTTCCCATAAATCATGATTGATTCCGCCTTAATATCTTGACTTTGAGTACCCGTGCATCAATTCCAACAACAGTCCTTCAGGTTTCGCCTCATATAGAACAAGCCTTCATCTATGGCTGACCCCAAATGATACGGCGCTGAACCAGTCAGCCATATACCGGAACCGAAGTCTACAGCAGCCTGTTCGTAAAAAACCCCCATGTAACAAATTTTCGGATCGTGCAACCCACGGCCAAGGGCAAAGCCCTCTGCAGTGAAACTCGATAACGTAGCTTTACTGGAAGAACTGCAGAGAACGTGAGAACTCCCAAGCCCGAGAATGAATCGCCAGGCACGCGGGCGTACTTTCAGGAAAGAAGGAAAAGTCGTACTTTCCAACGACTACCTTTTGACCAAGTGGGCAGAGAGAGAGACAAGTAACATGTCGATGCCCGAAGCCCTCAAGACCCACAACCTGCACTTGGCACCACCCAGGACATGTCGTTCGTGGATTGCCCACCAGCACCGGAAGTGTCTCCAGCTATAAAGTCTGCCACCAAGTCCGACCATACGAAGCCAGCGGCTTGATATCAGTTCGACATGACAAGTGCAGACTTGTTTAGTACTTACGCGGAAGAGATACCTTCAACAGGAAGAGATACCTTCAACAGGAAGAGATACCTTCAACAGGCGGAGAAAGTGGAGGAATAGCCCAGGTGTTTGAAACTGGGGTGGAGTAAGTACGTCGATGTGAAAATATGCAAGCATTACTTAACAGCTACATCTAACCGTTGTCTGTACGCGTGAAATATCTCTTATTATGCCATACAGCTAACCAATCCTCCGCGTATCACTGTTTGATAGAAGCAATAGATAGAGGCCAAGTAAGTAATATATTGCTAACCAAATCGACTCAATCGAAGGCAGGGAAAAAGCATAACTCAGCCGTCTCAAGGGCTCTATCCCCGAAAATAAAGCCCATATAGAAGTCCTCTGTAGCAATTATCTACAAGCCTTGCATCAAGAGCGCCTATAGACCATACACTTCCCAATAGAACAGTCCCAGTGCCCTGGTATTGCAGGTAAAACTAACCGCAAAGCTTTGGCCTCGGCGGCGAACAGTCTCAACAGTTTTGGGTATAGATGCGAATCCAGAGGGCAACATAGATACAATATGGCGATGATGACAGTATAGATAGTGGCGTTCGTAAAGCTCTCCGCTAGAAGACGACGAGACAAAGCTGGGTATATCCTTGCTCCCTTTTCATCAGTGCATTGATCCATCTATCCTGCTACTCAACCACGGTCACGACGCTCCGCCTTGAAGTAATCTGACATTCTCGCGTTATCAGAAACGGAAGTGAACTTATAGGGCCTGCCCCCTTTTTCCTCCCACCACCCCGTCTCGGCCCCATTTATTGGCGTCTTGGGGGGTTTGCCCCTTGGGTGGGATTCATCGTTTCGTTCGTCACTTCGTACGAAGTTGCTACCGGCATACCGTTCAAGTGGTAGTGCATGGGAGCAGCTCTGGTCGAAAGACGTTGGTCTCGACATATGATGGTCCTCCAAACATCCTCAAAATCTCTCAGCGATATTCGGATGCTGTGTCTGGCGAGTTCATGATCGGCCGCTTGTTGTAGGAGTTGACGACGAGTATTGTTCGTCTTCCAAATGCGTTTTGGGCTTCTCGAAGGGCTTGCGTGCATAAACGACAAATCTAATGACCGTGGTTAACATTCAACCTTTGAGCCTCCCTCAATACCGCAAAGACTTACAAAGGCCAGTAGCTATGTATCGATGGCTTCCTCCACTCAGCGCGGACCTTAGCCACCAAGATCTCAACCTCCTGGGCCGTCCAACCTAGATATCGAGTGAAGAAACGAAGGCTGATCCCCTCCAAACCTTTCAGCATTGCACAAAGCTGATGGTAACCTGCTGCTTTCAACGTTGGATCTGCGGGCCAAGGGCCGATGGGCAAAGCTAATTCCTTGATCACCACGTCGACGTATCCCGCTCTTTCCAGGCGTTCCTTGGTCAAGGCACCCGAAGTGATCAAACCAAAGCCAGCCTTTTCTGCAGCCTCCCTCTGGAGATAGTGCCATTGCAGGACGGCGCTTTCCGGCGTGAGACTACCGTCTTGAGAACCTGGTACATAACTGATCTCCTGGCACTCGATGTAGCCACCCGGGTTAGTTGCCCTGTGAAGTCGATCAGTGGGATGTTCCAGGGTCATGGGTGTAGAACTGCATACTCGAAAGCCTGCTCATACAAGCGATCCCAGTCCTTGATGCATCCCGTCATGCAAAGTGTATGGATGAGATCGAACTTGGTGGAGAAGGTCCAGCTGAGTTCGGCGTCGTCGACCTGAAACCTGACATTGGGTGGCACCCATGTCGGTTGGATTGGACTTAGGTCGGTTGCCGTCACGACTGCTTCTGGATAGGCATCGGCGACATCGATGGCCCAAATCCCCGTGCCGGTTCCGATGTCCAGGATCGCCTTTGGGTTCTCGACCGGGGCAAAGAACAGTTTGCCGTCGAAGACCAGGGTGATTGATTGGTATTTCTGGTCGAGTCGATCTTGCTCCGTCTCGTCGTTGGGTAGCATGTACTGACCGGCGCGGTAGCTGTGGTAGCTTCGGCCGTGTTCCCACTCGTGCTTTTGCACGCTTGAGGTTAGGGAAACATCAGAAGGATCTCTGCGTGGGGAAGCCGGTCAGCAGCTGCTTGAGAATGGTGTATTCGGAAGGAGCCTTACGTGTCGCCGTATGTCGAATCGTCATCGCCCTGAGACATAAGGTAGCGTAGAGTTAGTAAGGGTGTACGATGGAGGAAGATTACAACGGAGGGGTTAGTCATCGTACATCGGGAAAAGCGTCGGCCTGGATCGTGTCGGCCATCTTATCTGGTGATTGAGTATGTACAAAGTCACGATCTTCAAAGACTCCGACGAAACAGATGGGGTACCAAACGACGACGAGGAAGACGACAAGGGATGTGGGATGTTGATTGGGAAGCAAGAAGGAAGCTGGTGTGGCCCCTCGCTGTCGGTTGAAGGCTGAAGGATGGAGTGGTGAGGGTTGCGGGGTGTGGGAGTGTGGGAGTGTGGGAGTGTGGGCGTGTGGGCGTGTGGGCGTGTGGGCGTGTGGGCGTAGAGTGGCACAAGTGGGTACTCCGTAGTGGGGACGGAATCGAGGGGGCGGGATGCTCGGTCGGGGAGATAATCTCTCCACCCCGGCTAGCCCTTGTGCGCGCTGTCTAACAAGGTCGCGAAACACGCAGCAAGGACCGCAAGGAATGGCTGCACTGAAGGCCCTAAGGCAGCTCTGGCACGACCGTGAGCCTGTCAGACCGTTGGCCCACGTCAAACCGTTGGCCCACGTCAAAGCGGCATAACCTTTCGCCCCGCACTCGCACAGCATACGAGTACGTACCACAGTATGCGGAGTACCAGGTCGATGCGCACCCGCACCGAGATAAGACACCCTGCAACGAGATTAATATTGACAGGACTGCCCTGATGACAAGCAGTCCGGCCAGCTGCAGGGGTTCATTGGCACTGAGTGCGCATCAATGCGAGCGATAGGGTACCAAGTAGCATCCTTGGGCAGTAGGCACGGTGCCCACGTTTCACTCCCCGGCGCCCTTGGAGGGGAGCCGGGAAGCCTGGTCCATACCCCGTATCGGAGTAGAGCCTGGGCCACAGCCTGGGCCACAGCCTGGGCCACCGCCTGGACCCCAGCCTAGGCCACGGAGCCTGGGAGGCCTGGCAAATCTCAACCACAAGGTAAGCTCACTGATGCCGTCTATCGGAGTAATTGGACATTGGACCTCAACTGCCGAACCAGGTAAAGCCAATGTCTTCTGTCCAGACTGCACCTAGCCTCAATGCACTTTAGTTACGTGTCTCGTCTCAGCTCGACCCGGCTCACGACTCGATGCCAGCGACGAATGCGCTTGCCTCCCCCCGCTGGTCGTCTCGCCTGCCGGCCGCGGGCGCAGCCGTGTGATCCAAGATCCATGCCAGCATGCCTCCCCAGCGTCTTATCAAAGAACTCGTCCTCCACAGGAATGGTATTCGCGCCACCTCATTCTTCCTCACGTTTAAACAACCTCCAATCATATGAGGCCGCTGGCTTGAGCCGTACAAATCCACCTTAAGACGCCCAGTGAAGCGCTGGCCTTGCCATGGCGACTTCAGACCCATTCCACGTCATCGTTGGCGGTGCAGGTCAGTGTGTTGCCTGGCCTTGCTTGCGGCTTGCCATCGCTGCAGTGGACAAGTCGTAACGACTCGCGAGAGGCTTATCTTGCCCGTGAAACTAGGAACGACGGGACTCTTGGTGGCTCAAGGCCTCAAAGCGGTACCCATCCCTGCTCGCCGTGATCCCCCTCGTGTAACTCGACGGACAGGACTGATCATCCTTCCCAAAGGCCGGAGTCTCGTGCACCGTGTTCGAGCGAGAAACATCCGAGACATACAAGACACGACCGCGAGAATGGGGCATGACCTTGCACTGGGGCGCCGAATTTGTCATGAAGAAGTTGCCCAAGGAGCTGCAGGCGAATTTACGATCCATCAGATGCAATCCCTTCCACGACACCACGCCCGGCAAAGATGATTTCCTCCCGATCTGTAACGGCAGCACGGGCGATATGATGCTGAAAATGCACGCTGACAGCCCCGTTCGCGTGAGCAGAGGGAAGATGCGCACGCTCTTCTCAGAGGGACTGGACATTCGGGTACGCGGTTTTCTTGCTTTTGGGACGGACTTCTAGTGACTTGAACAACAGTATGGCAAAAGGATCGTCGAAGTGGCATACCGTGGCTCTGCCGTTACGGCCAAATTCGAAGACGGAACTGAAACAACGGGCAACATCTTGGTGGGCTGCGATGGTGCCAAATCCAAAGTCCGAGAGCTTCTCGTGGGACCAGAGGCCGCCCAGTTGACCGTCATGCCGATAAACATGTTCAACTTCACTCAGAAATACACTGCAGAACAAGCGCTTCGGGTACAAGCGATACACCCCATGTTCAAGATTAGTTACTACCCCGAGACGGCTGAGATGTTCTGGATTTCGGGTGAGTCTTGCCCTGGCGTATCAACGCTGCGCACACCTAATGACCTTCTCGCGTACAGTACAGGACGTGCCCGACCCCGACAAGCCGGAAACATGGCTGTACCAGCTCATGATGAGTTGGGGAGGCTCACCAACGCCCGAAGAGATGCCCACGAACGAAGACCGCATGCGAGTTTTCAAGGAAAGGGCACAACGCTGGGCTGAACCTTGGAAAACTGCAGGTGTCAACGTCAAAGAAGATACACAAATATACACGTTGCCAGCCACCTATTGGATGCCAACGACCTGGGACAACCATAACGGCATGATCACCTTGGCTGGTGATGCAGCTCACCCAATGCCTCCACGTAAGTCTTGTCACCAAAGGTAACGAAACCTCTAGTTTAACCTCTTTAATAGATCGAGGCCAAGGTCTCAACAACGCTATGCAAGACGCATCTAATTTGGTAGATGCACTGACAGACAGCGCAGCTCGAGCAAATCTTGGGAAAGCAATTGATGCCTATGAAGCGGAGATGCGTGAAAGAGCAAGCAAAGAAATTCACATCTCAACAGAGCAAGCTACGAAAGTTTCGGACTGGAAGACGCTCATGGACACGCCGATGGTCAGGCTTGGGATGAAAAGGCAGGCCGACGCTGTGGCTGCCTCATGAAGTGGAAGCGCTGCGAACCAGTTGTCGTTGGGCACAATTCTTATGTTCGAGTCTCTGCGACGGGATGGATGCTTGTCATAGCTTCCCAAAGCTATCAACTAGCAGCAGAGTTTCTCGGCCGGCCCGTCTCAAGACCCTGAAGCTGGAGGATACGGTAAGTGGGCGACATACGGAGCACATTTCGTACATATACACTTATTGTAGCTACAATGCAATCCCCACAGGCTCCACATGCCAATTTCTCCAGTCTCAAACGCTTGCTCCTTTCTTGATCATGCCGACTATCATTGATCTTGATGAAACGCGCCGAGAAGCATCCAACCGTTTACAATCCCACCACAAACCCCCCATACAAAACCCGATTCCCCCGCAGCCCTAGCGCCTTTCACCCAAACCCCGCCGCGCCCAGCACAGGCCCAACCATCGCACTTCCACCCCACCTCCCC